>CM076574.1:889930120-890472703 GCA_034641835.2 Pinus albicaulis
TCGATGGGAATGCCATCAGTCATCGGTTAGTTTTCCAAGCACCGAGGATCGCTTTGGTATAGAAGGTGTTTAATCGATTAGCGAAACCCAACGAGCGTTGGACAGGTCGATAGCAAAAGGAGAACATTGGTTGGGGTGCCAAGCCATTTGCAAGGCAAGGCATGTCGGTAGACCCAAGTGGTTGTCATGGAGAGATTTTTCCAAGTAAAATCAAGTTGATATAACCCAGGAAGAGAAGAGTATTTAGAACTCATTAGATAACTATCTTTTGTGAGTCCAAAATCTGTCGGTTGAAAGGTAGTCAAAATCTAAATTGAGGAAAAAATTTGATAAAAATTCAAAGTGATAAGAATTTCTCCAAATGAGAATGACAAGATGGGCCTCATCTCGAGAAATATAGCGCATTTTATTTCATCGAAAACCGACTCCATATGAGGAAGATAGAGCATGTTGTTCATTTTCCTAAACAACTAAAAAATTTTGTAGAAAAGGACAGAATGGTGACATGGTAGCCTAGTCAGCAAAATAAAGAATATTCTGGGAATATTCCTTCAAATTGCCCAATGCCACTATTACAAGTGTCAATTTGTGGTTAGTTATTGAATTGGGTGATTTGTCATGTTTTTACTGGTTGTGGGAGGAGCCAATGGGAAGGGCGTGTGGCAAGTCGAATGCGCACGTACCCCCCGAATTATGGTTATATTGTCGAATTTCAAACAATGAGTAAAATGTCAATTTTTATTATATGGCTGAAATGTCATACTATAAAAAGTGAAACATATATGTTATGGAGAAAATTTTCGTAATATTTAAACCTTATATTACACGGTGTGGAGATATATACACACACACACACACACACACACACACACACACACACACACACACACACACACATATATATATATATATATATATATATATATATATATATATATATATATAACACCCCTATTTTATGTTTTTCTTTCAAAGCTAGACATTGAAATTTAATCCTAAGGGGAGTGGACCCCAAATGGATAAGTATTTTTGTGGATGTAATTAAATATTTCATTATGAAAATTAAATAAAATAATGTTGTGCAGATTGACCAAATGAGAATTGTGAGATCACTTGCTAAATCCATGAGGATGGATAGAGGAAAATAATTCCCCAAAAATCTTTCAAAAATCCTTGAAAGAATTTATTTCTAAATTAGATTTTGAGGAAAATCTAGTTTCCCCAATGATTTGGAGAGTAGTTGGGAAGAGGTAAAAATCTGGGAAAAGCAAAAAGCAGCTTTAAAAATCCCTAAATAAGGGAAGCCTAGGCAAACAGGAAGAAAAGCATCCTGTAATTCTGGATGCAGAATTAGAAACAGGCTTTGGGGAGCAAAAGCTTAAATAAGCTATTCCTGAACAGATTAGAGGTTGGTCTGGAATGGAAGTGATCTCAGCTCAGGGGTGAGTTCTGGAGATAAAGGGACTCTACGGTTGGGAGGACTGGTCAAGTACCAAAGTGGTATGCTCACAGTGTTTATGAATGGTGAAAATTAATTGTTGTTAGGTGTTAAGGTTAATAATGGTAGATGCACATTACTTGAAATGTTTTTTTTTTTGTTTCTGGTGTTCCATACATTTACAGAAAAATAGAGGAATTAAAATTTGTCAGTTCTGCATAGTTGTAGGAACCATAATTATGGGTAAAAATCAGTCAGAAACTCTAAACCAGTGAGTGGTTTAAATCTGGAGATTTATGCTACCTCATAATTCATAATTGTGTAACTTTAATATGTTTCTGTTAAAAATATAATTAAATCAGTAAACACTAGAAAAAAAACAAAACATGTGTGAAGGAGTGATTAAGTACATGCAGTGCAAATCTATAGATTTGTTGAATCAACAGTGTAGGTATATCTATAGATTTAATATATATGAAAAAAAAAAAATGGAGGAGTAACTATAATTGAGTTAAAGAAATTCAGACATAAACAGAGCTAAATATGAGTTATTAAACTTGTAATCAAATTTGGCCTAAGAAAAAAACATTACCTCCTTTACTGGAGAAGTCTACTAGCTGAAGGTACTACTAGAAATTAGACAGAAGAAAATTTATATGAAGCATATGTAAATTCTATAAACTGTGAGTAATAATAATAAATTCACCTATCAGTTCAGTATAAAATGCTAGTGGAGGTATTAGCTAGAGAATAAAACATACTGGACATATTAGAAAATCAAGCAATAGATTCCAGGGTCTATTATTAGTTACCCAGTAAGTAATATCTGAAAATTTTTAAGTCAAGAGACAGAAGTAAAGGTATTTCATTGGAGTAGACAAATACATATAACCACATAAACCAGATGTCAAGAACCAAAAATTTATTACAGAGTTAAATACTCTGGTGAAATAAATAATTACCTACAGTTATTAAAATAAAAGGTGCAGGAAGCAGAAATACAAGATAAGACTAGTAAATTTATCAGCTCTGTCTAGCAAATGGAAGCAGACAGATGCAACAGGAATAAAATTCTTATCATGAGTACCAGCATGAACTAGATATTTGAAATCACCAGAGTGTAACATAACTCTGTTCTTGTCAAACAGGAAGGGAATATATATATGTATGGAATCCATAGGTAAACTTATGAACCAAATGAAATAAATTACGATAATCATGTTCTCTGGACAACTAATTGAATTTAGGTGGTCACAGTGACCATATCAGCAAATACTTGGTAATACAGACCCAGTCCAATGAAATCATTAATTTCCAGTAGCAAATAGAGAATTTATGAAAGTAAGACCGAATGGTCTAAACAAAAACTATGTACAATAACGATATGCGAGTCTGGTTTCACTTCGACCCATATTCTTTTGATGCCGACCTGAAAGCACAAGTTGAAGAAAAATTAAAACCGAATGAAACACCCATATCACTGTATCACTAAGAAGGAAATTTTTATGGAATTCAGATTACCTACATAAAACAAGAAACAATGAGAAAACGAATCGATTAATTGAGATGAATTATATCACAAACAAAATGATAAAGGGTTACCTCAAGGTATGAGAAACTCTTTTCCCATAAACAACCTCGAAACAGAGATAATCGAACAATATCAAAAATTTGCAAACCCGAGCTTGGAATTCCGAATGAGAAAGCCAGGAGTGAGTGATAAAATCGAAAACGATTCTTGCCTGGTTAGGGATTACTCGCCGTAGAGGAAACGAGTAAAGTCAACATGTTAAACCTTCGAGCAACCTCATTAAATTCACAAAATACGATGAGGAGTAAGCTCCTATCAAGAAACGATGGAATATTTATGCCTTACATCTTCAATAGGAAGA
Organism: Pinus albicaulis; assembly: GCA_034641835.2. Lineage (NCBI taxonomy): Eukaryota > Viridiplantae > Streptophyta > Pinopsida > Pinales > Pinaceae > Pinus > Pinus albicaulis. The sequence continues at coordinate 889,933,451 of CM076574.1, forward strand.
TATGCGAAATGTAAGAAGAGAGATTGGAATAAACAAAAATCAATATACTAGGACCAAAAAATCTCCATGAGAGATTTGTCCAACTGTCTCAAACTGAATTCTCGACAGTAAACAAGACTGTATAAAAGAAATAGTTTATTTAAACTCAGCTCTCACACTATCAACAAATCGTATTGCCATGGAGAAATATACATATCAAGGTATAGTGCGCAGGGCGTAAGCCCACAGTAAATTAGTGATGTGTGTAGAAGCTCATACCTGAATTTTAAATGTGATGAAGAGATAGATACGACTGAGGTCTGAGCAAGCCAATGTCTCGTTCCTCCTACGTGCAGGGTCTTGACACTGGGAGATGACCAGAAAAACTGAGGGACGAAAGAACCACTCGAAAATAAAACAGAGATTTATACGAATGTCTTAAATCCAAACACCGACGAACCCTAATGGACAGGAACGATATCCATCTTCCAAGTGGCCTCAGATCAATGGCCTATACACGGATTGAGTGGGTGAAATTGGCAATTAATACATGGCCATTCAACACATAATTACATAGATCCATGAAATCGACTCCACAGTACTTTCACTAATGTCGTAGGGCTAGCGTGATTGAAAGAGTACTCTAGCATGGCATCTATAAGTGAAACATAGATACATACAATCCTGTGTGTGAATGCCATGAAAGATAACACAATGGAATGAAATCAATCGAGGGCCATTGAAAAAGGTGACGTGGAAGTTCATATGGGTTGAAATGGCCAAATACGTTGAGCCAACTTTGCCAACGAGACGAAATGAATGCATTGAAAATTTAATACGCCTATCTCCACAGTAAAATCACCATAAATTGAACTGTACGTGAGAAATCAATGATATGATGGTAACGCTCATTCACATTGGAACAGTGGCCGCAAAACCATAACCAATTCATATAAATAACATAATTCATAAATAGAGATAGCCCATTTGATGCGTTGAATAAATCGAAATGAAAAAAAAGGGTTTAAATCGTGGAGTATACGAAGACTAAAGCTCAAAGAATCATATACCAACTTAAAACCCATAAGAGTATGCTATTGGACATTAAAACGTAGGTAGTGTTATGTGAACAACGTTAATGAATAGATCGAATTGTGTGGGTAGATGTACTTGTAGATATAAATACGTAGGAGTAAATGCGACCATATAGCAATGGTATGGGAATAAAATATTGTTATATAAGGGTCATATAAATATACATGTGGTTAACATAAGCCTCCAACATTGTGTGGAGCAGAACAACAAAATTTTCCATACAATAGTACTAAGAGGAATAGGAACCCTATTCCATGTCAGATCGTAAGTTGACAAAGTTCGAAAGTAAAACTGAACAACTGTGGCCAAGAGGCTCATGGAAATAAAATATAAACAGAAAAAAAATTGGAGGAGAAAGGAAGAGACGTTATAAATGGTATCGTAGCTCATGTTACATAAAACTCGGGGCTATTTTTGTGTGCTCAATATTGCTGTGTGCTCACCTGTCGTGTGCTCAATGTATAAATTATTTACGGAAAAATAAAAAATAAAAATAAAATAAAAAATTACTGATCTGTGTTGTTTAGTGTACAGTGGTGCTGAAACAAAAAAAGTGGAATGGCTGAAGGTGAGGAAATTTATGTCGATCTGCATGATGATGATAATAAACCAGATCCCAATGCTCGGTGATGGCTATGTTTCACAGTTTGCAACGAGAAATGGCTGAGCTAAGAAGCCAGAATGACATATTGTCATTAGCCAGTGAGGAGCAAGAAAAGCTCATCAGAGAATTAACTTCGCGGAACAGCCAAGAGGGTGAAGGTTCTGGAAAGAGGAAGAATGATGAGTCTGATGAAGATGATGATGTTAGGCATCAGTATAAGAAAAAAAGGAATTACAAGGGGAATTCCGAAAGATCAAAACTCCCTCCTATGTTGGGGAAAAGGAGGAAGATGCTAAATCCTGGTTGTTGAACATGATTAAGTATTTCCAGGTCCATGAATATGAAAGAAATCTGAAGGCCAGATTAGCTGTCTACCAGCTACAAGGTAAGGCTACCTTGTGGTGGGAGGAGACGAAAATGATTCATGCCATTGATGAAAAAACAGTGACTTGGGAAGATTTCCAAGTCAAGCTTAAAAACCGCCATCTGAATGAATGTTATTATGATGATAAAGCAAAGGAATTCCATGAACTTAGACTGGGACAGCTTACTATTGATGATTTTGTCACCAAGTTTACAAATCTGTTGAGATATATCCCTTACATTAGGGAATAGAAGGCCAAGGTACAAAGGTTTTTGAACTGTTTACCTGTTGTGTAAAAAGAGAAGATAAAGTTTGATAACCCAAAAAATATGGACGAGGTAGTGAGGAAAGCTAGATTATGCTACCAGTATTTTAAAGGAAAGGCTGAGCATGGAAAAAGGATGGATAAACAAAGGTGAAATCAAAGGAAAGAAACAGAAACCAACTTACTTAAAGAATTTTGGTAGGGATCATTAGAGGAAAAAGTTTAATAAACCAAAAGAAAGCCAAACAGCTCAGTCTCAAGTTGGTTCCAAACAATTAGATGGAGACAATAAGAAATAAGGCACAGTTAAAATGAGGGAACCTTTGAAATGTTGGGGATGTGGAGAACCTCATCTCTTGAGGGATTTTCCCCATCGAAACATTCATATGATTATGAGAGATCGAGAAGCTACCACAGTAAATGACATAGCAAGAAATATACCCACTATCAGTGCAGCCTTGGAGAATCGACAAGAAGAACATCAAGCTACCATGGTTGAGATGGAAGGTAAGATTGCTGACCAATCTATTATAGTTTTAATTGATTCGGGTGCTTCTTTGAGTTACATTAGTCCAAAAATTGTAGAAAAATGCAATCTCAAAACTGAAAAATTTCAGTAGTCTTGGTTGGTCCAGTTAGCCACTGGAACCAAGAGGAAGGTAACACATAAATTACCCCAAACAGCAATTAAATTAAATTATTTTCAGATAGAAGTGAATTTGAACATTCTTCCTTTAGGCTCATATGACTTGTTGATAGGAATGGACTCACTGGAAAAGAGAAAGGCTATGATGAACTATTGGGATAAAACTCTGCAAGCATAGATGAAGAAGGAAAACCTTTTATTCTCAAAGGAAAACCAAAACCCATCTCTGTAAGACAAATATCAACACTGCAATTAAAAAGAACAGCTAGGAAGGGATATCAAGTTTATGCAGTACATGTTGAAGAACTAGAACAACAACCTGAAGCAAGTCTGATGGATACCTTGCCAGTAGTGAGAGAGTTTAAGGAAGTTTTTCCAGAGGAGATTCCCAATCTTCCCCCCAAAAGAGAGATTTCAATCGATTTGGTGCCGGGAGCAACACCTGTTTCCCGAGCCCCTTATCGAATGAGTCCCCCTGAACTCATGGAACTGAAAATGCAATTGCAAGAATTACTGGATAAGGGTTATATTCGACCGAGTGTGTCTCCTTGGGGAGAACTGGTGCTATTTGTGAAGAAAAAGGATGGAACCTTTAGAATGTGCATTGATTATCGTCAGCTGAATAAGTTGACAATTAAAAACAGATACCCTTTACCTCGAATTGATGATCTTTTTTATCAGGTAAAAGGAGCGTCGGCATTTTCTAAGATCGATCTAAGGACTGGTTATCACCAGCTCAGAATTAAGGAGGAAGACATTAGCAAAACAACTTTTCGAACCAGTTATGGTCACTACGAATTTGTAGTCCTACCTTTCGGTTTGACAAATGCCCCTGCCACGTTTATGTGCTTAATGAACAGTGTTTTAAACAAATATTTGGATAAATTTGTACTAGTGTTCATAGACGATATTTTAGTTTACTCAAAAAGTGAGGAGGAGCACAAAGAACACTTGAGGATAGTGTTGCAAACTCTGAAAGAAAACCAGTTGTATGCCAAATTCAGCAAATGTGAATTCTATAAGGACAAGATCCAATACTTGGGACATATTATTTCTGAACAAGGATTGGTTTTTGACCCTGAAAAGATAAATTCTATTAAAGAATGGCATGTGCCAACTGATGTTTCAGCAGTGAGATCATTCATGGGGATTTCAGGTTATTATCACATATTTGTGGAGAGATTTTTTTCCATAGCATATCCCATAACCTCACTACAAAAAACGGTGTCAAATTTGAGTGGACTGAAAAATTCCAAAACAGTTTTGAACAATTAAAATTAAAACTCACCACAACCCCTATATTGAAAATTGCAGATCCTGATAAAGAATTTGTTGTATGTACAGACGCCTATAGAGAGGAGTTGGGAGGAGTCATTTTGCAGGAGAATTCAGTTATTGCATATGAGTCTAGGAAACTGAAGACACATGAACAGAACTATAGTGCATATGATTTGGAGTTGGCTGATGTTATTCATGCCTTGAAGATGTGGCGACACTATCTTCTTGGAAAAAAATTTACATTGATGACTGATCATATTAGTCTTAAATATTTCTTTTCCCAAACTGATTTTAATGCTAGACAAGCCAGATGGTTGTCTTTTTTGAGTGAATTTGATATGGACATAAAACATATTAGAGGGAAAGAAAATAAAATTGTTGATGCCTTGAGCAGAAATGCTTGTCAAAATATAAGCAACATTGGAAGTAGTGCCAAGTTTGATTTAGAGGATCTAGTGAAAAAGGTAGTAGACCAGGATCCAAATTATGAGAATCTACAGGTGAAATTAATAAAGAAGGAGATAGTTGGTTACACTAAAAATCAAAAAGGGCTGATCTGCTATAAAAATAGATTATATTTCCCCAATGTGGAAACTTTTAAAAAAGAAATCCTAGATGAATATCACAAACAGCCGTATGCAGGACATCCGGGATATCAAAAGATGCTAACAGCTTTGAAAAAGATGTTGTTTTGGCCAGGAATGAAAAGAGATGTAGCAGAATATTTAGCTAGGTGCATGGAGTGTCAACTAGTTAAAGTTGAGCATCAGCATCCTTCTGGCCTTTTAAACCCTTTGCCGATTGCAGAATGGAAATGGGACACAGTTTCTATATATTTTATAACAGGGCTACCCAAAACCAAATACCAACATGATTAAGTGATGGTAGTAGTAGACACTTTAACAAAAGTTGCACACTCCATACCGGTGAAATCTACTTTTGGGACAGCCCAAGTAGCGGATGTGTTCCTGAAGGAAGTAGTAAGGCTCCATGGGGTCCCAAAGGTGATTTTTTTGGATAGAGATGCTAAGTTCACCGCAGCCTTTTGGAAAGGTCTATTTGGGGGCATGGGCACTAAATTAACTTTTAGCACTGCATATCACCCGCAGATAGACGGTCAGACAGAGAGAACAAATTAGATTTTGGAGGATATGCTGAGAATGTATGTGATGGATAGGCCATCAAAGTGGGAAGACTACTTGCATTTAGCTGAATTTTCCTATAATAAAAACTATCAATCCTCAATTAAAATGAGTCTGTTTGAGGCACTCTATGGAAGGAAATGTCATACACCTTTGAGCTGGAGCCAACCTGAGGATAAGCTAATGTTGGGACCAGATGATTTACAAGAGATGGAAAGAATTGTTAAACAAATACAGAGAAACATCAAGACAGCACAAGATCACCAAAAAAACTATGCTGATAAGAAGAGGGTACATCAAAAATTTGAAGTGGGGGAGCATTTGTATTTGTGTATTAAACCCAAAAAGAGCACACTTTATGCTGGAAGTTGTGAAAAATTGGCTCCTAGATATTGTGGGCCTTTTGAGGTGTTAGAAAGGGTGGGACCAGTGGCTTACAAGCTGGCCTTACCACCCCATGTTAAATTTCATGATGTGTTTCATGTTTCATTATTAAAAAGATATATACATGATGCTTCTCACATAGTTGATTGGAATGTGATACAGGTGGAACCAGAAGGGGAGTTCCTTCTAGAGCCACTTCAAATATTGGAGCGGGAAGAAATTGAATTGAGGAATCGAACGGTAGCAAGAGTAAAGGTGCAGTGGGAGCACTTTACTGTTGAAGAAGCTACTTGGGAAAGAGAAGCTGAAATGATGGAAAAATATCCCTTTTGTTTGAAAAATGAACTCTAGTAGTTAGATATCAACATCGAGGATGGTGTTTGCTTTCAGAGGGGGAATATGTAACACCCCTAGTTTATGATTTTCTTTCAAAGCTAGAAATTTGAACTTTAATCCTAAGGGGAGTGGGCCCCAACGGATAAGTATTTTTGTGGATTTAATTAAATATTTCATTATGAAAATTAAATAAAATAATGTTGTGCAGATTGACCAAATGAGAATTGTGAGATCACTTGCTAAATCCATGAGGATGGATAGAGGCAAATAATTCCCCAAAAATCTTTCAAAAATCCTTGAAAGAATTTATTTCTAAATTAGATTTTGAGAAAAATCTAGTTTCCCCAATGATGTGGAGAGTAGTTGGGAAGAGGTAAAAAGCTGGGAAAAGCAAAAAGCATCTTTAAAAATCCCTAAATAAGGGAAGCCTATGAAAATAGGAAGAAAAGCATCCTGTAATTCTGGACACGGAATTAGAAACAGGCTTTGGGGAGCAAAAGCATAAATAAGCTATTCCTGAGCAGATTGGGGGTTGGTCTAGAATGGAAGTGATCTCAGCTCGGGGGTGAGTTCTGGAGATAGAGGGACTCTATGGTTGGGAGGACTGGTCAAGTACCGAAGTGGTATGCTCACAGTGTTTATGAATGATGAAAATTAATTGTTGTTAGGTGTTAAGGTTAATAACGGTAGATGCATATTACTTGAAATATTTTGTTTGTTTCTGGTGTTCCATACATTTACAGAACAATACAGGAATTAAACTTTGGTAGTTCTGCATAGTTGTAGGAACCGGAATTATGGGTAAAAATAAGTCAGAAACTCTAAACCAGTGACTGGTTTAAATCTGGAGATTTATGCTACCTCATAATTCATAATTGTGTAACTTTAATATGTTTCTGTTAAAACTAGAATTAAATCAGTAAACACTAAAAAAAAAAAGAAAACATGTGTGAAGGAGTGATTAAGTACATGCAGTGCAAATCTATAGATTTGTTGAATTAACAGTGTAGGTATATCTATAGATTTAATATATATGAAAAAAAAATAGAATGGAGGAGTAACTTTAATTGAGTTAAAGACATTCAGACATAAACAGAGCTAAATATGAGTTATTAAACCTGTAACCAGTTTTGGCCCAAGAAATAAACCTTACCTCCTTTAGTGGAGAAGTCTACTAACTGAATGTACTACTAGAAATTAGACAGAAGCAAATTTGTATGAATCATATGTAAATTCTATAAACTATGAATAATAATAAGAAATTCACCTATCAGTTCAGTATAAAATTCTAGTGGAAGTATTAGCTATAGAATAAAACATACTGGACATATTAGAAAATCAAGCAATAGATTCCAGGGTCTATTATTAGTTACCCAGTAAGTAATATCTGAAAAATTTAAGTCAAGAGACAGAAGTAAAGGTATATCACTAGAGTAGAAAAATACATATAACCACATAAACCAGATGTCAAGAACCAAAAATTTATTACAGAGGTAAATACTCTGGTGAAATAAATAATTACCTACAGTTATTAAAATAAAAGGTGCAAGAAGCAAAAATACAAGATAAGACTAGTAAATTTACCATCTCTGTCTAGAAAATGGAAGCAGAAAGATGCAACAGGAATAAAATTCTTATCATGAGTACCAACATGAAATAGCTATTTGAAATCACCAGAGTGTAACATAACTCTGCTCTTGTCAACCAAGAAGGGAATATATATTTATATATGGAATCCATAGGTAAATTTGTGAACCAAACGAAATAAATTATGATAATCATGTTCTCCGGACAACTAATTGAATTTAGGAGGTCGCAGTGACCATATCAGCAAAGAATTGGTAATACAGACCCAGTCCAATGAAATCATTATTCTACAGTAGAAAATAGAGAATTTATGAAAGTAAGGCCAAATGGTCTGAACAAAAACTATGTACAATAACGATATGCGAGTCTGGTTTCACTTCGACCCATATGCTTTTGATACCGACCTAAAAGCACAAGGTGAAACGAAATTAAAACCGAATGAAACACCCATATCACTGTATCACTGAGAAGGAAATTTGTATGGAATTCAGATTACCTGCATAAAACAAGAAATAGAGAGAATACGAATCGATTAATTGAGACGAATTATATCACAAAAAAAAACAATAACAGAGAAAAAATAATAAAGGGTTACCTGGCAGATGAGGAATCCCTTTTTTTTCCAAAAACGACCTGAGACAGAGATAAATGAACAATATTAAAAATTTCAAAACCAGGAGGCTCAAATGCGAATGAGAAAGCCAGGAGTTGAGTAATAAAATCGCCCACCACTTTGTCTAGGTTAGGGATTACCTAAGCAACACGAAACGAAAATCTAACACGCGCAACCTTCGAGCAACCTCATTAAATTCACAAAAGATGTTGAGGAGTAAGATCCTGTCAAGAAACGATGCAATATTTATGCCTTACATCTTCAATAGGAAGATATATGAAATGTAATAAGAGAGATTGGAATAAACAAAAATCAATATACTAGGACCGAAAAATCTCCATGAGAGATTTGTCCAACTAACTCAGAATGAGTTCTCGACAGTAAACGAGACTTTATAAAAGAAATAGTTTATTTAAACTCAGCTCTCACACTATCAACAGAGTGTATCACCATGGAGAAATATACATATCAAGGTATAGTGCTCAGGCCGTAAGCTCACAGTAAATTAGTGATATGTGTAGAAGCTCATACCTAAATTTTAAATGCGATGAAGAGATAGATACGACCGAGGTCTAAGCGAGCCGATGCCTCGTTCCCCATACATGCAGGGTCTCGACACTGGGATATGACCAGAACAACTGAGGGACGAAAGAACCACTCGACAATAAAACAGATATTTGTACGAATGTCTCAAATCCAAAAACCAGCGAACCCTAATTGACAGGAACGACCTCCATCGTCCAAGTGGCCTCAGATCAATGGCCTGTACACGGATCGAGTGGGTGAAATTGGCAATTAATACCTGGCCGTTCAACACATAATTACATAGATCCATGAAATCGACTCCACAGTACTTTCACTAATGTCGTAGGGCCAGCGTGATTGAAAGAGTACTCTGGCGTGGCATCTATAAGTGAAACATAGATACATACAATCCTGCGTGTGAACGCCATGAAAGCTAACACAATGGAAGGAAATAAACTGAGTGCAATTGAAAAAGGTGACATGGAAGTTCATATGGGTTGAAATTGCCAAATACGTTGAGCCAACCTTGCCAACGAGACGAAATGAATGCATTGAAAAGTTAATACGCCTATCTCCACAATAAAATCACCATAAATTGAACTGTACGTGAGAAATCAATGATATGATGGTAACGCTCATTCACATTGGAATAGTGGTCGCAAAACCATAACCAATTCATATAAATAACATAAGTCATAAATAGAAATAGCCCATTTGATGCGTTGAATAAATCAAAATGCAAAACAAGGGTTTAAATCGTGGAATATACGAAGACTAAAGCTCAACGAATCATATACCAACTTAAAACCCATAAGAGTATGTTATTGGACATTAAAACGTAGGTAGTGTTATGTGAAAAACGTAAATGAATAGATCAAATAGTGTGGGTAGATGTACTCATAGATAGAAATACGTAGGAGTAAATGCGACCATATAGCAATGGTATGGGAATAAAATATTGTTATATAAGGGTCATATAAATATTTGTGTGGTTAACATAAGCCTCCAACATTGTGTGGAGGAGAACAATAAAATTTTCCATACAAGAGTACTAAGAGGAATAGGAACCCTATTCCATGTCAAATCGTCATTTTACGAAGTTCGAAAGTAAAACTGAACAACTGCAGCCAAGAGGCTCATGGAAATAAAATATAAATATGAAAAAAAATTTGGGAGGGGAAAGGAAGAGAAGTTAAGCAATATATATATATATATATATATAATATATATATATATAGTAGCGGAAGGGCGGAGGTCGGGGCTTGCCCTACGACCTCCCTCGCACCAACCACCATACATACCAATAAACCCTCACATAACTGGATAATTTGAGACGATCCTAAACACATTTATTTAATACTGATGAGGGAGCTAGCACAAGAAAACTAATTTTTCCATATTCATACCACTCAACGCACAACAACATTTTTCTCTTTGATTCAGTTTCACTCACTATAAATTATTTCCCATTTTCGACAATAAAGGCACACTTTAAAATCTACAATGAGTACAGGGATTCTCATTGTTTCCACATATTAGTTGAGCTCTATCAGCTACCAATTTTCTACAGTTTACCTTCAGGAAATTGTTGGATTCCTAAATATATCATCCACCATGTCACTTCACCCTGATATTCTTGTAGGTCAAATACTCCAATTAACACCTAGGTGACACTGTACCCTCCACTAACAACGACAGCAAGCAACATTATGTAATAAAAATTAGTGGGTTATGTAGAAAGGGGTGAGTGAAGGAGGGCATTTATGCGTTGTATTCAATGAAGCAATGAGGCCTTCTAGAAGACCTGTGTTCCTCGAATGCAGTATTTGCAACCAACAATGCAATTATGAGGAATCCAATTTCTGTGGATTTCCATAGTTTACAAAGAAACAAGATATTAAGACATTGAGTCGATCCAGTACCAATTTATCTTCTCCCTTTGGTTTTTATCATAGGGAAGAGAAACATGAAACGAAATCTTTCGGGATGAATAGGAATGGAAATAAAAACAATCTTATCATAGTAGAGAAAGCGAGAAATAGGGAAATTGGCCAATAAACTCCAATAGATGTTGAATCAAATATGTTTAATATGATGATCACAATTGATGTATTTAAGCTAATGAACATAGTAATTATTCAGTAACCTGAGTAAGATGTGAGCTTACCATATGACTAGAATCAAAGAATACAATGAGAAAACATGAGCTTATATCCCACTTTGTTGAAAGGAGAAATCATTTTTTGCATTTGGTTGGGTTGGGACATTAGCTACCTGAGAAGAAGGAAAAATAATTTTCCCTAGTAAAAAATAGTCAATATCATTACAATAAGTCTGCAGCCAGCCGGTTCGAGCAAGGTGAGGATCAATAACTTCCAGAGGTAAGCAAAAAATGCCACCAGTTTTCTATATTGTTTATCATGTTGACTTACAATAGGTTTATAATATTAAACTTAGGGCTTATTATATTGGGTTTGATGATGTTAGGGTTTATAGTATTTATTTAATATTAAAGTTTAATATCATGATGTATCACATTATTCTTATTAATAATGTAACATTTTAATCCTAAGATTTAGATTTTTTCCATTTAGTTTATTTTCCTTTGGGTTTATAATACTAATCCCTTGGGTTTATAATATTAAAACCTTGCATTTATTTCCCTTTGGCATTATATTATTAATCCATTTGGTTTATAATTTTAATCCCTTGGTTTTATTTCCCCTTTGATTTATACTATTAATCCTTTGGGTTTAAAAAGTGCCATTTAGTATAAGGGTTTGAAATGTTTAATTTTTAATATTAGGGTTTATAATATGGGGTTTTATAATTTTAGGATTTATAATATTAAAATTAATTCCTTTGGTTTATTAATCTTAAGGGTTTATAATATTTATCTCTTGGGTTTATAGTATTAACCCATTGGGTCTATAGTATTAATGCATTGGGTCTATTATTCTCGAGCGTTTATAAATTAAACACTTTGGTTTATATCATTAAAATATTGAGTTTATTATTAGAGTTTATAACACTAATATTAGGTTTTATAACCTTATGGTTTATAAAATTAATCTTAGGGCTTATAACAATGGGTTTGATGATGTTAGGATTTATAATATTGAGTTTAATATTAAAGTTTAATATCATGATGTATCACATTGTTCTTATTAATAATCTAACATTTTAATCCGAGGGTTTGGTGTTTCCCATTTAGTTTATTTTCCCTTGGGTTTATAAAATTAAACACTCGTGTTTATTCCCCCTTGGGTTTATAATATTAAACACTTGTGGTTATTCCCCCCTTGGGTTTATAGTATTAATCCCTTGGAATTGTGATATTACGGTTTTTTATTTTGTGTATAATATTTCATTTAGTCCGAGGATCTGAAATGCTAGTTTTTTAATATTGGGGTATATAATATTGGGTTTTTTCATATTATTGTTTATAATACTAGGGATTATAAGAATTGATTTAATGTTAAATTTTAATATTGTTATGTTTGAATGGTTCATAAATATATCATTATATATAAAAAACGTTGATAGTTATATTAATATGTTAATAAATGTATACTAATCATTAAGATAACGGTGAGGGATAAATAAGTATTATTAGTAATAACCCTATACCATTATTGCATTATGTTAATTTTGTTATCATTAAATGTGTGTGTTTGTGTGTGTGTGTGTGCGTGTTATTATTTATATAGTTTTTAATAAGTAGGAATAGTCAATCTCTAATAATCACATTAACATTATACATGTAGCAACTAATTAATAATTAATAATATGATAGATATTTTTTTATCAGCTTATATCAACCACATTTACCACTATGGTTGTATATGTGCTTCATATACGCCTATTAGGATATATCAACCACTTTAGTAAATGTGGTTGTGCTAGTCTTTATTAAAAATAAAAAGAAAATAAAAAAATATAGATATTACAAATATTTAAAAAAAAATAGAAAATATGATGAATAATAACTTGAACTCATACCAATATTTCCATTATATACTAAGTATTTACAATCGAAAATATATTATTTTGATAGTCAAACCCTCAATGCCACAATAAGTAGCCTCTACATTCATTGAATTCAATAAGTCTATTATACTCCTGCATCATAATAGCACCAACCCATCTAACCTTAATGAACTCATATCTGATATTTATGATTATAAAGAAAATAAGTACATACCAACACCCATTTCCCAATGATCGATCTTATATTTATGATAAATAGAGAAATACATACCAACGCCCAGAGATGGAATTTGGTGGTTTCCTCATCACACAAATTATAAAACTATTAATACCTTTGTTTAAACTGTGCAGAAAAGTGAGGAGATGTGAAAATAAAACAATTAAATTTTACAAGTAAGTTTATTTTTAAATTATAAACCTTCCCAAACCCATGAGAGTATATGATTCTGGGATGTCCTCCCCATTCATATCCCCAAACTAATTTCCTAGAAATTTTCAAAAATCCAAATTATGGGGAAAAACAAATTAATTATTTAAATGGCAGTGATACTATGATGTCCTCCCCATTCATATCCCCAAACTAATTTCCTGGAAATTTTTAGAAATCCAAGTTATGGAAAAAACAATTATTGTAATGGAAATAAAACAAATGATTGTGATTTTATCTCTTAATTACTTTATTGAATGTGGGAAGATATCATTCTCATGGTGAAGGAATCATCACACTAACATAATATCCAATGCTAAGAACTCCTTTCAAATTCAATTCCACAACTATTTTCTTTCTTCCACTAGTCATCAAAATCCTATCCGATCTCATGGGGATAAACAATAAGAAAAAACTGATAATTGGAGTTTCATATTTATTTGTGGCCCTTTTCCCATTTGGCATGTTGCTTCTTTTTGATTTATTGACCCGAAATTTGCTAAATCATTCAAAAAATATATTACATCGTTGATTTTGATTGTACGAGTCATTTTAATTGTCTCCAACATTTGGAGCACTTGGCCTCAGTTATACCATCTTAGCGTTTTAAAATTGCAATATCTCTAAAAACATTAGTTTCGATGATTTCGATTAAAACATCTACTTTAGCCACTCAGTGAGCACTAAATGATCCAGGTGGCTCCAGAGACACACACAGGACAAAGAGGGCTTATGAAAGCTCAAAAATAAAAGTGACAGAAATGTGTCAAAATCAACTTTAGGTTGAAGATATCGTCTTCCTGATTACAACGGTGTGAACGGTTCATCAAACCGAGTTCGTATGCAAAAGTTAGAGCTGGTCAAAGTTCTAAGGTTGACTGGATGACTAGATAGGTTAAGGAGGACGCAATTTCGTAGAAATCCAGCTAGCTCTAGCAAGATTCTGGGTGAATTTGTGGGGTCGTTAAAAATACTCCTACGGTCAAAATTTGAGAAATTTAAAAAAGGTCTTGGTTAAAAGGGTATCAGAAATTTACCCATATCAGATGGTATCCAAGTGGTCTTCTTGCTATTGTGAACCACAAGTGTGAACCAATGAATGTGAAGAAATGGAGGATGTCAAAGACATGTATGAGACCATGCTCATGGTGTCTAAGAAAGCGTACATGTTGTATGAAGCTTATGAGAAACAAGCAGCAGATAACATTGATTTGAAAACACTTCTACAAGAGGAGAAGGAGGACAAGAAACGATTACAACTTCAATTGCAAGCCACGATGGAGGCATTGGAAGAATTGAAGTGTAATGACCAAAGTCTTGAAACATATCATGATGCATTAAATACAATTCTACGAGAAGAGAAGGAGGAGAAGAAGAAATTGCATCTTCAGCTACATGTCGCGATAGAGGCCTTGGAGGAAGTGAAGCGCAACGAAGGCTCAGAGAAGCCCTCTTCACTTGTTTATCGAAATCAACATCTGAGGTAAATAATTGTGATCATTATTTAGTTTCATATTCACATGCTATTATTTATATTGGAAATGTGGAGATCCCCATTACAAGAACTCACACGAGACTCCTTACCAAGTGGGTTACAAAGGAGGATGACTTGGCATTCATGGCCAAGGCATGACTCAACCATTGGAGCTTGTGCAGAGACCTCAATACACAGGTTTGGGATACATTGAAGGATAACTTTCAAATGTGTTTGAAGTTTCCACGATGTTTTGGGAACTGTCGAGGAGAAAGAAATATGGGAAAACTTCACCATCATCCCATGGAAGTGCATGTTGCAGTGAAAGAGTTGAGGCAAGATCTCATCACCATAATTGCACCAGAGACCACCAGGAAAGGTGTAACATGTATCGATATTCACAAGTTCATTTTTATTATAATAATGTTGCTTATCATGAATGTAAATCATGGCATAAGAAAAATTGTCATTTTTTTGGTTTACATAACCATGTCATTTCTGAGTGTTGTAAAAGAGTGGCAGCATAAAGGAGGGTGAGGCATGCAAAGCCTTTTCCACAGTAGGGAAAGAAATACGTTAAGTAGGTCTGGAGGAAGAATACCTTTTGCACCCATTACAACTAAAATGTTCATCAAAGAGCCACATGTTCGAGGCTCCATCCAAAGCATCACCTTAAGGATGAAGAGTCGGTGCATGAACTGGTTGAAACAGTTGTTCGACAAGCAAACCTGCCATGGGGAGATGACCCATTCACTTTGATAAGTGAGAGATGGTTTTTCTAGATGTGGTAGTGTGTCATGTCATTCCTTGTAAATCGTGTGTTGCATTTCTTTACGCAAAAGTGATGATGTGTTTTTCCATCACGTGTTAAGAAAAAATGATTGTTTTGGTGTTGTATTGATAGCAGGGGTATTATTGATTCCATTTTTTGTGAGCTTGACCACCGAGTATGTGTTATAAATTGTTGGCAAGTATGGAAATGTTTGGTTCGTTGTTAGTCAATTTGAGCATGTAATTTTCAGGATATTGTACTATAGGTTTGTAGAGGATGCATGTGTCAGCTCATCGCTTATGGCTCCAAAGGAAAAAGGTGAAGGAATAGGAAGGGTGACCTTCTAGGAAAATTGCAGTGTAGACATTGTACACAACAGTTACAGATTTTTTTTGATGCTTTTAGAGGACCAAAAGATCCTCAGTGGGGAGGAATGATCTAGGTGGATCTAGAGACACAAACATGACAAAGAGAGCTTATGAAAGCTCAAGAATAAAAGTGATGGAAACATGGAAAACTCAGTTTCAGGTTGAATATCTCGTCGTCCCGATCATAATTGTGCTAACGGTTAATAAAAACAAGTTTGTATGTGAAAGTTAGAGCTATTCAAAGTTCTAAGGTTAACTGGATGACTTTACAGGCTAAGGAGGATGAAATTTCGCGGAAATATAGCCATCCGATTTCGGCCAACTTCGACTAGATTCCAAGCGAATCTGTGGGGTCATTAAAAAGAATCCTATGGTCAAAATTCGAGAAATTAAAAAAATTATTGGTTAAAAAGGTATCAGAAATTTACCTAGATCACTAAATTACTTTTTTTTGTTATTTATATGATGTCCCCACCAAAACACGTCCATGTTACACATAAACAGAGCAACTGAATGAAAGGCTTCTAATTTTTCTTGGAACTACCCCCGTAGAATAGTCACTTAATGTTTCAATACCTACAAGTTATATCAATATATGGTCAATAGTCACTTTAATTACCGGAACAGACTTCACAACTATGCAATATTTCAAATTGTCACATTAGGATATATCTCTACACTAGATTCTACAATCCCATAGCTTCCCTTGTCTACTAATAAGCACAAGTTACATGAAAGTCTCTATAGGTATCCTTCTCAGATCCTTGAGCAAGAGGACTCAATTTATCATAGCGAGATATTCATATTTTCAACATAAATCTACTTATGTAAGGACAAGGTAGTTGCAAGTTGCAACCCATAAAATAAAGAAAAGCACGATATAAACTATTAAATGTTGTAGATGACTGTAATTACTGGAATTTTCTAAGCTAATGGTTCAAAGTACGAATTTTCATCTGGGAATCGGTTTATTATAACATGTTGTCCTTGATGGCAACCTACTTGATGAAATAAGACTGTCAGCGATATGATGCAATGTGTTGTCCTTGATGGCAACCTATTTGATGAAGTTGTTCTTGATGAGTTGCCTATGATAAGCAACCTATGTGTTAAATATGCAAGGATGATGTATCTGTGTGTTAAAAGGAAGGATGATGTATCTACAGATCAGCTCAGAAGGAACAGAAGAAAGGAAGTGACAGAAAAATGATAAATATGATGTGTTACAAAGCATACGCGGGTTTGTTAAGGCGAAGTAGCATATGCACGCGGAAAAGTACGTGCCAAGTCGCGTATGCCCTTTTGCGCTCCAAATTTAGAATACCAAGGGGTGTTACCATGGTATTGACCCATTGTATTGAGCGCTTGATTATCTATTTGGTCCCGTCTAGGAATACCATCGGAAGTGGTGTGGTTTTGACTCATGGTACTGATAAAGGCTAAACCTATATAAGGAGAAGAAGATCATTGTGCAAGGGTGTGCATGTGTCTGGGTATTGAATGAATACTTCACTTTGAAGTATATCTGCATGATTGAAATTTGTTCTTGATTGATAAATCTGAATCTATGATTCACCCATGGATGTTTCTAAATCCTTAGCTCTAATGATGATGAATCTCTAAGATGATCTGCAGAAGAAGAACTGGTGAAGATCTGGCGCAAAGTCTGCTGAAGGTTATGAAGAAATCTGGGTAAGCTTATAGATCTGGTCTATTTTTCAAAGCTTTCATTCACAGATCTATACGCGAGTTTGTTGTGGAAAAAGCGCGTGTATACGCAGATCTGATCTAATAAAAGCGCATATGTATACGCGGGTTAGTCTAATGAAAAGCGCGTGTATACGCGGGTCTGTTTAAATAAAAGCGCGTATGGAATTTGAACTGAAGGTTGCTCATGGTTGAATGTGTTTCTGCATATCTATTCTGAAGTCTGGGTAATCTCTGATATTCTTGTTATAGTGGTTTCACTGTTCTGTTTGAAGCATTGGGCAAAGTATGTTTGTTGAAAAATGAAAGGTTGAGTTGAAGCTGTTTGATCCAGTTTGAAAATTAATGAAACGTGGTCTGTAGTGGTGCTGAGGGTCAAAGCCTTTAGTAAGGGGGTAGTAGCTCCCTTCCAGTGATAGTTGGTAAACGAGAGCAGGGGGTAGTAGTTCCCTTCCAGGAGAGGCTGGTAAACGAGAGCAGGGGGTTGTAGCTCCCTTCCAGGAGAGGCTGGTAAACGAGAGAAGGTTGTAGCCTTCTGCAAGTGGGTGCCTACGTGCTGGTATGAGTCTGCGCCAGTACACAGTTGTAAGATGTTTTCTTTATAATAAATATTGAAGACTAAGACGACGACAGCGGTGGTTTTCTCCCGAATTGGGTTTCCACCTAAAATCCTGGTGTTCATGTGTGATGCTTATGTGTGTTGATTTATTCTGTTCTTACTGTACATGTTTACTTCTTACTAACATCTAATAAGTGAATGATGCAATAATCTAAGATAAGAATTATCTTCATAATAAAAGATCTGAGCATACACGAGTTTCCTTAAGGATATCCGCGTATATACGCTAGTTTTGTTCTGTAAAGTAGTGTATGGGTTTTTGAGAAAAGAAAAGTAAAAATTTGATTGACAAATCAAGATACTGATTCACCACCCCCTCTCAGTATCTTTCCCAACAATTGGTATCATAGCAGGTCCTTCTGAAAAAGCTTAGCTGCTAGAAGGAAGATCAAGCAAGATTAGCAATCAAGATGGAACAACATCTATCAAGCCTCCCCTCTTTAATGGAAGCAATTTAATCTTCTGGAAAACAAGGATGAGATCCTATCTTCAGTCTATGGGAACAGATGTATGGGCCATTTTTCAACAAGGATATCAATATCCAGCTACAATACCAACAGATCCGACTGAAAAGAAGAATTATGAATCAAATGCAAAGGCGGTCAATGCTATAACAGGAAGTCTTACTGAATCTGAATTTGTCAAAGTCATGCAGCTAAATACAACAAAGGAAATGTGGGACAAAATCATTCTAAGTTATGAAGGTGATGCAAAGGTAAAAAGTGCAAAACTCCAAACTCTCAGAATTGAATATGAAAATTTAAAGATGTATAGTGATGAGAGTATTGCCAGTTTATTTTTACATCTTGATGATGTTGTAAATCGTATGAGAAATCTGGGAGAAACAATAACCGAATCTACTTTGGTTGAGAAAATTTTAAGATCTCTAACGACAAAATTTGAGTCAAAAGTTTCTGCTCTTGAAGAAAAACAGGATCTTCAAAATCTTACTGTGGTGAAACTTCATGGGATACTAACTGCATATGAAATGAAAAGAGGAGGACCATCTAAAGTCAAAGAAGCCATCTTTAGAGCTTCTACAAAAGGGAAAGAAGTGCAAGAAGCAGAAGGATCAGGATATATCTCAGAAGAAGATGAGGTAAATTTTGTAAAGAAACTTCAACTTGGCACAGGACAGTTCAGAGGTAAGCTTCCTTTCAAATGTTTTGATTGTGGAAGAGTTGGTCATTATGCTACTAAGTGTCCTTATAAAGAAATATCTACAAAAGGGAAAGAAGTAGCAAGAAGGAATAAGAACCGGTCTAGCACTAGAAAAAGTTACTATACTCATGAAGATAGTGATGGGTTATCTGATAGTGAGGAAGAATGTGAACAAGATCTTAGAATTCTCATGGCATTTGAATCTAGAGAAGAAAATGATACTTTTGTGGATGCTCTAGAGGACAATGATTTTCTTGAAGAAAACAATCAACTCAAAATACACTTGGAAGAATGTAAAATACTCTTAGAAGAAAGGAAAATAACCATAGAGACTATGAAAAGGCAATTTGAAGAAGCAAAGAAACACATTGAGAAATTAGAATGTGAAGTGGTAAGTCTAAGAAAATATTTTGAGAAAGAAAAGACTCTGAATCTTAGATTTACTAAAGGATCAGAAACCTTAAATGAGATTATCAAGGTACAACGCTCTCCTCTTGTAATGACAGGTCTTGGATATACCGGGGAATCTTGTCAGGCTTCAACACCAAATTATCTAAAAGCAGTTATAGATGGTTTACAAAATTCTGCCACTCAGCAAGGGAATAAAGAATCTTTCAGGTAAAGCATGATCATCTCAATTTAAAGAACACTAACAGGAATATCTTTCAAAGAAACACCAATCAATAGGTAAATTCAAGTAGAAGATTTCATGATCACATAAATTTCTTCTTCAACGGACAATGTTTCTCATGTCACAATTTTGGTCACAAAGCTGTTCAATGTGTTGCATATAAAACCATCATGACAAGAGAAGCGAGAAAGAAAAGGATTGATATTGAAACAAAGAAGAATACCTATAAAAAAATTTCTCCTCTTCTAAATGAAGTTGAATGTGCTTATTGCAATAACTTTGGGCATGAAGAATCTGAATGCAGGAGCAAAGTTCAGCCAAAAGAGCATTTTTCTTCAAGTTCCAAAGTATGGAAAAAGAAAGATTTACAGGTTGAAAATTGTGGCATAGTGTTATTTGCAGAAGGAGAAGAAAATCAATGGTACATTGATAGCGGATGCTCAAGACACATGACAGGTGACAAAACCAAACTTCGTGCATATAGTACATTAGAAAAGGAAAAGAAAGTTACTTTTGGAAATGATACTCCTGCTGTAATTAAAGGAAAAGGGTCCGTGTTTCTAAAAGATAAGGTGAAGGCTAATGATGTCATGTATGTGGATGGATTAAGGCATAACTTGTTAAGTGTAAGTCAAATGTGTGATCAAGGAACTGAATTTGTCTTTAGTTCAAAAGAATGTGTGGTTCGTGATCTTGATACAGGTAAAACAATCATAAAAGGAAAAAGAACTCCAAGCAACCTATATGTATTGAAGAACTGCAAAGAACAATGTTACTTGAGTAAATCTTCAGAAAACTGGCTATGGCATAGAAGGTTGGGACATCTAAGCTTCTCTCAAATCAACAAATCAAGTAGACTTAATGATGTTCGTGGTCTTCCCAATATTACTCTACCTGAAAGTATCATATGCAAATCTTGCCAATTCGGCAAGCAGACCAGAGTGCAATTTAATTCCAAGGAAGGATCATCAAGTAGGCCTTTTGAACTCATTCATACTGACATATGTGGACCTATGAGGAAAAATTCACCTCGTGGTGAACAATACTATATATTATTTATTGATGATTTCTCTAGAATGCGTTGGATTGGGTTGCTGAAGCACAAAGATGAAGCATTTGAGAAATTTCGGATCTTCAAGGCACTGGTTGAAAATGAAGTAGATCTAAAACTCAAATGTCTTAGATCTTATCGAGGAGGAGAATATACTTCAAATGAATTTCTTGAATTTTGTGAACAACATGGCATAAAAAGACAATTTTCTGTAGCTGGAACTCCACAACAAAATGGCGTAGCAGAAAGAATGAATAGAACAGTTCAACAAATGGCTAGAGCTATGCTTGATGATTCTGGAACACCTGACACATTTTGGGGAGAAGCAGCACATACAACGGTAAACATTCTCAACAAGGCACATGTTCGTGTAAATAGTGACAAAACTCCATATGAACTCTGGTATGGTAATTCTCCCTCTGTGAAGCATTTTAGAGTTTTTGGAAGTAAATGCTTTATAAAAAATAATGATGAAAACTTGGCAAGTTTAAAACTAGAGCAGATGAAGGAATACTTCTTGGTTACTCCTCTACGAGTAGAGCATATAAATGTTACAATAAAAGACTTCGGAAGATTGTTGAATGTATTGATGTTGTTATTGATGAGTCTCCTGCAACCCCAAAGGAAGAAAAACAAACAACAAATGAAGACGATGGTGACTTATGTCCTTCTACATCAAATAGCAATGATATAGACAGTGAACCCAATGAAGAACCTGAAGATGATTTATCTGAAAAGGCTCCATCCAGATATGTTCAAAAGAATCATCCAGAATCTCAAATTTTGGGAGATAAGGGATCAAGTGTACAAACAAGAAGGACTCTTGTGGGATCTTCTAGCTATCGGGCATTTCTATCTACTATTGAACCTCACAATGTCAATCAAGCTAGCAAAGATGAATGTTGGGTTCAAGCCATGAATGAAGAGCTTGATCAAATTGAAAAAAATCACACTTGGGAATTAGTACCAAGACCTCATAACAAAAATGTCATTGGAACTAAATGGATATTCAAAAACAAGTTAAATGAGAATGGGGATGTTGTAAGAAACAAGGCTAGACTTGTTTGCAAGGGGTATACTCAACAAGAAGGTATATACTTTGAAGAAACTTTTGCTCCTATAGCTAGACTTGAAGCCATAAGAATGTTTCTTTCTTTTTCAAGTTTTCAACAAATCAAAGTTTATCAAATGGATGTTAAATCTGCATTTCTCAATGGTGATCTAGAAGAAGAAGTTTATATAGAACAACTAGAAGGATTAATTTTGGGAAATGATGAAAATCTTGTTTGTAGACTTAAAAAGGCTCTATATGGTCTCAAACAAGCTCCAAGGGCATGGTATTATCGTCTTGACAAATATCTTCACCAACAAGGATTTTCAAAGGGGTCTGCTGATAGCAACTTATACACAAAAATTGAAAATGATAAACTATTGATTGTGGTTGTATATGTTGATGATATCATTTTTGGAAGTAATGAAGAATCTATGAGTCAGAAATTTGCTTCTGTTATGTAGCAAGAATTTGAAATGTCTTTACTTGGGGAACTAACATTCTTTCTTGGCTTGCAAGTGCATCAAACTACAGATGGCATATTCTTATCACAAGAAAAATACCTTAAGAAAATTCTGAAGAAGTATGGCATGGAAGAGTGAAAACCTGTAAGTACACCAATGATAACTGGATGTAATCTCAGTTCTCATGATGATTCTCCCACGGTGAATCAACCAGAATACAGATCTATGATAGGAAGTCTACTTTATCTCATTGGGACTAGACCAGACATTATGCATGCAGTTGGGATTGTTGGACGATTCCAAGCTAATCCAAAAGAGTCTCATCTTCAGGCTGTCAAAAGAATATTCAAATATCTACAAGGAACTCAAGACTTTGGACTATGGTATCCAAAGAATGCTGATCTTACTCTTCATGCTTACATTGATGCAGATTGGGATAGAAATGTTGATGATCGGAAAAGCACTAGTGGTGGAGCATTCTATATGGGGCCCCAGTTAGTATCTTGGTTCAGCAAGAAGCAAAACTCTATTTCCTTATCTATAGCAGAAGCAGAATATGTGGCTGCCGCATCATGTTGCACACAACTTCTTTGGATGATGCAAACCTTACAAGACTTTCAAATCAAGTGCACACCTCCTGTCTCCATTATGTGTGATAATACAAGTGCCATCGGTATTTCAAAGAATCCTATTATGCATTCCAATACCAAGCACATTCCCATCAAGTATCACTTCTTACGTGAACAAGTGCTTGAACAAAAGGTGAAGTTGGAGTATGTTCCCTCCAAAGAACAAGTTGCTGATATATTTACCAAACCTCTGCCCAGGGAAGCGTTCGAATATCTTAGACAGAAGCTGGGAGTAGTCTCTGCTTTGCAGAAAATCAGAACTGCTTAAAATCAGAATATTAAATTGGATACGCAGGTTTCCTGAACGAAAGTTGCGTATATACGCGAGTTTATGTAAAGAAAACCGCGTATGGTTAGTTGCTGACAATTTTTACTTGGGGTCAGCATTCTTCAACACAGCTGCAGTGCTCTTTGGTATCTATGATGCTGTTTGGTATCTCTGGTGGTGTTCCAGTTTTCATAATTCTGTTTCTTTCTCTGATGTCTCTTGATAAATATGCCTTGATGATTTGCTGTTGAAAGTGTTCAGGATGCACAAGCTAAGGGGGAGCACTATTCATGTGGAAAGGATGCATTGGATGCACAGTTTCAGGGGGAGCATTAACATTTCTGAATGTAATGCATTGTTGGCATTATGATGGTTCTGAAATATGATCTCTCTTGAGGTATTTTTGGTCTTGGTTATAAAAAGTCATATTTGTAATTTGATGAAAAGGTTATGTTGAGACCTATGATGTAAATTGTAATATTCAGTCTTGTAAAGGGCTTGTTCAAATTTGTAAACCCACTTGGTTGGGTACTTGTGTCACATATGTAAATCCACTTGGTTGGATCATTGATGTAATTATGAGTCCTTGGTGATAGGAAAGGTCATAGAGTCATGTACTTCATTGAATATTATGTTGAAGACTCAACATGAACTCAGAGGGAGCATGGTAACTTCAATGCACATCAGATCTACAGAGCTCTTCTTTCTACATGAGGAGAAAAACATTGTCTTGGCTTTGATCCGCCCTTTGCCCTTGATGTCAAAGGGGGAGAGTAGCATGGTGTTTGAATAGGGGGAGAATATCATGGTGTTTGCATAATGGTTATAATCAATGTATCTATCTATTGTTGTGGTGATCAAACACCATCATGATTGCCATCAAGTCCAAAGGGGGAGATTGCTGGCATATGTTGTCCTTGATGGCAACCTACTTGGTGAAATAAGACTGTCGGTGATATGATGCAATGTGTTGTCCTTGATGGAAACCTATTTGATGAAGTTGTTCTTGATGAGTTGCCTATGATAAACAACCTATGTGTTAAATATGTAAGGATGATGTATCTATGTGTTAAAAGGAAGGATGATGTATCTACAGATCAGCTCAGAAGGAACAGAAGAATGGAAGTGACAGAAAAATGATAAATATGATGTGTCACAAAGCATACGCGGGTTTGTTAAGGCGAAGTAGCGTATGCACGCGGAAAAGTACGTGCCAAGTCGCGTATGCCCTTTTGCGCTCCAAATTTAGAATACCAAGGGGTGTTACCATGGTATTGACCCATTGTATTGAGCGCTTGATTATCTATTTGGTCCCGTCTAGGAATACCATCGGAAGTGGTGTGGTTTTGACTCATGGTATTGATAAAGGCTAAACCTATATAAGGAGAAGAAGATCATTGTGCAAAGGTGTGCATGTGTCTGGGTATGGAATGAATACTTCACTTTGAAGTATATCTGCATGATTGAAACTTGTTCTTGATTGATAAATCTGAATCTATGATGCACCCATGGATGTTTCTAAATCCTTAGATCTGATGATGATGAATCTCTAAGATGATCTGCAGAAGAAGAACTGGTGAAGATCTGGCGCAAAGTCTGCTGAAGGTAATGAAGAAATTTGGGTGAGCTTATAGACCTGGTCTATTTTGCAAAGCTTTCATTTACAGATCTCTAAAAAATTCACAGATGTATACGTAGGTTAGTCTAATGAAAAGCGCGTGTATACGCGGGTCTGTTTAAATAAAAGCGCGTATGGAATTTGAACTGAAGGTTGCTCATGATTGAATGTGTTTCTGCATATCTATTATGAAGTCTGGGTAATCTCTGATATTCTGGTTACAGTGGTTTCACTGTTTTGTTTGAAGCATTGGGAAAAGTATGTTTGTTGAAAAATGAAAGGTTGAGTTGAAGCTGTTTGATCCAATTTGAAAATTGATGAAACGTGGTCTGCAGTGGTGCTGAGGGTCGAAGCCTTCAGTAAGGGGGTAGTAGCTCCCTTCCAGTGATAGCTGGTAAACGAGAGCAGGGGGTAGTAGCTCCCTTCTAGGAGAGGCCGGTAAACGAGAGCAGAGGGTTGTAGCTCCCTTCCAGAAGAGGTTGGTAAACGAGAGAAGGTTGTAGCCTTTTGCAGGTGGGTGCCTGCGTGCTGGTATGAGTCTACGCCAGTATACAGTTGTAAGATGTTTTCTTTATAATAAATATTGAAGACTGAGACGACGGCAGTGGTGGTTTTCTCCCGAATTGGGTTTCCACCTAAAATCCTGGTGTTCATGTGTGATGCTTATGTGTGTTGATTTATTCTGTTCTTACTGTACATGTTTACTGCTTACTAACATCTAATAAGTGAATGATGCAATAATCTAATATGATAATTATCTGCATAATAAGAGATATGAGCATACGCGAGTTTCCTTAAGGATATCCGCGCATATACGCTAGTTTTGTTCTGTAAAGTAGCGTATGGGTTTTTGAGAAAAGAAAAGTAAAAATTTGATTGACAAATCAAGATACTGATTCACCCCCCCTCTCAGTATCTTTCCCAATAGCTTGAAAAGGCTGCTTTTTACTCACAATGTTTCCTTAAATCAAGGGGTTCTCTGAGGTCTTAAAAGGCATCAAAAACACTCAGTCCCCAGCGGAGTCGCCAGAAATGTTAGGGATCTGTAATTTTAGCAGATTGGTAAGACTAAAACTGCAGAAGCAACATCGTTTCAACCAACTTTGGGATTCTAGGATCTAGCCCTCCTAAATCTGGAGAGGGATCTCTCCAATATGTATAAAGATGGATTCGTCTTTGAAGTTTGGGGTTATGATATTAGGCTAGTTATGAAGGCCAAAGCTTTGTTTGTTTTTGGATGGTTCAGCATGAAAATTGTTTTGAGGGGAAAGTTCTAAATGCAAAATAGTTTCAAAAGTGATAAGTTGCAAGTGAATAGAACAGCTTAGGCTAAAAAGATAGATATAACGCTGGTTTTTAGTCCATTGGGCTATGGAGTCATATCTGGGCTTTAATTGAGCAACAACATCAAGAGTGATCCAAGGGGCAAGTTATCTATATGACAAGATTATTTGAGATTAGAGTGATGGGATGGAAACAATGAAGTGTTGGAGATGGTGGAAACTGATAATAATTTCACAAAGGATTTATAGTTAGTCCAAACAAGAAAAGCCTCTCAAGCAACTGTTTAAAACCAACCAAGTGTAGGGCTAACCATTGACCTCTTGGGCAAGTTTGTATTAAACCAGCTTAATTGACAAAAAATCTAGTAATCCATATAATTACCTTCAGAAAGTATGAAAACACATAAGAAAAACAAAGTGTAAACTTAAGATCAGATAAAGTACTTTTAAACCTATCCTGCTTTCAGTCAACACCAAGGGAAACTTTCAGAATCTGCTTTTGGAGAAAAAACTGGGACCAGGGCACACCATATCTTCCATAGTCATCTTTAATAAGAAAATAAGGAAAATAACTTTCAAGAACAAGGTTTAAAGAAAATAGTAGGATGAGGGAAATCCAGCATTCCTAACTGCTTAAACTGTATTAAATCATTCTTAAATGAACAAGTTAGAGGAAAACATTGAGATAAAGCTTTTAGTTAGAGAAGGTTACTGATATACAGTAGGTCCTAACTCTATAAATGTTGTCCTTTATTAGAGAATAGTGAAACAATATGACATACATAGAAGGAAAACAATAACAAAGAAAGAAGCACTTCACCAGTGATATAGACCAAGATCCCAAGAAACAACTTGCTATTAATGTCAAACCAGTTACAGTCTTCAAGTTCAATGTTTCAGCTCAACAATCATCTTCACTATTCAGCCTATCTAATCTATCACAAGCAGAGCTCCAAGGGCCAGTGAGCACTATTTACAATCAGAAGTTTTTTGCTCAAATATATTTCCAAGTTCTGCAACCAACCCCTCACTCATCTTCTGAAGAAGTATATATAGAAGAATGAGGAGGTGAGATCTGATAAAAGATCTCAATTACAATTAATACAGATTTAATGGTTTCTTGGCCTTTGAGGGGATCAATGAATAAACTTACATATGTGTACTTTGTATTAAATGTTCTACATAAAGATTAAGCTTGGTGGGAGCTTTTGTTGACCTTTGAGGCTCTGTGTCATGTCAGGGTTACTTTGCTGATATTTTGTCATTAAGTTTCCTTGCAGCAGTAACTTTCCGACTATGCTGAGGTGAAAATCTTCATTCGATCAATAACTTCGGCCTTTGATTGAGTACTTTGAGGAACAGGTGGAACTGTGGTAGCTGAGGAATCAATTTTCCCCAGATTGTGGCGGTGGGGGAATTTCTGCTTGATAAAACACTTTAGGTTTTCTGTAAACTTTGTTTTATTTGGGGATTAGGATTTTGATAAGCATCTTAGATGTAATCCCTGCAATAGCTGTCTTCAATCTTCTATCCTGGTATATTTCTGGTTTTCTGTGCTGATACTCTTTCACTGTGTTAAATCCATGGTTTTTGCTGATATGCAGGGTCGCGCAGGGTTATGTGGCATCAGTTCTTCGATAAACACCGATGAAACGTGAAAATGGAAACCCGCAAATGATTTCTGAGGTGAATCGAAGGCGAAAGGATCGTCACCCTCAGCCTGTGAATTTTCCTCAATATGGCGAAAAAACATTAAACCCTGCAAAATACAAACAAAAGTTATAAAATCCTGCGTATATAGTTTGACTTCTTCAGAGGACGTGTGGAAGGAACAGGGCCATTGGATGGCATCATCCAATGGTCAGGATTGATCGGGAGAGATCATGGAACGAGTGGAAAAAAGATTGAATCTGAGACGTCAATGGCGCAGAGATCGACAGTCAGGAGTGGAGGTTGAAAGTCAAACAGAGGGAATAGGGCGATGGAATACGGACCATCGATCTGCAGATCAGATCGATGACAGAGATTGATTTAACGCTGCGCCGGGACCACGTTAAGCATCGGGCATCTTCATCGAGCGATAGTCGTTGGATGGGCGGCTTTAGATCAAACGGTCCACGACGATATCGCTTGGAATCCTCGTCTGAATGATAACGCGTGATGGATGGCGGTTTTCCAAACAGTGCCTAGGACATGTGGCAGTAAGTGTATGGAATCGCTGGCGATCGGGGAAAAACAAATTTTTTCCCAAGGGCGGTGCGATGGATATCGCCGGTTTTTTAGAGCGGTGAATAGCTGGCAGGGGCCGCCGGGAGACGCACTCTACACCGTCTGATCTGCAGATAAGATCGATAATGAGGAACAGTTTAAAAATGGAACCGGTGAAAAAATGTAAAATAATTTAAAACCCAAGGTTTAAGGTTTTAAGAGGGGCAGGGCAAAAAAATATATAATAATAAAAAGATCTGGCGCCCGACTGCGGGGCCGCAGGCACATGGGAAGTGATGTGCCTGAGGTTTAATGGGTAAAGGGATTTAGAACTTAGCCCGGGGGGCTTAAGACCGTAGTAATAAAACTTTATTTTTATGAAAATTTTCAAGGTTTTTCAAATGGATTTGGGGTTTCGGTAAAGGTTAAAGAGGGAGTCTTTAACGTTGTGAAAGTGATTATCATGAGTGGAAGAAAAAAAAACTCATGATAAACAAAGGAGTCTTATGGAAAAAATAAGGAAACAAATGAAGGTTATTTTTTTAGTGGGAGGAGGAAAAAATGCCTTTGCAGCAGTAAACTGGCTTGGAAATCAGCAGGATTTCTGAGTGTAAGATGGGAATATCAGTGAAGTTTTGGATAGAGAAAAAGGTAGGAGGCCTTCAAGAGTCTTCAAGAGCCAAAAAATTTTAGTAATGAAATTTGTTCCTTGAAGGCTCAAACAGTCTTAGCCACCTTTTGGTATAACAAATATTTATAGGTGGCTAACAACGATGATAATGCCTTTGATGGATATGTTAATTTACCATTGATGTAATGATTATGATAAACATGATGGATGTGTCCCATATGTAGCTACTTACATTAGTTCTGATTCAAAATAAACAATGATGTGAATGACTAGGTCATGTTGATGTTTCTATTATGATAATGACTAACACTGAGAACTTTGTTACTGATGATTATTGAGTATGATAGGAAACTAGTAGATGCACTCGCATATGATGAGTGGATAACATCTGGTTTGATAGAAATTAATATTTCGTATTTGAAATTATAAGTTCAGTTTGAAGCTGGTTATATATATTACATATACTCTGATGATATGTCAGTGGTTACAAAAACATGTTAGTTTCTTGGCCGAATGACTCACATATGGGTGATGGGGTTATACAATTGGATGGAACAACATGGGAGGGGTGGAACAGTGTTCTTGATCTCACCCGCTAGTACTCCTGCCATGACTTAGGCTGGAAAGGTTGAAGTACCTTCGCCTTGAAGATCGCGATGTCGTAAGGGCAAGTCCCAAATTTGGTTCGCTCATGAGGATTTTCTGGGGGCACGCATCAAGGCGGATTCCTTGATCCCCAACACCATTAGTCTCACTATAGCAGGCAACATACAAGATGATAGGGGTCTCTGGCTTTTCACATATAATTTCTCCTCGTAACCACTGGATACTTGAAGGGCAAGTGGTGTGGCACCCTTGGAATTTCAAGAGAAATTCTTGAAGGGCATGACTGACTTGGCACCCTTGGCATCAAAAATAAAAATCTTAGGCATGGCACCCTTGGAACTTCGAATAGAAGTTCTTAAAGGGCATGACCAACTTGACACCCTCGACATCATTAAAGAAAATAATCAATATAATCAATATAGGAAAATCCAACTAATTCATATCAAGTGACATAAAATGTTAGAACCAAAGGAATTAAATCAAGAATAAAACTTAGGGTAAGGGAGGAATAGGAAGAGATAAAATATTTCACCATGATAACTCTACCCTTTCCATGTTAAAACAAAAATATTAAATACATAAGACTTATTTAGGAAAAAGGGGAAAGAGGGACATAGAGTTAAATATAAAGATTTATTAAAAACTTCATTAAGAGAAGAGGGTGGTGAATTAAAATAAGATTAATAAAAACTTCATTAAGAGAAGAGGGTGGTGAATTAAAATAAGATCAATAAATTAAAATTTGAGAAATTTAGAGAAATTTCATGTGGAAAAATCCAACATAAGAATATTCATCAAAAGGGAAAATTGAGGTAGTTAGGGGAACAAATCTGAGAATCATCAATTAACTTCAGTAATAAACACAAATTAGAGAGTAAAAAGGGGGAATCAAGACACAACTAGGAGAAGAAATAGGAAAACTTGTTGGGTTGAGGGAAATACTATTTTTAAATGAATAATTAAGTAAATTATTTTTTGGAGAGTCTTGATGAGAGGGTGACACATGGGTGGGTGAATAATCAGATTTTGGGTAATAAAAAAAGTAATTATTTATGCATGAAATTCCAAGTGTCACCTATGAAGCCTTCTATAAAAGAAAGGGAAATGGAAGGGAAAATGGAGTGTAAAAACTCTGGTAAACTTTATAAGTATATATTATTATTGATAAAAGATGAGAGATATGAGATGTGTTTACAATGGGGAATCATCGAGGCTTTAAATATAGCCTCATGGTGTCCCTTGGTGAAGAGGCATGATCTTTGATCATGCCCTTTCACTTAATAAAACCTAATATAACTATATCTAACTAATAATTAATAAAATATACATAACATTTCCCCTCTCTTAAAGATGCTTTGTCCTCAAAGCATATGTAATGATGGACAATGTTGACGAATGCCTGGTTTTCTCGAGCAACAAGCTCTTGCTTCCCACATTTTAAAAAGATCGTTGAGAATCTTCTCGAGTTCAATCTTTTGGTGATGTGGATAGAGACAAGATCTGATATTGACAGGGTCGGATCCTGTCTTGACTTCTATTGGCTGTTTAATTTTCCTATCGGGAGGCACTTTTATGGGTAGATCCTGGAATAGTTTTTCGTGTGTCCGAACTAATCCTTGTTCTTCTGGTGACTCTTCGTGGCTCCCTTTTGAAGTTAAGATTTCTAACTGATGACATTGTACTGTAGATGCTGACACTCCTGTTTGAATCATCTTCGTCATTAGAGAGGAAGATACGACTTGATCTTTTGGGGCTTGGAATCCATACAACCTATGTTTCTGCCCTTTCCACTTAAAACTTATAAACTGCTTCTGATGGTTGGCAGAATAAGTACCTAAAGTTTGTAGCCATTGAATTCCTAAGACCACATCTACTCCTCGTAATGGAACGATGTAGAATGGAGATTCTAAATGAAATTTTTTTATCTGTAGTTTGACTTTATGGCATTTCCCTACTTGCTCAATCTTCTTACCATCGGCCACCATTACCTTCATATTAGGCATGGGGAAGGTAAAGATGTTAAGTCTTTTTGCCATGGTTGAATCTAGAAAATTGTGGGTACTGCCACTGTCGACGAGAACCATTACGTTGTTGTTCTTGATATGTCCTCTTAACCTTAGGGTTTGAGGTTGTGATATGCCTGTCATAGCTGATAATGACACTTGCGGCATAGTTTCACCATCCACTTCTAGAGAGAACTCTAGGTTGTCTTCTAATCCTTCTATATATGAATCATTACTGTTAGCGTCATTAGTTGCTTCACAACTATATAGATTTTTTGCTTTTCCATTAGCACATTTGTGCTTAGGGTCCCAATTTTCACCGCAACGCTTGCACTTGCCCTCTCTCATTCTTTGTTTTTCCACACTAGATTTTTCTTCTTCACGAAGATGGAGTGGGACATATTTTTTGTCATCTATATTTTCAGATTGAGGAAATATTTGTCTCAAATATACTTTTTCTGGTTTTGATAATCTTTCAAATTTATTTTCAGCAGCTTTTGCTTTTTGCCTTGCTACTTCTACGGACGTAATTTCAAGTAGTTCGAGCTCTTCTTGTATATGGATTTTAAGTCCTGAGATGTAAGACTGGATTAGACGAGATTCCGACAATCCAGGTACTCGTGTTGCCAAGGTCTCCCATTCTCGAGTGTACTCATCCACATCTCCTTTATGGCGTAATTTGATAAACGTTGAAAAAAACTTTTCTTCTTTTATGCCTTGAAACCTTTTGAAGAATGCATCCTTAAATTTCCTCCAACTGATAGCGAGCATCGTCTTTTTCCACCACATATACCAATTATATGCTTCTCCTTCCATTTTCATGGAAGCATGCTTAATTTTTTCGTCATCACTAGTAATGTCGTAAATCTCAAAATATTCTTCCGCTTTATTAGGCCATGCAACGCTATTTTTTTCATTACCATCAAACTTGGGTAGCTTGATTTTGGCTTTTCGTTGATATGCTAATGGTGGGACAAGAAGAGGATATTGATTAGTAAATGCATTCCAGAGCTGTTTATTTGGAAAATCTGCATTACTATCTTCTTGATGATGTGGGGAATCGGTTTTTCCCTGATGCTCTTCTGAGTTCCCTGAATCTGCGGAATTGTTTTGTTGATTTTGTTCCATGTTAGGAGATATTGGGGATTGTGTCTGACTTAACTTATCTATCTTATCATTCAGCTTATTGAAGAGTTCTGTCATATTTTTCATTGCTTCACTTTGCTTTTCTGTGGCCTCGTGATGATTTAGCCACATTTGTCTTTCTATTCGATTTGTCGTATCATGAACCTTTTTGATGTCGTTGGAATGTCCTGCAACTGTACTTTCAAGATCGACTAATCTTTTTCCGAATTCTTCGGAATTATTATTGATCTGTTTCTCGAGATCCACCAATTTCTTCTAGAATTCGGCCATTGACATCGATGAAGACATTGAACGTGTATGAGGTGGGGAATATTTTTCTGTCAGTTTTTCTCCTCTCTTTTTTAAATAATAATTATTATTATTGTTTTTTTTTAATTATATAATTATTATATATATATAATTTTTGATTTAAAAATTATATAATATATAAATAAATTAGATAATTATTATACAACAATAATAATTTTCATTATTATATTTTTTAAAATTTAATTTTTATATAAATTTTAATTTAAATTAATTTTTATATAAAAATTAAATCTGTTTATATATATATATATATATGTTAAACAAATTGAATTTACTTTGGAAAGGCTAACCCTATGATCACGATGGTTCACGATTTTTGTTTTAAAAACAAATGCACCCTTCATTTTTTGTTTACTGCTGTGGCACAGCAAACCGGCGGGGAAGGATGGTTGCGGCGGTGAGGAGAAGCCGTGTACTTGTGAACGCCTACAGTCAAACGAGAGAAATAGCGAACACGCCTGTCCGACTTTTAGATGTTGGAATGTTTGTTTTAAACAAATTTTTCACTGATACTAACTCTTTCACCGCATGGAATGTTCTTAAACAAACCCGTTCACTTGTTCATACACGTTTCAATCTTCAACGCTGCAAATCGAGTTCCTTTTTAATCTGGGTCAAAAATTGAATTGTCCTCTCGACGATTTGTCACCGATCTAGGTTCAGATATGCAGCTTATTATATTGATTTTAATACCCGATACCTTGTATTGACACGTCACTGTTTGACCAGCTCTTACAACCTTACGTAAAAATTGCCGCAAAAATTTTAACCAAATCTTGAGAGTCTTAAATGAAAAATTCCCCACTGCTTAAGCAAAGCTCCTTGTGCAATGAATTTTTAAATATTTGATGTGTCGTTTGAATTTTCAAACCGGCTGAAGGGATGTCGTTATTCGAAATGGTTCGAGGAGCTTATTTAAAGTATTGAAATGGCTCCGAAACGGACGCGTCGTTTGAAATGGCTCAAGGGTGCAGTTGCTGTCTGCGGTGGTCGTAAATTGCTGCGGGGAACGACGGAAGGGAAGTTCGGAGGTATTGTAGGAAGAGAGTATGAGCGTAGGGTGGTGAAAATGAGAGGAGGGCAGCCACTTGTGAGGTGGGTAGGTGCGTGGAGTGATAAGTGGAATGGGGAATGGGGAGAGTGGGCGGTGCCGAGTTGAGAGGCGATGCTGTGAGGGTAAGTGGGCTGTAAATTTTTTTTTGGTATTTATTATTATTTTTTTTTCTTACGTGAGGGATTTTGGAAGCGTAAGGGAAGCAAAGGGTTGTGAGGGAACGCAGAGTGGGAGTGAGGGGGTTGGGTAAAAATCTGCAAAAAAAAAAAAATTATATTTTTTTTTTAACAATTGTTGTTGTGCATAGCACTTGATAAAAAAAAATCTGCAATTTGGAATTCTTGTAATTCCTTAATTCTGGGTGATCACACAGATCCCGAAGAGCGATGGCTCTGATACCAATGGAGTGTAAAAACTCCAGTAAACTTTATAAGTATATATTATTATTGATAAAAGATGAGAGATATGAGATGTGTTTACAATGGGGAATCACCGAGGCTTTAAATATAGCCTCATGGTGTCCCTTGGTGAAGAGGCATGATCTTTGATCATGCCCTTTCACTTAATAAACCTAATCTAACTATATCTAACTAATAATTAATAAAATATACATAACAGAAAAGGACCTTTTGTTTACCCTATTGTTGGATGGAGGAGATTATGTCATTTTGAGTGGTTACGAGCTATAGTTGAGTTTGGTGGGATAGAGTATTATAGAGAGGGGACTCTTGATCCAAGAGGGGCTCACCTCTATCAGCTAGCACATTCCTTCATTGTACAACCCCATTGCAGCTCGGGGGTCCGCGGGGAAGGAGAGTACCCAAGGAATAGGCTGAGAGGTAAACCGGTGGGTCATTATATTTGGATTTAGCATGACAACATCCAGGCTTGGAGGTACACGACAACAAAGGAGCTCAAGTAGAGGCAAGTCAAGTTTGGTTCTCGTCCAAGGGTGAACGGTACATGTGTTAGTTATATTGTTTTTAATTATGATGATTCCATTGTGCTTATAATTAACAAGTTCAATATATGTATGTGTGATGAATTAAATTTATGGACTTTGACATACGAGATTTAATTTTACTGAGTTTCCAACTTGTATGATTATGGTCTCATTTCCTAGTTACTGAAAAATAAATAAATAAAACTAAAAATAAAAAATAAAATAAATAAAAATAAATAAAAATAAAAATAAAAAAATAAAAATAAAAATAAAATTTTTACAGCCTAGCGTTCATCTAGTAAATTATAGGGTTGGTCTCGACACTTGGTATCAGAGCAAAGGTTCAACCTCTAGGACCTTAGGCCCATAAAGTATTAAGGTTTTCCTTGTATTATTATTTTTTGAGCTATGAGTTTTGTAGTCTTTGTGGACTTAGAAACCTTCTTGATTACGTTTTGGTTCTATGACAAAAATCAAACTCTGTTATACCATTATGACTCCATCCATAACCATCACTAGCACCAATGAATTGATATCATTTAGCATCAATAGTGTCAAAACATCAAGTTGGTGTATTTGACTTGTAACCTACAATGATTTAAATTAGATATAACCAGATGAGTTTGATCCAATGATTTGCAGCATATGTATATACATGATTGTGTTAATTTCCGTTGAACTTAGCTTAGCACCTTGACTCATACAACTATCAAGTTTAAATTCTTTTTAAATGAGACAGTATCATCAAAAAAATTTGACACTGGTCTATGGGAAATATTTGCTTATTCACTAAAAGAATCCAAAGTCGATATGCAACCAAGTTTGTCATTGTTAAATATGATTGTTGTTTTTGAAAAAATTTCACAAGTCATTGGGATTACAACTACTTAGGTTATATAAAATCAGTAATTGTATCAACAAGGCTAATGCACTTTGCCGGACTTGTCTGCAGCAGAATGCAGAAATTACGACCTATAGAGTAATCTCACTTCTCACTCATGTAACTCGGATGTGTAAGTGGAGTAGGTCGAAGAAAAGATGCAAAACAGGAATTAAATTTAAGTATGTTCTATTTTGGGATATCATGCTTGTAAATTATTTTGTTGCTGGTCAACATTCTACCGAAAACCTTCTAGCGTGTTCTTTCAACAATCACTTTTGAATGTGTTAAACGATTTCCCTATTACTTTTCATATCTCATTCTGAATCAATTATTGTTTTTGAAATATTGAGATTGTTGTGAAATCATATCTGGAAACCCTAGGTCCACACAGGTCGAGATCACAAAATAATGAGGGGATTGAACAGAACCAAACAACGAACCTACAAACCTACCAATAGAAGAGAAAATACTGAACTTAAATAGTGTTTTGGAGCTGTCCATTAATTTGCTAGAAGGAGAAAGGTGAAGTGCACAAATGAGAGAAAAACCAACAAAAGAACAAGAATGTGCCAACACGAGATATGGCTCTGTAGGCTTAAATACTTCACTAATAGAGCCATTAAGATCAATGATGAAAGATGATATACAAATCAAAGTCACCAGACTTAGATTTGACAAAAACATAATGAGGCAGAACAATGAATAAGTTGAATTGGATTGGGAATAATTGAGGAACAACTCCTAGCTCAATTCTCTTTCTTGCAGCTTCCACTCCTTTATCTCTCGACTTATTTCCAATAAATATATTTGTTGTAACATTGCCATGAGAACCCCATCCTGTCGTCCAGTTTCCTGCGACACGGTGGATGTTAGTCACCTACGCTAAGGTGTGTAATCCAACGGCTTTGATACAGCTGGAGACTACGCTCCTCATTGCCATCTGCTACTGCTACCTTTCTAGTGGGTAATCAATGCCTCCCTGCCCTCCTTTGAATAAATTTCTTCTACGCCTGACCATCTAAGTTCTCCGCCGCCAAGGGATGAATAAAATGCCGACTTCCACCATAGCACATTTTCTCATACTGAATTGAGTTTTCAAGCTTGAGTTGAATCACATTGGGGTCGTAAAATAATATCTAAGGCCACAACAAAAGAGTTTACGAAGTATTGGTCCACCTACATCGACATACGATGTGGTGAATGGGAGCGAAGTACATGGTTGATGGCATGGCTGTCACTAACATAGTCAATTAATAGTGGTGGTCGAAGAAGGTTGTGGATCACATCACAAGCTGCTCGACATTCAACCCTGAGAAGCCCAGATTTAGTTGCCCACGGAAATTCGATTCCTGTTTTAAGGAAAGGCCGAATTGACTATCAAATTAAGTCTACATTCATTTTTGTGTAACAGGCTAAATTCCATGTTTTCTCGTTGAGTTGTAAGTCTATAACATTGCAACTTAGCATTACCTGTGCATATACCCTCACACTCTACTATTTCTTTCACCTTCCGATCATCAGGTGCACCGGTAGCATTCCCT
The DNA here is from genome assembly GCA_034641835.2 of Pinus albicaulis. NCBI lineage: Eukaryota > Viridiplantae > Streptophyta > Pinopsida > Pinales > Pinaceae > Pinus > Pinus albicaulis. The sequence goes on from CM076574.1 coordinate 889,971,106, forward strand.
CCTCGAGATCTGGTAATATTCTTGTGAGCCTTTCCGTTCAATCCAAGGCTCTATTCGGAGAAAGCTATGGGTTTAATGCTTTGAGGATGTGCAAAATTTATACATTGTTGCCAAACTTTTCTTCCGAAACTACATATTCTTGAATGGAATTCCAGATTCTTCGTGCCAAACATAAAACTATGATGTCACCATTGACAAGATCCGATCTTAAATTTCCAAAATCCTCGTGATATTGATTTGATTTGGCAATGTTGAGTTGTTGACTAACAAGATGGGTAGATCCTTTAATTATTTTGTGGTTCATTTTTTAGGCAGTGAATCAATCTCTTAAGATATAAATGAATAATGTCGTTGAATTATTATGCAACAAATTGATGGTATCCAAAATCCTCGTGGCTGTAAGTATTAGTGGCTCTATTTTCATTGTGGAAGAGCAGCTCGAGCCTCTAATCAAGGCCGCTTTACATTCCATCGTTGGACGAAGCCTTCTACAGCTATGTATGCATATTTACAGTATAAAGGCGCATAACCCAACATACTAGAGACAATGATCTAGTATGCATGTGCTATACCGTGGATGTTAGAATCTGGATTTTTTTGACAGAGGCTTCCGCGAGATATGCGGGATGTTGCACTGTCTTCTTAATGACAATGACTAAAGCCTCTGATTCATCAGTTTCCGTTCTTGATTTCAATCTTGGACTCCAGATCTCTCGGCGTATCTAATACATAACGTCAATCACGAGCTCTATGTCTCCCGGCGTGACAATACAAAACTTTGAGCATAGTGGACAGGGCTTTCAGCATGCAAGTATAGCAACATTGGTGAAACATTGATTGTAACATAGGCATTGGAGAGAATTTCATCTGATTCTATATGAATCAAAAGAAGCTGCCCAGAAAACTTTCAGGGCCCTTCACTGCCTTTTAATCCCACGCCAACATCACAGAGCTCTAATTCTGGCCTGAATCTGGCTTTTCTCTACCTTTTCATTTACAATTTGACTTTCGTTGATGTCCAGGTCTATTGAATGCAAACTAAGGTTGTCAGCAGTCACAAAAAAACCAGAAAAATCTTCATGGTAAATGGAAAAGTATTTTATGCTTGAACACACAGGTCTTCAACAGTCATGATAGATTTTTCCTTTGTGTTTGCTTCAAAATACCCCTTGTTTCCAAGAATGTGCTCATGGCCTCCATCGTATGCATTTACAGTTTTGTTATGTTCAACCTTTTGAGAATTACGGTAGTTGTTGGACTCATTTATTATCAGATCAAATTGATCAAAATCCTTTTTACCGTAACCAGAAAAGAGAGGATCTATAATATCTCTTTCCAAGAACAATGTTGACTTCATTTCTGTCATTTTTACATACAGGTTCTGAAATTCGCAGCTGCCCTTGTCTCTTATTTATGTTATTGTCATCCAGCTGTATAAGAAATGTTTGGTTAATGCCAGAACTGTGGTTTGAAACTAAGGGTTTGACCTCATTCATTTCCAATCTTCCAGGTTCAAATTATTTAATGGAGCCAGAATTATCTTCATGGCATGTCAAGGCATCTTTCTCTAAGGCTGTTTCTTCTACATCTTTGTTAGCTTCATTGTTATTGCGACAACAATGTCCTTTTGGAACAGTAGAAACATCATCATACTTTGGAAAGAGCTACAATCCCTCAATCAAGATTGGGATTATCTTCAGGGGGTTAAGATGCGCTTTTAATTATATCACAAGACCACATTAAGAGCAATGGAAGATTATTTCCATGGTTATTGAATTTCATAACAGATGTTCAACGTTGCTCCTTGAACGCTATGCATTAAACCAAACATTTTCCCTTTTAAGAGTATATTATAAGAGTAAATTGTAGGACTTGAACAATGCCCAGAAAATTTGTGTGCATGACTGCCTTGATAGCTTTAGGATCTGTTATTCAGCTTGATAATTATTTTGGACATTGTTACCTAACCCTGGCTCACTGTTCTTTGGCCCTTACTTGCTGAAATTTCGGTTTACGTATGTCATGATTTATAACCTGATATATACAGTGTTCCAAAGAACGAGATGTAACAAATTAAGGGCATTTTAAACCTTTCAAATCTTTCCTGGTACTTGACATCTACTGCAGGCACATTGATCATTCACTCCATCTCATTTTGTTTGCTTATGATCTTCTCCCTAGGATGATTTTGACATGTCTCTTGAAATGCAGACTAATCCCTTGCCTATTTTTCATTTTTGTTCTTCTTCAATGCATATTGGAGCCCCTCAGCTATAAACTGTAGTTTAACTTTGTCATCATATTTTGGATCTGGAAAACAACCATTGTTATACCTTGCAACAACTTGTTGTTCATTTCATGTGCGTTTATTCTGATTCACTGTTTTTTTTTTAAATGGTCTGTATGATCTTGAAATGACAAATGATTTCATTTTGGATTCTAAAATTTCTCAGACAGAATCTGATGGTAGGAATTATTTTCTAAATTACAATCGATTTGCTTTAAATTATAAAATAGTCCAAACAGGATTTCTGAGTGCCATTATAATCGAATCTTTCGATGTCATTGCAGCACAGAAGATTAATATCTCTTCTATTTCTTAGCGAACACCCAACAGTGCTAATGATGAGCAGTCTCGTTATTAGAACAACTAGTCTTTTTACTTTTGTTTTCAGGATGAAAAAAAAAACAGAGCTTCTTCATTAGAACAGCTAATATGAGTTGTACATATTCTGGGCATTAACGAATTTATAACAACTCTACCATTGCCGCGTGGGTTCATTATTTCATTATTAATGGAACTGTGAATCTGGAGTGTAGTGTTACAGGAAATCAACTAGTTTTTCGTTCAAAAATTTGATATGCTCAAGGTTCTTCATAAACTCGATCTTAACCTTAATCTGATTCGGCTTATCCGAAGGTTCAGCAATAAAGTAAATAGTTGATCATTGACTCATCAGCCAACGTTGGGAAGTGGGTTTGGGTCAACGCCAAACAGTATTGAGACATTTTAAAATGAAGAGTAGCTTGTCTAAAATGGGAGCAGACAAGAAAAAAAAAGGGGTCTCAAAAGGTAAGTACTCGTGTCCTTCACAAGAAACAACATTCAAACAAGGCCACTTTGTAAGCATATGGCAACAACAAGTCCAAAGGAAAAGGAAAATTCAATGATGATTATACCTTATATAGTCCCACATCCACACCTCTCCTTTGGTCATCTGAGCTAATCAGTGAATATGATTTTGATATTACTTACATAAAAGGAACAATAAATAGGGTGGTTGATGCTTTAAGTAGGAGGTCTCGAATATTTTTAGTAATTCCCTTAAAGACAAATTTGAGGGAGAATTTGCTTGACTTGGAATTTAAGGACACCTGGTACAAGGAGGTTAGCAAGATTTTGAGGGAGGATGAAATGAGAATCCCAAAATATGAAGAATACTCCCTTGATAGTGATGGACTTCTATGATTCCGGGGAAGGATATATATGTGCCACCAAATGAAGATATATGCCAGTTGATCTTGAATGAAGCATATTGTGCAGTATACATGGCACACCCTGGTGTTAAGAAGATGAGTGCAGACCTGAAACAATTTTTCTTTTGGAAAGGAATGAAGAAGGACATTGTAAACTTTGTAGCAAGATGCGTAGAGTGTCAGCGAGTAAAAGTTGAACACAGACATCCAGCAAGGTTAGTGCAACCCCATGAGATACCAAAATCTAAATGGGAAGTTATATCAGTGGACTTCATTGTGGGACTACCAATGACCTCAAGACGACATGATTCCATATTTGTAGTGGTGGACACATTGACCAAGAGTTCCCATTTTATACCAGTTAAGACTACATATAAGGCACCAGAGATAGCAAGAGTTTTTATTGATGAGATTGTAAGATTACATGGAGTTCATAGGAAGATCATATCAGATAGTGGAGTAGTGTTTACAGGAAGGTTTTGGACCAATTTCCAAGAAGCGTTGGGAACCCAATTGAACTTCAGCACTGCATACCACCCTAAGACAGATGGTCAGACAGAGAGGAATAATCAAATCCTTGAAGACATGCTACAAATGTATGTGATGGACCAACAAAAGAAATGGGAGGAATTTTTACCTTTGGTGGAATTTTCTTACAATAACAGTTATCAAAGTTCCATCAAGATGGCACCATTTGAGTTCTTGTATGGAAGACCGTGCATAACACCTCTTAGTTGGGACCGACTAGAGGGCTGAGTATTAATAGGGCCAGAAGTGGTGCAAGAGATGGAAGAACAAATGACTATGATTAAAGGGAGGCTAAAAGAAGCACAAGATCGACAAAAGATTTATGTTGACTCTCATCGAATAGACCGAAGTTATGAAGTGGGAGATAGGGTGTTCCTGAGCGTAAGGCCCAAAAGATCTCTATAAGTTTTGGAAAGGGAGCAAAATTGTCTCCATGGTTTGTGGGACCTTTTGAGGTTTTAGAAAGAAAAGGGCCAGTAGCATATAGACTTGCATTACCTCCATCCCTAGTGCGTATTCATGATGTGTTTCATTTTTCTGTTTTGCGTCATTATATTTCAGATCTATCACATGTTATTGACTTAGGTCACTTGCAGGTTTCAGACGAGGGCAAGGTGATGGTCGAACCAGTTCGCATATAGGACCAACAAACTTTGCAGCTTAGACAACAATTTTTGGACTAGGTTAAGGTCCAGTGGGACAATTACAGTCCTAGTTCAGCCACTTGGGAGGATGCCGAAGATATGAATCATCGTTTCCTTATCTATTCCAAGGACTTCGAGACGAAGTCCACTATTAAGAGGGGGTGTATGTAGTGCCCTACTCTAGTTGACTGACAGTGATATGAATTTTAACATTATTTAGCCCTAAGACCCGCACTTTATTCCTTGAGGACCTTAGGTTGAGGATCCAGACATATGACTCCATTATTAGTGGATGTGATGGTTATGTATGTCTTTATTGATACTCTGATGATGATAGCAATTATGGATATACATGTTCTTTATTGATATGATGGTAGCATTAATGGCTATGCAGGTTCTCTATTGATATCATGATGATGATAGATTTTATGGATAGATATGTTTTCTATTGATGTTACGACGATAATTCCTTTGCTGGATATGTTAATTTACCTTTGATGTTATGATTATGATAAACATGATGGATGTGTCCCATATGTAGCTACTTACATTAGTTCTAATTCAAAATAAACAATGATGTGAATGACTAGGTCATGATGATGTTTCTATTATGATAATGACTAACACTGAGAACTTTGTTACTGATGATTATTGAGTATGACAGGAAACCACCAAAGGCACTCGCATATGATGAGTGGATAACATCTGGTTTGATAGAAATTAATATTTTGTCTTTGAAATTCTAAGTTCAGTTGGAACTTGTTATATATATTACATATACTCTGATGATATGTCAGTGGTTGTAGGAACATGTTAGTTGCTTGTCTCAATGACTCACATATGGGTGATGGGGTTGTACAATTGGATGGAACAACATGGGAGGGGTGGAACAGAGTTCCTGATCTCACCCGCTAGCACTCCCACCATGACTTAGGCTGGAAAGGTCGAAATACCTTCGCCTTGAAGATCATGATGTCGTGAGGGCAGGTCCCAAATTTGGTTCTCTCACGAGGATTTTCTGGGGAGCGTGCATCAAGGCGGATTCCTTGATCCCCAGCACCATTAGTCTCACTATAGCAGAAAACATATGAGATGATAGGGGTCTCTGGCGTTGCACATATAATTTCCCCTCGTAACCACTAGATACTTGAAGGGAAAGTGGTGTGGCACCCTTGGAATTTCAAGAGAAATTCTTGAAGGGCACGACCAACTTAGAACCCTTGGCATCAAAAATAAACTCTTAGGCATGGCACCCTTGGAACTTCGAATGGAAGTTCTTAAAGGGCATGACCAACTTGAAACCCTCAACATCATTAAAGAAACTAATCAATATAGGAAAATCCAACTAATTCATATCAAGTGACATATGATGTTAGAACCAAAGGAATTAAATCAAGAATAAAACTTAGGGTAAGGGAGGAACAAGAAGAGATAAAATATTTTTCCATGATAACTCTACCCTTTCCATGTTAAAACAAAAATATTAAATACATAAGACTTAATTAGGCAAAAGGGGAAAGAGGGACATAGAGTTAAGTATAAAGATTTATTAAAAACTTCATTAAGAGAAGAGGGTGGTGAATTAAAATAAGATTAATAAATTAAACTTTGAGAATTTTAGAGAACTTCCATGTGGCAAAAGCCAACATAAGAATATTCATCAAAAGGGAAAATTGAGGTAGTTAGGGGACCAAATTTGAGAATCATCAATTAACTTCAGTAATAAACACAAATTAGGGAGTAAAAAGGGGGAATCAAGAGACAACTAGGAGAAGAAATAGGAAACCTTGTTGGGTTGAGGGAAATACTATTTTTAAATGAATAATTAAGTAAATTATTTTTGGAGAGTCTTGATGAGAGGGTGACACATGGGTGGGTGAATAATCAGATTTTGGGTGATAAAAAAAGTAATTATTTATGCATGAAATTCCAAGTGTCACCTATGAAGCCTTCTATAAAAGAAATGGAAATGGAAAGGAAAAGAACCTTTTGTTTACCCTATTGTTGGATGGAGGAGATTATGTCATTTTGAGTGGTTACGAGCTATAGTTGAGTTTGGTGGGATATAGTATTATAGAGAGGGGACTCTTGAGCCAAGAGGAGCTCACCTCTATCAACTAGTACATTCCTTCATTGTACAACCCCATTGCAGCTCGAGGGTCCGCGGGGAAGGAGAGTACCCAAGGAATAGGCTAGGAGGTAAACCGGTGGGTCATTACATTCAGATTTAGCATGACAACATTCAGGCTTGGTGGTACACGACAACAAAGGAGCTCAAGTAGCGACAATTCAAGTTTGGTTCTCGTCCAAGGGTGAACGGTACATGTGTTAGTTATATTTTTTTTAATTATGATTATTCCATTGTGCTTATAATTAACAAGTTAAATATATGTATGTGTTATGAATTTAATTTATGAACTTTGACATACGAAATTTAATTTTACTGAGTTTCCAACTTGTATGATTATGGTCTCATTTCCTACTCACTGAAAAAAATTAAAAAAAAAAAAAATATATATATATATATATATATATATATATATATATATATAATATTAATTAATTAATTAATTACAGCCTAGCGTTCATCTAGTAAATTATAGGGTTGGTCTCTACAGTACAAATGTCGGTAGAGTATGCGTACTAATACCATAATAGAACTAAGTAAATGTTCTTTTTAAAAGAAGGGGTTAAATACATTCTCACCCCACATTGTATGAATAAATGTTAGATATGTTGTTGTGTGTACAGGAAATAGCATTAGATGTGCAGGGTTATGTGTAAATGATGCTTTAGCATCGTGAGAAAAGTAGGAATTGTTGCATTAACAGAGGGTCCGAGCCTAATAAGTTGGAAACCATAGATTTAGGAGAACTGGGCAAGACTTCAAATAGTGCTATACGGTTATAGTCAAACGCGAACTTAAATCCTACAGGTGAAACTTAACGGTAAGAAAAATCAGGGGAAGAATACTTCTCATAAATTTGTATAGGTCTCATGTAGGGAAATACTAACCCAGGTTGGAGGGTTTATTCATGGGCCCAGCTGTTTCCAGAAGCCCCAGAATAGTCCCTGCCTTACGAGACCCAGATTTGGACCGAGCAAACTGTAACATAATGAAAACTACTTTGCATCTAGGGAAAAAAGAAATTAGAACTTAAATTTAAATTTTAAGAGAAAATATGTTTCATGGTTAACAACAATAAATCCTAGAGATGAAATTTAATGTGTGGAACAGTAACATGACCAAACCGCACAGGAGTTGCTTTATTTATAATTTCAACCATGAAATACCGAGAAATATATATCTAAGATGAAAATAGTAATTACATTACTAACATGAATTAAAATTCTTACAAGGTGTACATTCAAGAAAAAAACAAACACATTTGTAAAAAAAAATTATAATACACCTATTTAATTAAGAAAAACATAAAATATGTATAAGTGACATGTAAACGCCAAGAAAAATGTGCACATGCATGTCAACGTTACTCTAAATTCGGATAATGCATAGTCTTTCCTTTTACAAGAAAATTCTTTCAAGAGAACCCAAATTACCAGTCTGTGCATGAAATAGTTTACAAACAATTACTCATTCCTCGCCCATACTTAAGGGTGTTTCACAAAAAATATATATACAAGTTAAATACTATAACTAGAGCGAGGGTTTGACAAACCCTTGGTTATTTTAAACCATCCTAAGTATGGACTCATAGATATAGCTTGAACCCTGTTGGGGTTGCAGAAATGAGAAATTCGGGCTCTCTGTGTAATAGTATGGATGAACAGTGACCATTGGCCTTAAAAAATGTTGAAAAGTCAACAAGAAATGTGTGTCTAATTTAATTTTCCCTTAGTTGAATTGGAAAATAAAATGTAATCTTATCTCATAATCACTTGTAATAGTTAACTGAGTGTTATAAACTCAGTTAGCTTATGAATTTCGAGTTGAGGGTGGTTGGTGAGTCATGCAGAGTGATTCTATTAGTTATTGAGTCCAAGTTGCAGTTAGTGCATTATTTTAATGCATGAGAAATCAGTTAACTCAATTAATTGATTTAAAACCAGTTTAACTAGTTGTAACTGTCCACATGCAATAATCTTTCAAGTAATTCACATGCAATTATCTTTCAAGTAACTGATGATTTAATATTAATAATTGAATGCATTTCAGTTCTGATGGAGACCTAGTTGAGACAAAGGTTAAAGGGATGTTAACTATCAACTGTATTATTAGTAAGCTGCCCACATGCAGTAAAACACCCATAGGATTTCCCATGAGCATTGCGCAATTTTGGAAGACTTAAATTCCTAAAGAATAGGGATTGCATTCCACAGGAATTGCGCAAGCAAGGAAGGTTGAGCAGAGGCTAAAAATTGGCGAAGTCTTTGTCGATTTTGTCTGGATCAGTGTAAGACAGTTGTGAGAGTGTAGGAGACTCTTGTGAGAAGAGTGAATTGTAATTGTTTCATGATTCCTTGGTGAATATACAATAGAAGATAGAGGGGTTTTGAGCAGCAATCTTTCCCCGGGAAAATATCTGTGTTGTGGATTGATTTGCTTCTTTCTTTACCTATTATGATTGGTGATCATGTTTATTTTTCTGCAATTAATTTGTAGAAGGATTCAGCATCTTGCTTTAGCATATCGCATGATCAGATTGAATCCATTCGTATACATATTGTTTTTATAATTTATACATGGTATCAGAGCACGTGAAATCACTATAGTGGAGAAGAAATTGAGTTTGTGCTGAATAACATTCGAATTTGCAGAAATATTCTTTGGTGTGACAGGCGGATCAAGATGGATTTCAATGGCTTGAGATTGGAATATGCACTCGAGGTCAGTTCTAATTATATTGCATGGAAAGACAGAATGGAGGCAGTTCTGGAGGACAACGTGTTGAAATAATTCATTAATAATGACATTCCCAAGCCCACAGCAGCAGATGTCGCTCTTCTTGATGCTTGGAAAAAGAAGGTTGAAAAGGCGAGGAGGGTCTTATTAAAGGGAGTACGAGACCACATTGTCTCAAGTCTCCATGGAAAAGCGACTCCATTTGCAATGTGAAAGGCTGTGACAAATCTATTTCAGAGTAGTAGTGACCACAAAAAATTGGCATTGAAGGACAAGCTCAAGAAAATCAAAATGGATAAATGTGACACTATTCTGAAATATTTAACCAAGTTTGTCCAATGTCGATATGATCTTGGGAGTGTCGGAATTACTGAAGCGGATGATGACTTGGTGAGCCTAGCTCTTCTAGGCCTTCCCAAGAGTTGGCATAGTTATCAGGATTATTTCAATGGGAGGGAGAAGCTACCAGATTGGGAGCGACTTTGGTCGGATTTGGTACAAGAATAATTTAGGCAGAATACCAGGGATGGATCCTCATCTAAGACAAATGATGAGGAAAATTGCGCCTTGGCTGGAAAGGCAAAGAAGGGGAAGGGAAAGAAATCCTATTCCAAATCTGAGACCGACAAAGAAGTTAATAAGTGTGACATGTCCATAGTGAAATGTTTTCATTGTCACGAGCATGGAAATTATGCCACTAATTGTCCACGGAAGAAGAAGAACAAGAAGGCTTCAGGATCTGCAGTTGGTGAGGCTTTGGCCTCGCAATTTGAGTTGGAATTCTCACTCATCGCATGTATGGTGTCTAGTGTGATGGGATCAGTGTGGTACTTGGATAGTGGTGCATATTTCCACATGACAGGAGACAAAGAACTTTTCAATAGCTTGGAGGAGAAGGATCTCCAGATGCATATCGAAATGGGTGATGACGGGAGGTACAGTGCTATAGAGATTGGTACAGATACCTTCCATAGATAGTCAGGTAAACCCTTCTTATTAAAAGATGTCATGCATGTACTAGGCTTGAAAAATAATTTAGTTTCAGTTGCTATGTTGTAGGATAGAGGTTATGATGCGGTTTTCAGTGAAGGGAAAGCATTCCTTTGTCACAAAGCCACGAGACAAGCCAAGAAGATTGGGATTCATGTGAAGAATCTCTACAAACTTGATGTAGATGGCTGCGCAACATTGATGGGTAAATCAGACAAAGTGGTGAGCTGGGATGAGGGTGAGTTATGGCACAGGAGATTGGGCCATCTACACCATGGTGATTTGAAGGTCATGCAAAATATTTATACGGGGCTTCCAAAGGGTACTTTTGTGCAGATAGACACATGCAAGTGATGTACCATGGGGAAGTATGAAAAGGAAACTTTTCAAGAGAAGGAGAACCGGGTAGCAAGAATCCTTGAGAGAGTTCACTCAGACGTGTGTGGACCATTCTCTACAGATTCAACAACAAAGCATAGGTATTATGTGATTTTTTTTGATGATTTTTCTAGAATTTGTTGGATCTATTTCATGCAAAAGAAAGATTAGACGTTCTCAAAATTTTGTGAGTTCAAAGAACTGGTGGAGAAAGATACAGGGAAGCATGTGAAGGCTCTGAAGAGTGACAATGGTGGTGAGTACATCTCCGATGAATTCAAGAACTTCTGTATCAAAGAAGGAATTCAGGGAGAGTTGATTGTGCCTCATAACCCACAACAGAATGGGGTCGCAGAAAGAAAGAATAGAACAATTGTGGGTGCAGCATGAGCGATGTTGCATGATCAGGGCCTACCGTTGCATCTATGGGCATAGGCATGCAACACAATGGTATTTGTGCAGAACCGTAGTCCTCATCCGATACTTTGCATGAGTACACCAGAGGAGGTTTTTTTTGGTAAGAAACCTGATGTTTCATATTTTAAATTTTTTGGCTCATCTGTCTATTGCCATGTGACCAAAGATTCCAGGAAGAAGCTAGAACCAAAAGCTAATATTGGGATATTTTTTGGGTACACTGATACTCCCCACAACTATCGGGTGTATTTTTCGAACAATAGGATGAATGTTGTGATACGGGATATAAAATTTGATGAGGAGAAAGCCATGTGATTTTCCCTTGAGAGGGAGCTTGATTTGCATGTTGATTAGGAACTCTTGGTTCCAAAGGATGAACCTCAAGATGTGGAGCAACCACATGCGGAGGATCATGGAGTGGCATAAAACACTCATGCAGATCCATCCACCATACATTATAGAAGGTGCACCACAGAAGCTGATAGATTGAGACAATGTGGCAGAACATGTAGGAGCACCTACTTCACTGCGCAGACAGAGACAGTCTCCAGACAGGTTTACTGGATACATGGCTCTTATGAGCAAGAGTATTGTGACAGATCCTCCTTTGAGGAAGCAGTGCAACAACCAATTTGGGTTGACGTCATGGTTGAGGAGTATGACTCCATCGACAAGAACAGTGCATGGGAATTTGTCCCAAGACTAGACAGAAAATTAGTGGTTGGATCTAGATGGATCTATAAGGTGAAGAAAGCAGCAGATGGGAGTGTGGAGAAGTACAAGTCTAGATTTTTAGCCCGGGAATTCTCACAAGTTGAGGGGATTGACTACGAGGAGACTTTCACACTGGTTGTGAGATACTCATTGATTAGATCTATCCTTGCACTCTCAACGCATATGGGGTGGCAGATACATCAGATGGATGTGAATATTGTGTTTCTCAATGGATTTATTGAGGAAGAAGTGTACATTGAGAAGTCAGAAGGTTTTGAGACCTTTGACAGTGAGTCGCATGTGTGCAGACTCAAGAGAGTACTGTATGGGTTGAAGTAAGCACCTTGTGCTTGGTACACCAGGATTGAAAATGATTTCACCGGGTTTGTCTTCACAAATAGTGAAGCGGATGTGAACCTATACCAGATTGTGGTTGATGGTAAGCTCTTGATTATCATACTTTGTGTTGATGATCTAATTTTGACAAGTGATGAGCAACTCATAATTTCTTGTAAATAGGATCTTGCAAGAGAGTTTGATATGAAGGACATGGGACTCCTTCATTATTTCCTTGGTTTGGAGATGTGGCAGCGTGATGGGGAGCTATTTGTTTCTCAAGGCAAGGATGCCAAACAGATTCTGAGAAAGTTCCACATGGAGAGTTGTAAACCCATGGAGACTCCTCTTGCAAGAAAATGGAGGAAGGAAGATGCTACTTCATGTGAGGTAGTGGACGCTATTGTTTACAAGCAGCTTGTGGGTTCACTCATGTACTTGGTGAACACCATACCAGATATTTTCTACGCAGTTAACCAGCTAATTCAAGCTATGGTTAAGCTGACCAAGCTCTTTTGGAAGGCGGGGAAGCATGTCTTGAGATATATTAGGGGAAATACAGAGTATGGATTATGGTACAGACGGACAAAGGGAGTGAAACTTCAAGGCTTCACCTATGCATATTAGGCAGACAGTCCATCAGACAAAAAGAGCACATGAGGAGGGATCTTCAACATAGGACGGACAATAATTTCTTGGTACAATAGGAAGCAGAGATCTGTGGCACTTAGTTCAACCAAGGAAGATTACATGGCAGCCAGTCAGGCTACATGTGAGGCCATCTGGATGAAGAAGATTCTTGTTGGTTTGTTTGGTCATCAGATGGATCCGACGGGGATACATTGTGATAATCACTTGTAATAGTTAACTGAGTGTGATAAAATCAGTTAGCTCATGAATTTTGAGTTGAGGGTGGTTGGTGAGGCATGCAGAGTGATTCTATTAGTTATTGATTCCAAGTTGCAGTTAGTGCATGAGAAATTAGGTAACTCAATTAATTGGGTTAAAACCAGTTTAACTAGTTGTAACTGTTTGTTGCACTAGTGAGAGGTCAAGTGAAGTAAATCAGATTTAATTCACATGCAATGATTTGTCAAGTCACTGATGATTTACATTAATAGTTGCATGCATGTCAGTTCTAATGGAGACCCAGTTGAGAAAAAGGTTAAAGGGATGTTAACTTAGTAATCTTCCTGCATGTAGTAAAACACCCATAGGATTGCCCATGAGCATTGCGGTGTTTTGGAAGGCTGAAATTCCTAAAGAATAGGGATTGCATTCCACATGAATTGCGCAAGCAAGGTAGGCTGAGCACAGGCTGAAAATTGGCTAAGTGTTGGTCGATTTTGTCTGGATCAGTGTGACACAGTTGTGAGAGTGCAGGAGACTCTTTTGAGAAGAGTGCATTGTAATTGTTTCATGATTCCTTGGTGAATACACAAGAGAAGATAGAGGGGTTTTGAGCAGCAAGCTTTCCTCGGGAAAATATCTGTGTTGTGGATTGATTTGCTTCTTTCTTTACTTGTTGTGATTGACGATCGTGTTTATTTTACGCAATTAATTTGTAGAAGAATTCAATAACTTTCTTTATCTTATCGCATGATCATATTGAATCCATTGGTATACATATTGTTTGTATAATTTCTACAAAAAAAAAAACAAAATACATGAGAACAGTATGCAAGCACATTTACTAAGTGTAGAAGGTTGTATCTCCTGGAGACCCTAAGATCGAAACAAACCAAGCAGTAGAATACAAGGAGGAGAAGACAAGTGATAAATGAGCACTGTAATTTACTCGTAAAAACCAAGAGAAATTTGTGTTGAATGTAACCTGGGTGATAAGGTGAGACGACAGCAGTAAATTTTACCCTGCGAAGAACAGTCGAATACAGAACCATCAAAAAATCCTTGCAGACCTGTAAGTAAGAAAGCGTATAAGCCTGAGAAATTAACTCTATAGAGAAAATTCAGACAATAAAAACCAACTTTGCGTTAAGGTATTGAGCAAGAGACAACACTATCCTCAGAAAATGTAATTTCCTAATGTCGCGGCCTTCGGAGTTGTAGAGTCATTTTCCCTCAAAGAAACAAAGCAGAATGAACATCCGCGGCATTGGAGTAGGTTTATAGTTACCTCAATTGATTGTATCACATATGAACCGTAGATCGTAGGTATTTTTGGAGAACCTTCGATCTAGGACCAGAGATCGAGATCCGTAATGCCACCTGGTAAGCGGTAGAAAAACTCCAGAGAGTTCGATGCTACCTTTAATTATTGGGATTAAGTTACAAGGTGTGGAAATGTGTACATACACCTAAAGGTTGGGCGAAAATGGAGTCATAAAAATACTGCAATGATGTGACCCTCTTAAATGTCCAATTACTGGAGATGTAGGGAGTAAGGATACCTTTGAAATTAAGTCCAATTACGACTTCACAGTTGGAAAAAATGAATGAGAAAAGGGTGTCAAATTTATGTAGTGCAAGTGGGATTTTCAAACTCGAGGGAAAAGACTGCCACCTTGAAGGAACTACTGATAGTGCAATATTTTGCAGATGTTTTCCCTGGGGACATTCCTGGATTTCCTCCTAAAAGAGACATATACTTTACTATTTAATTGATTCATGGAGTTTCTCTTATATACAAAACATCACATTGAATGAATGTTCTAGAATTAACTAAATTTAAAATGAAACTACAAGAATTATTAGACAATAAATATTTTTACTGAAGTGTCTCACCTTGGGGAATCCAATACTTTTTGTCAAGAATAAGGATGACACTTTGTGACTGTGCATTGATTATAGGCATTTAAATCAATTAACAGTTAAAAACAAATATCCCTTACCCCACATTGATGATTTATTTGATCGGGTGAAAGGCGTTATGGTGTTCTCAAAAATTCACTTGTGTTCGGGGTACAACCAAATTAGAATTAGAGAGAAATATATACTCAAAACAACATTAAAAAACCGCTATGGGCATTACAAATTCATAATCCTACCTTTTGGACTAACGAATGCTCCGACAACTTTCATGTGTCTCATGAACAGTGTATTCCATAAGTATTTGGATAAGTTTGTGTTGATTTTTATTGATGATATATTAGTTTATTCCAGAAATTTGGAGGAGCATAAAAATCATTTGCATATTGTTTTGCATACTTTGAGGGAACATCAGCTATATGCAAAATACAGTAAGTGTGAGTTTTATAAAGAGAAAATTCAATATTTGGGACATCTTATTACCAAAGAAGGAATAGTTGTAGACCCAAAAAACATAAAGACTATAATGGAATGGCTTGTTCCGAAGAACGTGGCTCTGATATTTGGATAGTTAGGGATCATAATTTCAAGATGTTTATAGACTCTCGAACCTTCTTAATAACCTGAAACCTTAGTTTTCATATGTGGGAAAACTGGTAGACCAATTTAGTCCAATAGGGTGTCAACATGTGATAAGCATGCATGCAAATTTGGCACTAGAGGAAAAACATTTCAGTGGTTATAACATTGTGCCTCAGATTTGGATTTGATGAAATTTATATCGTTGGAAAGCTCTCAACGAGAAAAAGACAATGCTAGGCTCAAAAATCAGTTTTAAAGTGATTGTAGGAAGAGGAATTTTTAGAACCCCACTTCCTTAAGGTAACCTGAGAGGTCGGGACTGGATACCTTGCAAACTTAATGATGATTTAAGGGGTTGGGTATGTTACATTACTACAACCTTACTTTTATAGTAATTCAAAAATAGAAATATGTGCAACATGACCAAAAACTCATGAAATTATCATTGCATTTCAAATCATAAATGTGGATTATTTAAGCATGCACAACAACATTTAGAAATATAGAACATGAATAACATTACATTAAAAAATGGACTTATAATTGTAAATAAAAACAATAACCAAAACTTATCTTTACAAATGATTGCACAACTTCCTGCAAAGGTAAAATGTTCCATCCAACCATAGGCATTATTGCACATATTATCTCTACAACAAGTCATCCTTGAGCTAGGGATCATATGATTCCACAAGGAAAACCACACAACTCTCTTCCCACCATCTACACAAGCTAAGTGATGACATTTCCTTATTTGCATCGTAGTCCATCCCTTCTAAGGCTTCAACACAAATCTACCAAGAATCTCTTAGTTGGAGGCTCCAAATAATATAATTGTAAATCAAGTGCTCACAATAGAATTTAAATAGGGTCTTGGGTAATTTCACAACAGAATGTCATAATAGGAGTGACAACCTAGCTCACAGCCTAAATCCTAGCTCTGGTGAGTTATTTTCATACATAGTATGGGTGCTCCATTTTTCATAGCAACAAAAACTATATTTATCCCCTCCTCTTGCTATCCAAAATTATCACTCCTCTCTTTACTGGAATTCCCTTTCCTTTTTTCTCCCTTACATGTTTGATTCTCACAAAACCCCAAGTTGATTGTAGTCAATCCACACTATCTTAACTATGTGAGATGACTCTCTCACCCACCTCTTACATGCATTCAATAATACAATTCTCATCATGAGTGTACTTAGCCCATGCTTGCATAACTTGGTGAGGTAACTCTCTCACCCAACCTCTTACATGCATTCAATGATTAGTTTTTAATAAGTCAAAGGAGTTGAAATAGACGATTAGTTGTAAATAAAAATATAAATGAATTGAAGGTGGCATTAAATTCTAGGCACATGGTATCCTCTTAAACACCCATCCAACCACCTCCCTTATGCAATCATATCCCCTCGTGATTTTGTCTTTATTTGTCTATAGTTGAAAATGTATTTTGTTTTATTATTTTCCATGTACAATGTTTATAGATAACATTTCTTGGCTCTTTTCCATTCATCATAGATACAATTATACATTTCTAATTCAAGGATAACAAAACAGGGTGTTACAACAAAAAACTAGAAGTGAACATGGATGGTAAGAAGGGCACCCATGATTATCAAATGGATTTGAGACCATGAGGAGATTGTTAACCTATTTCCTTGCATATGAGGAGGACCAATTCTTGGCCAATCATAGGTGATTTTAATTCATACTATAAGACAATGATATCAACTTCAAACGTATATTGCCATCACTAAGGCTACCATTATGGGGTCATCGAGGGGCTATAACATAAATGTTTGGAAGATAAGTCTCATACTCTCCCGATCCAAGGTCAAATAATTAATGAGATATTTGGTTTGTTGTGATAAGACTAGAAGGATAGACACCCCCAAGAGGCAGACCCTTATTGTGGTTATGTCTTCCAAACATTTTTCCCCTTGCTAAGTCATAAGTTTCTTACAAGGCAATGGTTTGCAAGTTGTTAGCACTAGCCTAGGTATTATAGTGGCAGATAACTAGATCTGAATTTATGCCTCAACTAAGCAATCTTTCTTAGCTAATTATTCACCTATGTTATAGAAAATTAAGATGGATAATGTGTTTTTCCAAATAAAAGTTAACCTCATACCCACAAAAAAAAAAAAAAAATTCCAACCTATTTAACATGACTTCACCTTTTTTCTTTTATCATCCCATAGGAGAAACAATATGTCACATAGGCTATTTTTAACGTGGTGAACATTAAAATAATTTCTTTCTTTCTTCCCATAACCTTTGGGATTGCAATTAATTTCCAAAAGATGCTAAGGCAAGAGGACATTTTTTCTTACTAACTGGCCCATAAGAATCTAGTAAATAATAGTCTTGGAATCCATGCTAGTGAGACCTAATAGATTCGAAAGCCCATTTAGAACCCAGACACCAACATCTGACCCACCAATTCTTATTGATTGAGATCGACATCGAGATTTTGTGGAGATATAAGCAAGAGAACTATGAGATTGAAATGACTCTAAAAAGGAAAACAAAAAAATACTACCGTTCTCATGAATCTGATATCGTTAGAGTTGAATTTGTTTCAGAGGAATCCTCGTATTGTATCCATGAGATTGCTCCAAATTCCAAGGTTTCCGACTACCTGTCACAGACTACCTTTGTAAAATACTACATAGTAAATTTCTATCTAGCAACGGTAAATTGCCTCTCCGTGACGAGCTAACCACGACAATTGTAATAAGTGAAGAAGAATAATAGAAACGATGATATACTGGGAATATGCCACACTGATAACAACAAATACAGATAAATATTGTATAAGTTGAGACTGGAAGCAGATTGAGCGTATCATGGCATTATAACTGCTACTTAGCTAGATATGTGCCACATGGCCACAAATCAGCCCTCAGATATACCCAGTGGATGGGTGAAACGTGGCCACAGTTGGGTCAGATAAATGCGCGTTGGATGAAGGCCATGTACCAACCCCTCATATATGCATGTTGATGACATCTGACAACCACGTAGTGACCTCCACATGGATTTAGCAATTGGAATGAATGAAATTTTAACGTCGACGAGACTAAAAATAGTCTATGGCACTACCAGCTTCCTTGTTTTTTTGTCTTTTGTAACTCAATATTTTTCTTACTCAAACTGATGATGAGTTGACCCAACCTTCTAACAGTTCCCTCACTGAAAAGACAATGCCACAGAATTGATGCTAACATACTACAGTAACTGTCCCTGATTTCTCTGAAAGCATCACATTCCAAAATGAAATGCTTTTTTTATTCCACTTCCCCAGAAGTGAAAAAAGTACATACTCTTTCTTCCCAAGCTTCTTTAGGTCTCTTCCACCATCCCGTTTCACACCAAAGTTGATGTGAGTTAGTTCTTAATTGAGCAATAAAAACCTTTGCTCTCCACGAAATGCTAGCTCCAATGTCCTCTTTTTGTTGGAGATCACAAGTGGAGTTGAATTCCTAAACATAATACTTCTTTCTACCCAACTCTTTTCCCCATATACCCTTACGGAACTTCTCCAACACAAAATTATTTAACTCCTTACTATTTTTGGGACACACATTAAGGTAAATATTCCATTTTTTCATCCATTTTTTGTTTTGTCTCATCCATAATTTCTTTCTTTCACTCATACCTTCATTGAAGATAACTTTCGACCATCTATCTCCTCCCATTTGCTCAATTATTTTTAGATACCTTATAAGACGCACCATGGAAATTGCTTCAATGGGAGCTTCCCCTCTTTCACTCAATATTATCTCATAGGGACCCAAACTTTTTATTTTAAACTTGCTCATGATCAAGTGTTTTTGAATTTTTTCAATTTGTTTCCATTTTGAAACAGGGATGCTGCTAGCCGACAATTCACACCCATATAATATCCCTGGACAAAATAGGAGTCCAAAAAGTAATTTTATCATGTTCCAATCCCATAACTCCGCCTCCCTACATCTGTTTTGGAGTGCATACAATTCTTTCCACCCTCCTAAAATTATTTTCTTTCTGTAATGCTCCCAATTAAGCTTGTTGTTGAAATTGATCCCGAGGTACTTGTATTCATTTACTTCTTCAAGAATGCTGCCTTCAAAGAAGAATGTATGTTGGCTTTGCTTCCTTTTATTAGAGAAAATCATTATTTTGGTCTTACTGGTATTGACTTGCATCCCCACTGCTTTAAAAAAATTCTCAAGGGCATATAGGTGCATTTGCAATCCATGGGCCAATTTAGCAACCATCACAAGATCATCGATGTTATGAAACCAGATCCAAAAATAGAAGAAAAGAGAGATCAACACCTTATAAATAATCCACTTCGATGGGGAAACCTCCTTTACATTACATAAATGAACAATTCTTAGATGATACAAATGAAAAAAACTCCTTTCTATATATAGGAGTCCATGGGGTCACAATATAATCCTAGCCGACCTAACAATAATAATGTAAGGGTACAATAATAACAATATGGGGGCTACAAGGGTACAATAATAACAATAAGGGGGCTACACTAATAACAATTAGGGGATACAATAGTGTTATAGGGACCTAACGTGCCCGTCTCCTTCAAACAAGTGTTGCCCTCAACACTTGATTATTTCTAGATGCTTCTGTATAAAATTCTCATCCTCCCATGTGGAATCTTCAACGGGTAAGTTTTTCCACTTGTTGAGATACTCTGAAATTGATCGATTTGGTAGTTGTCAAGTTCTTGTTTTTGTGACTGCTTCAGAACTTCTTTCGCTGCGATGTTGATCTTCCTGTTGTTTCATTCAGTTTTGCACCAAATATAGGTTATCCTTTGAGAGTTGGAGAACTTGTTGTTGATGCTCGATGTGATCTTCCAGTGTTTTATCATCCATATTAGCTTTCATTTGATCCTTCAAACCATCCAACTTAGCCTCCATTTTTGCATTTAAACTATCTATGTCATCTTTGATTGCTCTTTGTAAGATCGAAATTTGTTGCATTTGGTACCGTAATTTTGATATCTCATACTAGAATTCTTCCTCTTCACGCGTCATAGTAGAGATTTATGAGGGCTTAATGGGTGTGGAATTATTTTTTTGAGGCATTATAGAACCCAATACTGATAAAAATGCTTCAATATGCCCTTTGAATCGCTTCAAACTTCTTTTTCAAACAAAAGTTATGCAATTTTAAAAAACAAATACCCACATTTTTCTTGATTTTTAGGAGGTCGATATTAAACTTGAATAATCTCTTTGATTTTGGATCTTCAATATCGGAAATTCGATCCTTTAGTAGCCCTCTAAATCTTCTTTCCAATGCCACAACTATGACCTAATTTGGATTCTTCAAGACAAAGTTATTCCCAATCTCCCACAATGAACTAATTATGCACTAGTTGAGTAGAGCGAACTTGTACGACATGCCACAAGTCATTGTTTCCTCCTTCGGCTCTGAAATTGATATAAAGAAAACTGCAGTCTGTGTAATTTCAACCACTTTTTACATAATTCCAATCTAATCCTCAGAAGGAGAGTTATGGATATTTTCTCAAGGTCACCTCTTTTAGATGAAATTCGAGAGCCTGCAAAAACCCTAACTTACACATATCATATCTCTGAAAATATTGTGAAATAAGATCTGAAATTTTTACACGAAGTTACTCGGGATTTCGGCTTCACGTGGTAAAAATTTCAGCTTCTGAACCTTCGTAGAAAAACAATTATAGCGCAAATTCCACGATGACCTCTTTGGAGTAGCGAAACCCTAGAATCCAAAGCTCTGATACCAAATGTCATGAAACCAACTCCAAAAAATAGAAGAAAAGAGATATCAATGCCTTAGAAATAATCCACTTCGATGGGGCAACATCCTTTACATTACATAAATGAACAATTCTTGGATGATAGAAATGAAAAAACCTCCTTTCTATATATAGGAGTCCATGGGGTCACAATATAATCCTAGCCGACCTAATAATAATAATGTAAGGGCACAATAATAACAATATGGGGGCTACAAGGGTACAATACTAAAAATAAGGGGGTTGCACTAACAACAATAAGGGGATACAATAGTATTATAGGGACCTAACAATCAGCATATAGAAGAATCTTTATCACAAACTCCCCCAATCGAACACCATCCCCACCTTGAAAATTTAGCCACTCTTCTAGTTTTTCAATATATAAACCAAAAAGGGTGGGGGATAAAGGGAAACCTTGCTTGAATCCGATGTCACTTCTAAAACTTTCTAAAATGCCTGCTAAAGTTCTAATTTTGACTTTCACCTCTTCATAAAGCCTATAGACAACAACTCTATATTGTAAGGGAATTTAAAGTTCTTCCATTCTACGCCACAACTTATCTCTAGGGACCATGTCAAATGCCTTTTTGAATTCAACAAAGCAACAAAATACTTCTTCTTTGCTCCCCCAAACCTTTTCAATAATGTGTCTCAACGTGATACCATGATCTATTGTAGAATGCTTCGGCCTAAAACCTGCTTGCCCTTTTTCCCTCTTTTCTTTTACTTCTGCCCACTCACTGATTCTATTTTCTACCATGCCACTGAAAATATTTGCATACAAATGATTGATCATAATGGTTCTATAGTTGGAAGGATTATTAATGTCTCTGCTTTTAAAAAGTGGAATTGCTAGACTAGTTGTCCAATCCCTTGTGAATCCTTGTTGAAGGACGTTGTTGAATATTTCCATGATGTGCGGTGCCGAAATGTCCATTCTCCACTTTAGATATTCTGCTTGAAGTTCAACCAAGTCCTTTGCCTTCTATGTTTTCAACTTTTTAATTCCTGCCTCCATCCACCTCATGTACTATGAAACGCTTTGTAGTTGTGTTGATCCTGGGAGGAGGCTCAACCTTTAATTCTTTTTCATAGAGTTGCCTTGCATAGTCAAACCATAGATTGGTTGTAATATTATTTTGAAACTGCGTCTTCCTTGGTTGAAGTTCCTGCCAAAAACGTTTTTGGTTATTCTTGCCTAGATATATCAACTCTCCCCGCCTTGTTTGCATGAACTCATTTTTTTTCTTTTTTAAAATATGCTTATATAGATTTATATCCATATTCCCCTCTCCTTCCTTTTTCAAGGTTCTCCTTGCCATTTTTCATTCCTCATCGAACCACACATTCACAGGAAAAAAAATGGATTATGATTTCCTATTTTTTGATCTTTTGCACTTCTCAAGTGCACCCTGGATTATATTTGTTAACTCATGGTTGTTGAGGCTTTGGGGATCAATTTTCTCCTTCTGAATTGATCTCTTCAACATTTTTTTGAAGATAGTGCAATTTTCTTGTGTTAGAAAAAATTTTCCCCTTGATACTGATTGTTGAGAACATTGGGTTTTCCTCCTATTCTATCTTTCATCTAACCAGGATAACTTTATATAAATTGGGTTATGATCTGATTTTAAGTCCCAAATATGATCTCCAATCTTAACTTCATCTATTCTTTCTATTAGGCTCTGTGAACCAATAACATAGTCAACGACACTTTCCCCATTGTATGTGTTGCAAGTGAAGTTCCAATACTTTTTCCATCTATCTAGACCATTGCAGATAATTAAGTTGAAAGAACCACACAACGTAAGCAACTCCTCTCCAAAATTATTACTAAATTTTTCATCTTCTGAACATCTCAACCATCAAGAATTATCCTCTTCAATGAGCCAGATAGGATTGTGATCCTCTTTACAACAAAGAATACTAGCTTGTTGATTTGTTGTTCTAGCATTGAAATCTCCCACTAAAAGAAATTCTCCATGTTGTGAATATGCGGAAATATATTTCTTCAAAGTTGCATACAGATCTTTGTTGTCCAATTCCTTAGTTTTGTAAGTTTTTGATACTTAAGGTGCAAAATGCTACCTAAATTCCTAAATGCACATTGGATGAAGGCCACGTAGGAGCCCCTCAGATATGCGTGTTGATGACATCCTGACATCCACGTAGTGACCTCCCCATGGATTTGGCCATTGGATGAGTGATACATGATTGATACCTAAATGCGCGTTGGATGAAGGCCATGTAGCAACCCCTCAGATATGCGTGTTGATGACATCTGACAGCCATGTAGTGACCTCCCCATGGATTTGGCCATTGGATGAGTGATACATGATGAGTGACACGTGCCACCTTGTCTTTTTTCCACCACATGTCACCATTGGATGAGCGCCACATGGAAGTGAATCTGGTCGTATGATGACCACCACATGGCAAGGAAATTGGCTCGGATAATGAGTGTGACATGGTAGCGGACCTGGTCGTTTGATGTGCACCGCATCGTAGGTTAAACTTGCTTGGCTAATGAGTGCGTCATGGCAGCGGACCTGGTCGTTTGATGTGCACCACGTCGTAGGTGAAACTTGCTCGACTAATGAGTGCGACATGGCAGCGGACCTGACCATTTGATTTGCGCAGACCTGGCCATTTGATGTGCACCATGTCGTAGGTGATATGAGTGTTTTAAAGAAAGAAATAAAGTATTTTTAACGTCCATGAGGCTAAAAATAGCCTATAGGACAAATTTATTCTCCATCTGGTTCTTGTATTCAACCATTTTCCTGTGGAGTCTTACAATAAATGCTCCCAACTTCTCGAGAAACTCTTCGATGAATAGATTATCCCAAGAGCTAGCTGCCAGAATATCTGCATAATTTTCCCTGTTATCTTTGAAGGCCTCACATTCTAAATGGAAATGCTTTTCTGTTTCCACTTTTCTGGATGAGAAAAAAATACACAATCTTTCCTCCCACATTTCTTTTGGCCTTTTCCAGCACCCTGTTTCACAACGAAGTTGATGAGAATTAGTCCTCAATTGAGCAATAAGAATTTTGGATCTCCAAGAAATATTGGCCCCTATGTACACATTTTGTTGATGATTATGAGTGGGGTTAAACTCTTCAATGTAGTATTTCTTATTTCTCCCTATCTCTATCTTCCAAGTACGTTTGTGAAACTTATCCATAACAAAAGCATTTATCTCTTTAATGTTTGTGGGACACATGTTCAAGAAAATACCCCATTTACTAAACCATTTGTTTATTTGTTGCATCCAAGTCTTCTTTCTTTTGCACAATATGTCATTGAACACAACCTTAGGCTATCCATCCTCTTCCATTTGCTCAATTTTTTTTAAATACCTTATGACTCGCACCATAGAAATTGCTTCAATAGGAGCAGCCCAAGTTTCACTTAACAAGATAGCATAAGGAACTGCACTTTTATTTTTGAATTTGTATGTAATCAAACGCTTCTGAATTTATCAATTTGTTTCCACTACGTCTCGGTTGTGCTGCTGGCCTACAAAAGAGTTAGAGTGGTTTTCCAGTCCCATAACTCTGCCTCTCTACACCTATTTTGAAGAGCATAAAATGCTTTCCAAAAACCCAAAGTTATTTTCTTTCTACAACCATCCCAACTTAAATTTCTGTTGAAGTCAATTCTGAGGTATTTGTAGTCTGCAACTTCTTCCAGAATGTCTCCTTCAAAGTAGAACTTATGTTGGATATGCTTTCTTTTGTTAAATAAAACCACTACTTTCGTTTTTCTAGTATTGACTTGCATCCCCACCCTTCTACAAAAATTCTCAAGGTAAATTAAGTGCTCTTGAAAACCAAGAGTCGATTTAGCAATCAGTATAAGGTTATTTGTGTACAAAAGAAGCCTTATAAAAAACTTGCTCAAATGGATATTATCAACCCCTTGCGAATTTAGCCACTCTTCAAGCTTGTCAATATATAAACCAAAAAGGGTAGGAGACAATGGGAAACCTTGTTTGACCCCAATAATGCCATATGACAAGAGAATTTATTGTCTGATGAGGGCCACATGGAAATGGATATGGTCGTTAAATGGAAGTGACTCTAGTTGTTTGATGACCACCACATGGCAAGGAAACTAGCTTGACTAATGAGTGTGAAATGGCAGGGGCCCTGGTCGTTTGATGTGCACCATGTCGTAGGTGATCTGACCATTTGATGAACGCCACGTGAAAAGAGAGTTCGTCATCTGATGAGGGCCACATGGCAATGGATCTTGTTGTTAAATGAGAGCCACGTGGCAGCAGATATAGGCACCACATCGCAGTGACTCTGGTCGTTTGATGAGCACCACATGGCAAGGAAACTGGCTTGGCGAATGAGTGTGACATGATAGTGGGTCTAGTCATTTGATGTGCACCACGTCGTAGGTTATCTGACCATTTGATCAATGCCACGTGACAAGAGAATTCGTCCTCTGATGAGGGCCACAAGGCAATGGATCTGGTCGTTAAATGAGAGCCACGTGGCAGCAGAGATGGTTGTTGGATAAGTGTCTCGTGGCATTAGAGACGGTCTTTGGATGAGCACCACGTCACATATGAGATTGCAAATTGATAAGTGCCTCGTGCGATCAAATCTGACTATTCGATGATCACTATGTAGCATTAGAACTGGTTGTTCGATGAGCACCATGTGGTAGAGAATCTATTCGTTTATGAGCGCCACATGGCAAGGGATCTGGCCATTTGATGGGCACCACTTGGCAGATGATATAGTTGTTCGATGAGTGCCACACAACAGTGGATCTGGTGGTTGTATGAATTCCACATGGCAAACGATTTGGTCTTTGGATGAGTGCCACATGGCAGAGTACCTTGTCGTTGGATGAGCACCACATGGCATAAATTTGGCCATTGGATGAATGCCACGTGGCAAACGATCTAACCATTGGATGAGCGCCATGCGGCAGAGGATCTGATTGTTGGATATGCACCACGTGGTAGTGGATCTGGTCGTTGGATGAACACCACATGGCAGCACATCTATTCGTTGGATTACCGACATGTGGTAGCATATCTACCATTGGATGGGCGCCACATGGCATCACATCTTGCCATTAGAGGTGCACCATGTGGCAACTTATTTGACAATTCGATGTGCACCATGTGGTATTGTATCGCGTCTTTGGATGGGTGCCACATGGGAGCATATTTGGTCGCTTCGTAGGTGCCATGTGGCAATGCATCTGGCCATTTTATGTGCACCACATGGCAAGGAAACTGGCTTCACTGATGAGCATAACATGGCAGCGAACCTAACCATTTGATGTGCACCACATCATAAGGGATTTGATCGTTTAATGAATGCCACGTGGCAAGAGCCCTGGTCGTTTAATGAAGGCCACATGGCAGTGGATCTGGTCATTAAATGAGAGTCACGTAGCAGAGATGGTTGTTGGATGAGAGCCTCATGACATCAGAGACGGTCATTTGATGAGCGCCACGTTGCATATGAGATTGTGGTTTGATAAGCGCCATTTGGGATCAAATCCCATTGTTCGATGATCGCCACGTGATATTAGAACTAGTCATTCGTTGAACACTATGTGGCAGAGAATCTAGTCATTCGTGAACGCAACATGGCAAGGGATCTGGCCATTCGATGAGCACTAAATGGCAGAGGATATGGCCATTTGATGAGAACCAGGTGGCAGAGGATCTAGCCATTCGATGAGTGCCACATGAAAGTAGATCTGGTCGTTGGATGAACACCACATGGAAAATGATATGGTCATTGGATGAGCGCCATGTGGCAGAGGACATGGTTGTTGGATGAGCGCCAAATGGCAAAAAATTGGTCGTTGGATGAGTGCCACGTTGCATATGAGATTGTGGTTTGATAAGCGCCATTTGGGATCAAATCCCATTGTTCGATGATCGCCACGTGATATTATAACTAGTCATTTGATGAACACTATGTGGCAGAGAATCTAGTCATTCGTGAACGCAACATGGCAAGGGATCTGGCCATTCAATGAGCACTAAATGGCAGAGGATATGGCCATTTGATGAGAACCAGGTGGCAGAGGATCTAGCCATTCGATGAGTGCCACACGAAAGTAGATCTGGTCGTTGGATGAACACCACATGGAAAATGATATGGTCATTGGATGAGCGCCATGTGGCAGAGGACAGGGTTGTTGGATGAGCGCCAAATGGCAAAAAATTGGTCGTTGGATGAGCGCCAAATGGCAAAAAATTTGTCGTTGGAAGAGCACCACATGGCAGAAAATTGACCATTGGATGAATTCCACATGGCAATTGATCTGGCCATTGGATGAGCGCCACGTAGCAGGGGATCTGGTTGTTTGATGAGTGCCATGTGAAAGAGGATTTGGTCGTTGAATATGGGCCATGTGGCAACGAATTTGGTTGTTGGATGAGCACCACATGCAAACACAATTGTCCATTGGATTAGCGACATGTGGCAGTGCATCTAGCCATTCGATGTGCACCACATGGCAATGCATCTGGAAGTAGATCTAGTCATTAGATGTGCACCACATGGTCATGTAGCTTTCCATTGGATTAGCACTACATGTCGGCGTAATTGGATGTGCATTGTGGCAGCATATCTCACCATTGTATGTTGGTCTAGAACTACATGTTGGCATATTTGTATGGTGACCTAACACTACATGTCGATGTATCTAAATGTGCACCAAGTGGAAACGAATCTCACTTCACCATTGTATGTTGGCCTAGCACTGCATGTCGGCGTATCTAGATGTGTACCACATGGCAGAAGATCTTGCCATTGTACGTTGGCCTAGCACTACATGTCTGGATGTTGCCCTATAACTACATGTCGGTGTATCTAGATGTGCACCAAGAGGCAGCAAATCTCACCACTGTATGTACACCACATGGAAGCCTGTCGTTGCTCACCATTTGATGATTGTCACATGGAAAGCCTCTCTGGATGTGCACCAAGTGGCAACAAATCTCACTTCACCATTGTATGTTGGCCTAGCACTACATGTCGACGTATTTGAATGTGCACCATGTGGCAACAAATTTCACCATTGTATTGTATGTTGGCCTAGCACTACATGTTTGGATTCATCCATTTGATGATTGCCACATTGCAAGCTTATCGTTTCTCGCCATTTGGCAAGCCTTTTACCAATCTCACTTCACCATTGTATGTTTGCCTAGCACTACATGTCGGCATATTTGGATGTGCACCATGTGGCAACAGATCTCACCATTGTATTGTATGTTGGCCTGCCCTGCTGAATTATTTTTTGAGTGATACTGCGGGCAATTCCTGCCCTGTTGAATTTTGAGTTTAGTTTTATTTTTTTAATGAGGTTTCACTGCTTTCTCTCATATTTGCTAGAAGCGATTGTTGTAATTGTTGAGTCGGCTCTTGGGAGATATAGTCTCTTGGAGATTAGGTCGTGGATTCCCGGTACTCTGTAAAATCTGGTCTTTCGGGCCTATGAGGTGAAGATAGAATTGGATGGGATTTTATCCGAATTCGTAGATAAAAGATGTGCAGTTGGTCGATTTAGGACCAGATTATTCGCGCTTTTCCTTAGTTGATGAGGTCTCGAGATCGATTCGTGGGAGGAGACTTGTCAACTATTTTAGGCTACTAAATTGCTCCCAAATTTTAATTTAGCTTGGGATTTTTCTGTGTGCATTTTTCTGGCTAAGGATATGCGTGCAGTGCAGCGTAATGTTGTCACGCCAGAAATTTGATCTGATAGGGTGAATCCAAACAGAGGAGGACACGATCCCCACTTGAACTCTCAGATCATGATTTCAATCTCTAATTCAAGCTCCCAGGTGATCCGTAGATCATTTTTTCACGACACCTTCTTTCAGTTCATCGTAATATGCACTTGTTCAACCAAGATTTGTTTTTCTAGAGACATTGTTGGAGAGATTGTAGCCCCCAGGCACTGCATTTCATCGAACTTGAGAACGAAAAGTGATATTGGGGCAGCCCATGTGTATTTGGAGCAACACATCGGTTATCATGCACATGTGTTGAACAAATTAGCTGTGTGAAGCAGTGTGGAGGTTGCCCTGATTCAACAATCAGTCGTAAGATGTCAAGGTGTGCCATATAAATTTTCCATTTTAATTAGCCCTTTTCACTCACTTAAATTTTTGGGAAGTAACCATTATTTTGGAAAAATGTTTTGAAATTTTTGGAGTTTAAAAAAAAAAAAAAAATTTGAGCAATTCTTTATTCGGATAAAAAAAAAGAAAATTCAGCATTTATCAGAATTTTTTGGCAATTTTTTCATTGAATAAAAAGAGATTTGGGCATTCTGTTGTACTAAACCTGGGGTTATGAAATGCTTCCTTGATTGGATAGTCATGCAAATCTAACTCGATAGCTCTCATACCATGTAAGAGTATTCTATTACTAGCAATTTTATGTTAGTGTATATAGAAATCCTCCATTATACAGCAATAGAGGAGACCCAAAATCTCTATTAAGGGTGATTCAGAAAACAAGACAGATGTAAGTCCCTATGTGATCTTACAACTCACCATACTTAGCTCATAGAGATATGAAGAGTTGGAAAAGACAATCTTCCAAACCATTATCATTATCTTTTTGGAACCAACCATTCTCAATACCTTTTTGAGTATCCATTCCAAACTAGGTGAGTGTGAAAATCCAACATATAATAATAATAAATTAAATAATTTAATAAATAAGATGAGATTTTTGAAACACTCATGAATTTTTTAATATCGCAAATAACTAAACTTATCACATTACTCATCATATCATTTTAATCCATGCAATAAAATTTTTAGTCACGCGAATGAATTTAATAACATGTATGGATATCATTTTATTAGTTCCTACCATAAGACAGCAGGGACTATAGTAATGGAAATGCTTCAAAATATGTCCTTCATATTTGTACTCAATAGATCAAAAAAACATAAACCTAACATTTCAATACAAACGTCTTTTGTCTTATAGGTCCACCCTATAAGAGATTGACACTACATTCAGGAAGCCAATGAATATTTTCAACTTCTTATTTAGCCTCTTCTCGAGGAGAAAGGCACATAAAGGCACATATTAGATCAAACTCTTTGGTTAAAAAAGGCATGGTCAAGCAATTGTTTCATACTCAAGTAATGCCATGAATTAGTTTGCATCAACGATTCGTGTGATTTGTGCTAAAAAGTAAATTAGTCATATATTTATAGAATGTCGCACAGACTACACGTCTGAAGATAGGCATATGGAATGTCTTCTAGATTACACGTCCATAGCATGATTACATGCGGTTTCTCAATTTCCTGGCAACATGTTCTTCTTATCTTGCCATGTTCTCTTTATGTCGTTTATTTTCTACGCTATGTGCAGAGACATAATTCCTCTGCTCCAGTTCGCTCCATGGAACACAACAATTTTCATTCTAATTCCTCAAGCGCCATTCTGAGTAGCTTTTTATTTGAATTCATCAGATCGGTCTGCATCCTCAGCTCAGTTTGAAGCCTCCTCCTTAACTTGGTCTGCATCCTCCTCAGTGTTCTCTGCATATACAGGTAAACTTACGATTATTTTTTTAATACCTTAAAATCTTACTATTATTTGTTTTTGTACTTTACAGTCTATATTTCATGATATCATACCTCCTCAATCAGAAATCTAAAACACAAAACACAGTAGCTAATGTAACCGAATCACTATTCTGGAACAAAGATTTATATTAAAACTAATCACTGGTATTTATATAAAGGATTACCATGCTTCCATAAAGGGATGATAGGAATGTAACTAGAAAATTTTGCTGCAAAAAACCTGAGAATAATGTCGATATTCCCTGGTAAGCCTTAGAAGACATAATTTCCATAGGGATTTTGTCCGAACTACTGGTTATCGATGTAAAATCCAAAAGAATTTCAACACCTCTGAAACAAACAAAATTGAAAAAGTAACAAAAAGAGATCCAAATGTCTAGATTTTATCAGTGCCACAAGTTGTAACCTTGTTTTTGTTGCAGTCTGATTAACTGTACAATGCCGCCAAAGCGCATAAAGGGCACTAGACTCTTCCTAAAAAGACAAGAAAAAAAAGGTATTAATTGCAATGTTTCCAACTTTCCATAATAAATATATAAGTTTCAGTATCCATCCTTCGAATCAAAGCATGCATAACAAATTCTAAGTTCTAACCAGTATTCTACAAAAATGAGGAAGTCATCATAAATGTCAAAGGGGAAGAAAAGTGATCATTTAACATACCAGACCAAGGCACACATAATGGATGACAAGACTCCTACACATAAATAAACAGTGTTTTATCTCCATTGTGGTTGTTGCTTCAGTCCAGTTCTGTATGTATGTCAACCTCTTTCGGGTTCCTTTCTATCCAAAGTTTATGTTGCCTCAGATGGTCAGAAAATTCGGTGCTCCTCTAGCCAAATTATATATATATAATAGGTAAAGTGGGGGATTTAATTCTATAATTAATTAATTGTTTAAATAAAATAATACAAAACAAAGCTACCTAAGAAAGAGTGGAAATTTTTAAATAAATAAATAACCTAAAATACCAAATAAATTCAATAAAATTTTAAAAAATGGGGGTTTATAAAATTATTAAACTAAATATAAAAGGTAAAATTTTAATTTAATCAAATAAAATAAATTAATTAAATATTTCGATAAAATAAATTAATTAAATAATAAATAATAAAAAGTATAAATAATAAATAATAAATAAACAGAATTACCTTACGGAGGGGCAAAAAATAAATAAATCAATAAATTAAACAACATAAAATAACAAAGTTTACCTGGCGAGAACTGGGGTCCAACTCCTACTTAATTTCCAACCATCATCACGGTTGAGATTCTTAGCATGTAGTTCAATTTCGATCGCCTCCCTTAATTTCCTATGGTGGAAGTGATCAACATTAGCAACGACTTTTGAGTCTTCAATACAAACATGGTGGCAGGATTTTTCCACATGTTCAGCAAGAGCTAATGTACGAGAGCGGTTATGTCTAATATCCGCAGCATGCTCACGAATTCTCTACCTAATGGATCGACCTGTTTCTCCTATATAAGGAGTTCCACAAGAACAAGGAATCATGTAAACCCCTTTCATGCCTTTAGGGTCGATAGGGTCTTTAACAGACCTAAGAGAATTTATAATAGTGTAGAGAAGTTTGAAAGAAGCAGAGATATTAATTCTCTTAAGGATATGGGCAATTTTGTCCGTTGTCTCCTGAATAAATGGGAGATGGACATTGGAAATAGGATCCACCCGAGTAGATTTTCCACTCAGTCCTTTATACGCCTTATGAAAGGCTTTAAGACCTTGAGATCTACTATAACCATTATTTTCGAAAACATCAAGAAGGTGGGATTTTTCTGATTCCAAGGAATTGTCATCAGAGATTCTAAGAGCACAAGTCACAAGAGTACACAGGACACCAAATTTCTGAGCAGGAAAATGATGGGATCCAGCATGAAGATATTGTTTTGTGTGAGTATTCTTGCGAAAAACCCTGTGAGAAATGGAGCCATCTTCATTCCTTGAGAGAAGGATATCAAGGAAAGGGAGGCAAACGTCAACCTCCGCTTCCATCGTGAACTTGATGGAATCAGATAGCGAGTTCAGGTGCCCAAGGAACAGATCTAATTTCTCTCGACCATGGGGCCACATGACACAAGTATCATCCATGAACCTATTCCACTTCCTAGGGCGGAATTTATCAGAGGAAAGGGCCTTAGATTCAAAATTCTCCATAAACAAGTTAGCAACAATGGGGGAAAGAGGAAAGCCCATCACAACACCACAGGTTTTCTCATAAAACTCACCTTGAAAACTGAAGAAAGTCGAGGTGAGGCAGAGGCTAACCAATTTAGAGGTGTTCTCATCAGAGATCTGTTTAATGACATCAACGGATTCTTGGATGGGGATCTTGGTGAATAAGGACACAACAGCAAAGCTAACTAAAAGCTCACCAAACCCTAAAGATGTGAAAGGGGTTTACATGATTCCTTGTTCTTGTGGAACTCCCTATATAGGAGAAACAGGTTGATCCATTAGGAAGAGAATCCGTGAGCATGCTGCGGATATTAGACATAATCGGTCCCGTACATCAGCTCTTGCTGAACATGTGGAAAAATCCTACCAACATGTTTGTATTAAAGATTCAAAATTCGTTGCTAAGGTTGATCACTTCCACCATAGGAAATTAAGGGAGGTGATTGAAATTGAATGACATGCTAAGAATCTCAACCGTGATGATGGTTGGAAATTAAGTAGGAGTTGGACCCCGGTTCTCGCTAGGTAAACTTTGTTATTTTATGTTGTTTAATTTATTGATTTATTTTTATTTATTTATTTATTTATTTTTTCCCCCTCCCTAAGGTAATTCTATTTATTTATTATTTTATATTTTTACTTTTTATTATTTATTATTTATTTTATTTATTTTATCGGAATATTTAATTAATTTATTTTATTTGATTAAATTAAAATTTTACCCTCCATATTACCTTTTATATTTAGTTTAATAATTTTATAAACCCCCATCTTTTAAAATTTTATTGAATTTATTTGGTATTTTAGGTTATTTATTTATTTAAAAATTTCCACCCTAATCTTTCTTAGGTAGCTTTGTTTCGTATTATTTTATTTAAACAATTAATTAGTTATATAGTTAAAATTTCCCACCACCACCCCCACCCCCCTAATTAAAGTACTTATTAATTTATTAACATGTTTGTAAATAAATTTTATTTAATTAATTAATTTATTTTTAAACTAATTTCCTAACGGCTAGTTTTCAACGGCTACTTCCGGGCAATGATGCATCTCCACTATTTATTCATCGAGATCGATCAGTCTCTCCAATCTCTCCACCTGTCCTGAGGATGAACCACATTAGTTGGTTTGAAACGTCGACCTAATCCTAATTTTGTGATTAATCGGAAAGTTCTTTTATCTACATTATGGATCACAAAAGTCTTAGATCTAAAATTAATTAACTAATAAAACAAAACAAAACAAAAAATATTAAAAAACAATACAAAAGGAATTAAAAAATTAAATAAAGAAAGAAAGAAATATATATGTGTGTGTGTGTGTGTGTGTGTGTGTGTGTGTGTGTGTGTGTGAAAAAACTTGAATAATGATATTATAAATCAAATACGAGGGAAGTTGATTTCTGGAGTACAACAAAATGATGGAAGTGAGAGGGATAGGTTAAACTTTATGCAAATCTCTATGAAGGTTTTGTGGTTGTTCACGACGTGACAAAGTACAAGATTGGTGCAACTGACAATGGGTGGACTCAATATTGGACTCAATTGATAAAAACTCCAAAATATGAACACAAATATTCACCTATGACAGATGCAACAACGAGGACTTTCAAAAACAATGGTGATAGATGATCTGACCCCCACCTCGATGGGGTAGGAGATGGGGGGTGTAAGGAGGGACACAACCAAAAGTGATATCATGGGTGACCCAGATCAAACACAAGTGACCTAGATCATATGAAGAGATAAATGTGCAATTGAAGGATGGCTTCCTAGAAAACGAACCGAAAAACCCAAGCTCTGAGATTACCTCGATCAAAGTAAGCCAGAATATTCAATCTATCATTGAAAGACCACACATTTATATGAAAATTCTTTAGGTTATGGCACTTAGAGAATATTCGTTTTATGTGTTTTAATTCTTGATGTAAAAAAAAAATGTCAGATTGATCCTAAGATTAGCTAAAAGGGTCTTTTCATAGTCATATTTGCATGCATGGAGTCATCTCTGAATGCATGGAGAATAGCGAAAAATATTATTGAGGAGGGCCCCTATTTTTTTACTTAGCTATGCTACATCTTTGGTATTCAATGGAGATATTTTCCTAGGAGAAAGAAACCTTTACCTTTGCCTCTGTCTAGATTCATCTGTATCCACTTTACCAATAATTTTTAGAACAAGAGATGTTAGAAGGAATAGGCAATGTTCTAGGAACATTTGTTAAAGTGTCAAAAATCACAAAAGAAACTAGATATACGTCTGATATAAGGATATGTGTTTACATGGATGCCATAGGAACCCTCTTGAATTCAATCATCATTTCTCATCAAGATGAAGAGTGGCTACAAATAGTAGACCATCAACACATTCCATTTCAGTGTAATAAATGCCATGAATATGGCCACTTATTCAGGGATTTCCCTCTAAATACCCCGAGATCCTCAAAGAAGCCCAAGGGGGGCTAAGACGGGGATGGATTTAGTAAGATTTAGAATAAGAGAAAAACTACTTGGAATACAACGACCTGGTCAAAAGAGAGGACAAGATATCTATAATATTTTTTCTATCTTATCTAATATAGAGGAGGCCACAATGCTAAGAGAGACTTCTCAGACTAAACATCCAAAAGAGTCCCAAAGGATAAATAAATTTTGGATACTCATAAAAGATGAAAAATAACTCGAATGGAGGGGTTCTCAATTATACACGAAGGTGGGGAAAAGGAGACAGATAAAGAATCATTGGATGATGACCAACTCCAGGACTTTGAGGAAATTCCCATTCCAAATCATAACGAGGTGGATGTCCAAGCTCTCATGGAGGCTCAATAGGATCATCACAGTAAATAAAATATAGAAAATCAACTGAGGAAACTTTAAAAAGAAACAACTAAAGGAAAAAGTAAGAGATCAAGAGATATCGCTTCCAAAATATCCAATGTTAGCTTGAGGTTATAACTAACTGTATCAAGCTCTCAAAGACACTTCGAGGTGAGGAAAAGAAGTGATGATGAAAACCAAAAAAACAAAAACTTAAATAGGTGGTAGTTCTACTCATATATTTGGGGAAAATTCTAGACCTCCAGGAGAAGTATTTCTCCCCTCAATCCAAAAAGTAGAAAATGAACGTAATCTCATAGAATAAGTGAAGTACGAATTCCCCCTCCAAACAATAGGCATTAAGAAATTACATTAACTAGGAAAATACAAGCTTGATTCTTATTCAATATATCAAGTGCAACACACCAACCGTGGCAATGGTGGCTAGTAAGGTATGGAAAAATTGTGAGTTAGTAGTGGTAGGTGCAAAGGGTGAGGTTGAGGGTCTAGGGGTAATTTACACCTCACTCAAATAAAATTAGATGTCCATTCTACATCTCATTTGATGATAGCAACAAGATATGAGATTATTGATATAGAAGAGGGAGGTTATATTTCCAATGTCTATGGACCCGTTGTCCCATATTTAAAGTAGGCTCTACTTGATGTTATTTAGACCTACATGAACAACTTGTGGATAAGCATTTTTGTTTCTTCAACCTTTTTCTTTATTATTGTCAATGGATCCCTGTCCAAAACCTTATATCTCTCTAGAGAGATCAGGGAAGGTGATCCTATCGCACCTTTCTTCTATATCATTATTGTTGAAGGTCTCAAAAGATTTATCAATATGGAAATCTAGGAGAGTCAGCTCCAAGATCCAATTCAGTTCCCTAACCTTGCTCTATTTTCTCTAGCATCCCTTTGTTTTCTCACCTACAATTTGTGGATGACACTCTTATTATGGGGAAACCATAAAAATGTGAAGATAAGGAATGCAAGAATGCCTAGGATTTATTAATGAAATACTTTAGGAAGGTAATTAATAAGGCTCACTCATAAAATTTATTTTTCAATACCCATATTCCTATCCAATGAAATACTGCCAAAATTATTGGCTTTTAGTGAGACTTCCTTCACTATAAATATTTGGGGAGCCCCCTTCTCGACAAAGCTCTACAAAATGCTCCTTAAGAGGACCTTCTTACCAAGTTGGATTCTCCCCTATCCAATTGGACCTTCCATTTACTGAATCTTCCTAGGTGTATCCTTCTCATCAAGTCTATTTCACATGCAATCATGTTGTATCTATTTTTGTGCTAGAAACTCCTATGAATATTAGTAAACACATCAGAAAAATATGATGCCCCTTTTTATGGAGTGTTCCAAACAAAGAAAGGAAATCAACACTTATATCCTGGGATAAGGTCTGTCACCAAAAGGAGGGAGGGAGTTCTTAACATCAAATATCACCTCTCAATGGGTAAGGCATTATTGGAAAAATCATAGTTGCTATGGTTGCAAGCAAAGGAGAACTATGGGAAGATATATGGAGATAAAAATGTGTTGAAATATTAAAGGGGAATTTCCTAGTGAGGATGGATGGGGACTGTCGAAGATCCCTAATTTGGAATAATGGTTGGAAAATCCATAAACTTATTCAATGCTGCTATTTTTTGGAGGTCCATAATGGAAACTTGTTTCTCTTCTAGGAGGATGCATGGAAGCAAGAACCTATCCTAGGAGAAGATAAATCCATATATTATGTAAAACTTCCACTAATCAATGTTGGATGGACACAAATTAATTAGTATTGGAGAAATTTGGATGATACAATATGTGACAAGACCCGTAGGTGGAAACCATGTGATTCCTAGCCTATACAATGGTTGGAAAACTCAAAGGGGGATGTGGAGGTTAGACTCCAATAAAAAATAATGCATGTTAATGATGAGGAGGACATTCTGAGGTGGGTGTGGAGAGGCAATGGAAATTTCTATGTCAAGGAGGATTATTGACTAGCCACGACATGGTGTGAAACAAGAAGCTAAAATTGTTGGGAAAAATTCTAGAACACGAAACTCTATCTGAAGGTCATGGAATTCATGTGGTTGTTGATGAACATAAATACTATAACCTGGGATGAAGTTTTATGAAGGGGGTTCTCAGTCCAATCCATGTGCCTTTTATGTAGATGTGAATGGGAAACATAGCCACCTTTTCAATGAGTGTAAGGAAATAATTATTTTATGGGACATAGGAACCAAATTTTTTGGACAATCGGGCAGGTGTTGAGATAGTATTTTTGACACCCTCGAGTAGTGGCGAGTAAAAACATTCCAAAATTGTACCCTAAATCAAGCTTGTAACTCATTCTCGAGCTTACTTATATGGAATGTTTTGAAGGAACAAAATAGGCATATCTTCAAATCTCAAGCTCTCCCATTACAATTAATCTGAGCCCAAATTAACAAAAGAATTAGGAAGATTATCAATAATGTGGGACCAAATTAACAAAAACATTAGGAAGAATATCAATGTCAAAGCATGGGACCTAAGAAATGTCTCTCTTAAGAAAATAAAGGATTCCCTCATTACCTTTCCAACTCAAGCCAAATTTTGACGAGGCCTCTAAAGGAAACCCTAGCCCATTAGGTGTTAGAGGAAATTTTAGAAACCATGAGGTTCAAATTGTAGCGATGTATGTTGGTCAATTGGGCCATAATTCAAACAATGGGGCCAAGCTAGTAGGTCTCATCTAGGGTCTTCAAACGGCTAACCAACTCAATTTCCCCCAAACGGTCATCAAAGGGGACTCTCAAATGCTTATCAAGGCCCTTCAAAGAACCCTATGCGACACTAATATGAATAAGATCCCAATCAACTAGTGTCGTGGATCTAGTCTATGAAAGGTGGTAGATTTAGTAAAGAGGAATCAAGTGATTGTCCCATGCCATATAAAGAGGAAATGGAATTCTCTAGCAGATAGGTTAGCTAATGAAGTGGTTACTCAAAGCCTCATATTTAAATTGTGTACGTCAATAGAGGCATGCCCCAACCCACTACAGGTCGATTATCTTACAAATTTAAATGCAGACATGGTAATCCTGAATGGGGTCACTACGCATAGAGAACATGTGGTTGAGAGGGATGTGCATATATTGGCACAAGTCAAGGAAAATGATGGCAAGTGGAAAGGTTGAAGCTTCTCGTTTTTTCCATACTTTTCATACCAGAAATGGTTACGAGGGAGTACAACCCCAATCCTTCACCTAGGTGCATTGATAGGGGGCATTAATACCCTGTGTGAGCGAAGGAGAATGAAGATATAAGAGCATACATGGTGAGGAAGTGATGCAATTGGTTGTAGTATTCCACACCCTATCACGCATTATTCTAAGATCAACGAAGATATGGTGCCAACCAATTCGAATGATGACTGCTTTTTAA
Source organism: Pinus albicaulis (assembly GCA_034641835.2). Taxonomy (NCBI): domain Eukaryota; kingdom Viridiplantae; phylum Streptophyta; class Pinopsida; order Pinales; family Pinaceae; genus Pinus; species Pinus albicaulis. The sequence continues at coordinate 890,010,687 of CM076574.1, forward strand.
TGGCTTCTAGCATGGTATAAGGAGGGGATACATGTCTGGATAAAGTAGAGGTCACCTCATTGTATTCCAAGAAATATTATTGGATTTTAATGATCGTGATTTATGAATGCATTCAAAATTAAAAGGGATTTTAGGATCGGGAGGAGCTTAGTTTGCAACCATTATAGACCATTTTATGTGTTGACACCAAGAAGAGAAGGAGATGACGAATGCATTCTTCCAGATGTGGAATTTGGAACCGTGGAGGTAAAATAATGGTCATTTCTTTTCTTAATTTTACTGATGTTGGAACTTATTGTTGTAGTTCACTCAGATGGGCTTAATTTGGAAAAGTGTTTTCCAAGGAGAAGCTTGCATCGAATGCATGTTTGTGCAAAGGAAGAACATGATTCTCAGTGGGAAGGAAATCAGTTAGTTTTCCAAGCACCGAGGAATCAATTTCGTACAACAAAGTGTTATATCAACAAGAAACCAACAAGTACTGGATTGGGTCAGCAAAAAAAGGAGAACATTGGTTGAAGATCCAAGCCATTTGTAAGGCAAGGCATTTCAGTGAACCAAAGTGGTTGTCATGGAAATTTTTCCAAGAAGAATCAAGATGATAGAACTTGGGAAACATAAGGGTATTCAACTCTCATGAGATAACTAGCTTTTGTGGGTTCAAAAGCATGTCAGTGGGAAGGATTGATTGGAATCTGGATCAGGGGCAAAAATTAGCTCAAAATTCAAAGTTCTTATAATTGCACCAAACCATAATGATAGCGACCAGCCCGTCGCCAGGAATCCAATGCAAATCGTTCGTCGAAAACCAAGTTTAGATGAAGAAGTTATGGTATGCTAATCACCGTTCAGAACATGCAAATTTTTATAATAAAAAAATGCAGAACAGGTACATGTTGATGACATGGTAGTCCAGTCATAATGTAGGGAATATTCTTCAGTTTTTGTCAAATGGGACTGTGGCAAGTGTCACTGCAGGATTCTCCAGTTTGGTTTGTGAAGGTGAAATTTTCCCAATGTCCTCCAAGGTTGAATTTGGGTTCATGAATTCTTATGTGGGAAATTATTTTTTATTATGTATTAAGGTTGGATTTTTTTTTTTCCACAAGAAAAATCGTAATTTTATTAATAGTAACAAAATTACATGTTGCATCAGCAAATAAAGGGCAGCAACCAGCCGAGACTGGTGTACAAAAACATCAAGTAAAGTAAATTAATATACAATGGGGAGAAAAACTATGTTTTCCTCCCTTTCTTTTTTTCCACCTTCCGCCATGCTCATTGAGATGACGTAGGGGAGACAAGGATGAGCTGATTGTCAATTGTAGCTGCTCCAACATCCTTTTCCGAATCGGATTTGTCTGAAGTATGATGCCTTTTGTTCTCGCCGCTGTCCGTTACAACTGGTTCCTTTGAGGGCGGGGCCTATTGTGTTTGTATTTCAAATGGATCCTAGTTTTCATTTTCTTGTGCATCCAGGATAATTGTAGATTGATTGTTCCCATCTTTAGTGGGTGCATCCTCTTTTTCTTCCATCTCCTCCTCTGAATCGCATGGGGGATATTGCCATCCTTTGGGTGCTTTTTCGACCATTTTTTTCTACAGTTATCTCTCTTTGCTTCAGGGCAGGTATTTTGGAGATGACCAATCTGTTTGCAAATTATGCATCTGAAGGCTGTGTTTTCATAGTCTATGTGTTGCATCCATTTTTGTTGATTGTGTACCATCTGGATGCTTTCTTGTAGTCCTTTTCTAAGATCTACCTCGATACAAATACATGAAAAGGTGAATATTCTCTCTTCATGTCGATGTGTGTCTGTTTTGGTATATCTCCCAATAACGTTCCCAATACTTTGAAGGACGTTGTCACTCCAAAAATGTGAAGGAATATTATATAGTCTAACCCAAACCAGCATTCTAGAGACAACCATAGTGTTGGCATCAAATTCTGGGAACCATGCGGTGATGTAAAGTCCCATAGAACCCCAAAACCACGGACCCCCCCGGAGAATGTAATCTCTGATTTCTGAATGTTGGAATTTAACTATAAAGAAACCTTTTGAGCATAGGTGTATCTCGCACTCCATGGTCCAGTTTTTGAAAACCCATTGAAAGAGGTCCATAGGTTTGGGCCAAAAGCTTTTGAATCGGCATATAAGTGTCTGTGCCTGATATGTCTTTCGATATTCATCAATCTCTGGTATATCAATGGCCAGTTCAGGAGTATGATTCAGTTGTTCTACTATGTAAGGCTTGGGTATACTTCCCTCTGGTTCTGTAGGGGCAGGTGATTTTTTGTTCCCTGGCAGTATGTTTTTGAAGGTGGGCCTTGTAGTATTGTGGTTCTGTTTTGAGGTATTGCCACCCCTTTCTCCACCAATGATTTTGGTTTTTCCTCGATCCCCTATTCCTCCTCCTCACAACCGTAGATTGAGGATAATGGTGGAGCCAGAGGTAATGGTGTATTCCTTTATAGTTCTGTTATGTTGAAGTGCTCTGCCTTCATATATCAGAGATTGTATTTCTACTGGATATCCCTGGGCCTTTGTGATTTTCATTTTGAGAGCAATCACCTGCTCTTTTTCTTCTATCCAAACTACTATATTTTCCCCAATAGGGGTTTTAATGAAAATTTGAAATCATTTTTTGTTTACCTAGTCCGTGGTTGCTTTTGTCTTTATGTATTCTACCGCCATGGTCGATAAAAAGAAACGTTCAGGTAGCCATATGCAACCCGGTGCATATTTCCGGTAATGAGATCCCACAGCTGATGAATGGGGCCAGTGCATCCCAATCGTCATCTCCCCAGGTGTGTCGTGTCCATTCTCGCTGAATCCAGGCCAAGGAGTATGCCATAATGCTTCACATTTTTTTCTGAAGCCAGCAACGAGTCAGCTATCTGAAGCAACCATGAGTGTGGGGCTTCTCCCTGTAGAACCCCAACTCCAACCTACACGGACTCTTTGCCTGAAGAAATGGATTCTGATGTCAAAGTGAGGAGCCAATATCCAGGATTCAAGGAGGTCGCGTGTAATATTCCCGATTAGCCCAAGCTAATGGGAATATACAATTTTGTTTCATGAATAAAATTGTAAAGGAGGATCAATAAAACTCCTAAACAGCAAAATAAATCAATGCCACATGTGAAAAAAGCTAAATCTGGGCTATTTACATAAGCACACTTAGGTGTGAAAGAGGTTGGATCATTTGACCAAGTCAACCAGGACCAAATCAACATCGTTGTCTAAATACAGTGAATCTCCTAGATGCACAATGCAGTTTTAGATGGAGGCTACACATGTGAAAGGAGCTAAATTGTTGAGATGGTTTAGGGTTTTGCAAGATCTCAATCTTATAAAAGGAAGAGGAGGATACAAGAGAAGGTTGTTGATGTGATTACATTTTCTGAATATATTGTCTATTTAGACATATATCATTCTCTTGCTATTTAGCTGAGAATAGTGTTGTTTAGCACTAGGGTGTTCCTGATCGGGAATCCCACCTCTTCCATTGAGTAGGTCTTGGAGGAGTCTTGCTGATCTTGTCCATTATCAGTCATTTGGCCAAGCTTCACCTTACACCTACAGCGCTGATCCTGTTGAGGGTTGAGTTTTCCTTGTAAGCTGCAGCAAGTGGAGGCTAGATCCACTCAAATCTAAGCCATTATAGTGCCTCTTTTCAGTGGGAGAGTCTTTATCCCCCTAGTAAGAGAGTATTAGACCTTTGGAGCTGCATTTTCAGATCTTGGCATCAGGAAAAATTAGTACTAGAGCCTACAGCGCAGTTTTCCTTCCAGGACTGCGTTATTTGCAAGTACACAGTTGCAGGGTGTTTGGGCATACTTTTGGAGGAGAGATCTCCAATGTTGGGGTTATGCCCTTCACTATGGTGATCCATGGATTATAGCTCTAATCCATGTTATGTTCAGATCTGATCTACTCATTATTGTATTTTACTTCAGAAATTTCTTAATATTACTGTAGATCTACAACTTTAGATCTCAGATCTACTCTTTGTATTTCATGTTTTGCTCAAAACCCCAAGGGGAATTTGTAGAGGAGCTCTTCTAGTGTACAGATCTGATATAGATCTAATATTTTGTACATAGATCTGTTCCAGATTTGAAGTGTATACAGCTGATGCAGCCCTTTAAAATAATGTTGTCAAGCCCTTTTGCAGTCTAATACATAGTTGCAGCACCTCTTTTTGAGGGTTTTATTCATATAAGTCTTCTATTTTCCTCTTGTACATTGTATGGGCCACATTGTAAAACTGATTTTCTAATGTATAAGTGATTAATGAGCCTCCATATTGGCCTCCTTCTCTTACTTTGCTAAACTACGTTATTTTCTGAGCAGTATTGTTTAATATTGTTGTTGTTCCCATTTTGGGATATTACATCACGTATCTCTGCATGCTTTCTTGTCACAAAGGGAGGTCGATACCCAGCCATCTGAGTCCAGCGCAGACAGGATGCACAGACCAGTCGACCCCGCTCGAGATCACTGCGGCGTAGGCATAAGGCAGAGAGCCAGAAACCCTAATATCGCCGGAAGTCATCTCTCTCAAGCACTCCTGGAAATATATATATATATATATATATATATATATATATAATTACAAAACTTATATATAACGAAAAATATGCATATTTATTAAACCCTAAAGTTTGAATCAAATACATTTTAAATGTTCGCATTTTATTGGAGCGCATATTTATGTTAGCCAAGGTTCAGTTCAAATGTTATATAATCTGCATTTGAATACATATCTGATGGCATCGTATTTCAATTCAAATCCAAATTTTATTATGGTGGATGGAGCAAAGTTCAAAGCATATATTATTAAATGTTGCAAAAACAAGTATGGAGGGGTGGAGGTCGGGGTTCGACCCCGTGACCTCCCCCACTCCACTCTTGCACTCTTACCAATGATCCAAAGTCATAGTCCTTGTTAAGGATGGGTGCCAACTTCTATTTCAAGTGCAGTGCAGAATCTGATGACGGAATGGAGGGGGCCAACTCGCGGGCCAACCCTCCTCCTCGTGCATCCGCGCCACATGACCTCAGCACTAGCGCACAAATATAATTGCACTTAGTGTGTAATTAAGTGCAACTTATCCGTTAATTAATACTCAATTAATTCGGCGGGATTTTAGCAGACTACCCCCATTTTCGGCAGATTGGCAAAGTTTGGCGGAGTTAACTGGCAGTTCCACAGATTTAGGGGCATAATCTAGGGAAAAATTAAATGAAGCCTATATTGAGAAATTTTCGACCAATTTTGGCTAAGGAATAGTCATTCCTAGTAGATTGGAATGCTCTGAATCCATTTGGAATAGCTTGGAGAGGCAGAGGAGAAAATCTACAGGTGTTTTTGGTCACTTGAAGAAATTTGAAGCCCAGGGCCACTAGGAAGGAAGGCCATGCCCAGATCATCTGAAGGCCAAATGGAGTGAATGAATAGTAATTTTTAGATGTATTTGATGTTATGAACATAATGGTACAATTTTAAGAGGCGTTGGAGCACATCTGAAGGTGTTTTTGTCACTTTGGAGATTAAACAAGCCCATGGCCACCATGATGGGAGGTCAAGCCTAGATCAGCTGGAAACCAAATTCAGAGGTTGAATAGTCATTTTTGGGGTATTTGAGTGTTATGAAGCCAATGGAATAGACTGAAAATCAATTTGAGCTTTACAGATGCTTGTAATCATACATTTGACTCTTAATCCAAAGAGGGCCTAGCTAGTTGAAGCAGGTCCATGGAGATGCAGCCCAGGAGGGGTGAACTACGTTATCATCCATTGTGTTATGTGATTGTTGTGAGCTATTTTTTTCTACATTTCAGTTGTTGTATATGATTTTTTAAAAACTAATTAGCTCATAATTTGATCATTAAAAACAGATGATCAAAACACACATAAACCCCTTCACAAGTCGTTAACATGAGACGATCCTAATCACACATTTTTAATACTGAAGAGGGAGCTAGCATAGCAATAACTAGTTTTCCCATATTCAGATCAAGTTGGTATAAGAGCTTAGGTTGAAGAAGTTGGTATCAGAGCAAAATTTTAGCTCATTTTAGCCAAGGTTAGCTAGATGAATTAGCTATTGGTTTTTGAATTTGTGCAAGGAGAATTAACAGTGTGCAAGTTTATGTGTGAAGGAGAAGATCAATATTGAGAACTGAACTCTCAAATCACAACAAAGAATATTTGTATGCATTGTAGGTGTGATGGAAGCTTCATTAAGCAATGTTTCTAATCCATCTTCCTTAGAAAAACTCTTTAATAAATATATGTTGCAAAAACTCTACATCATGATTGATAGGATGCAAGAGAAGTATGAAGTTAAGAGGAAGAGCATTAAACTTCAAGAGCAGTTGATTGCCATGAAGGAGGAGAAGAAAGAGCTTCTTGAAAATTTGCATGAGATGGAGACTCAGCTCCATTTGCAAATTAAAACCTTGAAAATATGCACGATATAGAGACTCAACTCCATGATGCCAAGGAAGCCTTAGCCATGTATGAGCATGAAAAATAAGTATGCAATTCAATTTTATCTTCAATGTCCTCTCAAAATGAATTTTTAGGTGATTTTTAAATATGCACTAGAGGAATAGGGTCCAAATTATTGATGAAGATGGGCTATGAAAGTAAAGGATTGGGAAAACATGCACAAGGCATAGTTGAACCAATTTTTGTTGAGGAAAGGCCTAAGTATTTGGGTCTTGGTTATGGACAACATGATGGAAAAATCTCCATAGCCAAGGAGGGACATGAAGGTGTTCCAAGAAGACTTTCATTTCATATTCATTACCTCAATCTTGTGAAGATTGTGTTCATGAGGAATGCAAAAGTTTTACACCCACTTTGCAAGAAGGTTCTCATAAGCATGAAACTAATGAGAATGGAAAACAAGATGGTTTTGAAAGCTCTAAAACCATTGAAGCAATTGTTGGTATTCCGAAGAGAGAAAATACCTCATCAAATTCACCTCCTCAAGAAGGCGACAAAGGTGAAATTTCAAGGTATAAATCTTCTTTTAATCAAGTTTCTTTTAATTATGATAAACATGGAAAATTCTCACATAAGATTTGGAGAAATTTTGCATGTTCCTTTTATGGTTTGGATAACCATAATGTTTCAAGATGTTGGAAGAAGATATCCAAGCACAAGAAACTTCCAAGCAAAGGAGGTATAAATCCAAAGGTCCATTGGACAAAGCAAACCATACTGAAAAGAAGAGGCAATTGCTTTGCACTCATTGCCATAAACAAGGTCATATTGTAGACAAGTGTTGGACTTTGTATCCAACAAGTCATCCATGACATTTGAAGGAGGTGGAGAAAGAGAATGGCAAGAATGGAAAAGAATATTCCATAATTGATGTGGGTCAATATGATTCATATGATGATGATGTGCAGCTGAAAGAAGCGCCATTGAAATGGTTTGGTAAGAGATGGTTAGATTTCTTATCCAATTAAGGCCTTGCATGTCTTTTGATGATTGATGCATTCTTTTCCAATTGAATGCATGTTGCATGTTTACGCCAAGAAGGTGATTGAAAGAGGAGAATGTTGACTCACTTTATTGCAGCAAAATTTGTTCATTTCAGCTTTAAGTACATGTACATATGAATGGAGTTCTTGTACTTATGATTGTACTTGTGAGAGAGTTGAAGAACTGTATACATGCATGAGAGTTTGTGTGTATGAACAATGGAATTTTTATGGTTTCATTGTGCTTGAACATGCGTGAGTAATTGAATTGTGTTGGTCGATTTCTTTGTTTAACATGTATGTTGTCAACTTGAGAGTGTTGATCATTTGCACATGCATGAGTGTTGACTTGTGTTGATCGATTGTGTGTTACATGCATGTCATATCGACTTGGAAGAGTTGATTTTGTATCCAAAGATGAAAAGGAGATGTTGACGAAATGTTTCATGAAATGTGAAATTATTTTTCTTTTGGGAAAAGGATCGTCAAAATATTATACATGCTTATGCTTGACATGAGAGTCAGTCGTTTGAAGAGGCATGTTTTGTCAACTTGTGTTTAGTCAATAAGCTTTGACACCAAGATGTAAGAGTGCATGGTGATGTTCATATGATGTGAAATTTGTTGCTTTGAAGCAGCAAGAGGATATGTCGTCAAGTTATGTTTCTTGCATGATGTGTTTTTAGATACAAACAACAACCATCAATCTGAATATGTTGTGTTTGTGACAAGATGTAAAAAAAAAGTGTCCAACCATTGTAGACCATTTTATGTGTTCACGCCAAGAAGAGAAGGAGATGATGAATGCATTCTTCCAGATGTGGAATTTGGAACCGTGGAGGTAAAATAATGGTCATTTCTTTTCTTAATTTTACTAATGTTGTAACTAATTGTTTTATTTCACTCAGATGGGCTTAATTTGGAAAAGTGGTTTCCAAGGAGAAGCTTGCATCGAATGCATGTTAGTGAAAATGAGGAACATGATTCTCAGTGGGAATGAAATCAGTTAGTTTTCCAGGCACCGAGGAATCGATTTTTTACAACAAAGTGTTATATCAGCAAGCATCCAACAAGTGTTGGATTGGGTCAGCAGCAAAAGGAGAACATTGGTTGAAGATCCAAGCCATTTGCAAGGCAAGGCATGTGAGCGAACCGAAGTGGTTGTCATGGAAATTTTTCCAAGTAGAATAAAGATGATAGAACTTGGTAAACAAAATAATATTTAGCTCTCATAAGATAACCAACTTTTGTGGGTCCAAAATCATGTCAGTGGGAAGGAGCGATCAGAAACTGGATCGGGGGCAAAAATTAGCTCAAAATTAAAATTTCCTAGAATTGCACCAAACCAAAACTACAACGACCAACTCGTCCCCAGGAATCCAACGTAACTCGTTTCGTCAAAAATCGAGTTCGGATGAAGAAGTTATGGTCTGTTGATCTCCGTTCAGAACAGACACATTTTTATATAAAAAAATTGCAGAACAGGTACAGGTTGATGACATGGCATTCCAATCAGCATGTAGGGAATCTTCTTTAGTTTTTTTCCAATGGGACTGTGACAAGTGTCACTGCAGGATTCACCATTTTGGTTTGTGAAGGTGAAATTTTCCCAATGTCCTCCAAGGTTGAATTTGGGTTCATGAATTCTAATGTGTGGGAAAAAAATTTTATTATGTATTAAGGTTGGATTAATATATATATATATATATATATATATATATATATATATATATATATATATATATAATGAAAAATCTGCATATTTATTAAACCCTAAAGTTCAAATCAAATACATTTTAAAGGTTTGAAATTTATTGGAGCGCATATTTATGTTAACCAAGGTTCAATTCAAATGTTATATAATCCACATTTGAATACATATCCGGTGGCATCGTATTTCAATTCAAAACCAAATTTTATTATGGTGCATGGCGCAAAGTTCGGAGGGCATATTATTAAATGTTGCAAAAACAAGTAGGGAGGGGCGGAGGTCGGGGTTCGACCTCGTGACCTCCCCCACTCCACTCTCGTGCTCTTAACAATGAGAAAAATTCGTAGTCCTTGTTGAGGATGGGTGCCAAATTCTATTTGAAGTGTAGTGTAGAATCCGATGGCAGAATGGAGGGGGCCAACCCTCCTCCTCATGTGTTTGCGCCACATGACCTCAGCACTAGCGCCCAACTCTAACTGCTCTTAGTGCGTAATTAAGTGCAGATTATCTGTTAATTAATCCTCAATTAATTCGGAGGGATTTTAGCATACTGCCCCCATTTTCGGCAGATTAGCCAAGTTTGGCGAAGTTTTTTTTTCCCAGGAAAAAAATTGTAATTTTTCATTAAATTTTGGCGAAGTTAACTGGCAGTTCTCCACATTTAGTGGCAGAATCTAGTGAAAAAAAAATGAAGCCTATCTTGAGAAATTTTCGACCAATTTTGGCTGAGGAATAGTCATTCTTGGCATATTGGCATGCTTTGAATCCATTGGAACAACTTGGAGAGGCATAGGAGAAAATATACAGGTGTTTTTGGTCACTTGAAGAAATTTGAAGCCTAGGGCCACTAGGAAGGAAGGCCATGCCCAAATAAGTTGAAGGCAAAATGGAGTGAATGAACAATAATTTTTAGATTTATTTGATGTTATAAACACAATGGTACACTTTGCAGAGGAGTTGGAGCACATATGAAGGTGATTTTGTCACTTTGGAGATTAAACAATCCCATGGCCACCATGATGGGAGGTCAAGCCTAGATCACCTGGAAACCAAATTCAGAGGTTGAATAGTCATTTTTGGGGCATTTGAGTGTTCTAAAGCCAATGGAGCATGTTGCAAATCCATTGGAGATTTACAGATGCTTTTAATAATACATTTGACTCTTAATCACAAGAGGGCCTAGCTAGTTGAAGCAGGTCCATGGAGATGTAGCCCAAGAGGGGTGAACTCCATTATCATCCATTGTCTTATGTGATTTTTGTGAGTTATTTTTTCTGCATTTCAGTTGTTGTATATGAGTTTTTAAAAACTAATTAACTCATAATTTTATCATCAAAAACACATGAAACCACACACATAAACCCCCAGGGAAAATTTTAGGGGCTAATATTCGCAAGTGGGCTAATTTTCCATGCTTTTTCAAAAAACAAGATTCGCTAATTTCCATTTTTTTCTAAAATGATTCGCCCAAATTTTATAGTACACCATTATTTTACCTTAAAAATCGCCAAAATATTATATTGGCTAATATAAAATCATTGGAAATATAAATATTTCTACAAAAATATCTCCAAAATTTTTACAATTTGCATATTAGGGACTAATGATATTCGCCAAGTTTTCTAAACTTTAATATAAACTTCCATCCTTAAAATTTTCCCTGTAAACCCCTTCACAAGTGGTTAACATGAGACGATCCTAATCACACATTTTTACTGATGAGGGAGCCAGCATAGCAATAACTAGTTTGCCCATATTCAGATCAGGGAGTAGGAGATTTAGGGTTTAAACACTTATTTGAGACAAATTGTCTTGGAAATGAAGAACGTAGTGAAAACCCTATAAGAGGGAAATTCACTGAAATTTTGAGAAGACTGATGAAAAATAAGAGTGCCAGCTGATACTTACTTGTCCAACAGGTACTGGAAACCTTGAATTGTTGAAATGAAACCTTGAATATGCTTACTTTTCTTCCAATTCGAACAAGAAGCAATGGATGGCAGAAGCGTAGCATAGCAGGAAAAGCATAGCATAGGAGGATAATTCAAGTTTTTCAAGGATAAATTTGATTTCTATGAAGGCTGATCACTTTTCCAATGAAGAGATGTCTTATGATAGTGCAATGAGAAAATGATGTGCTATTTTTTTCTTTTAATAGGCTAGAGTTCAATTTTTCCTTTGGGTAATGATGTGACATCACTTTGTCTTTTTGCAAAATGACTAGATAGGCTAGTGTGCTGCAACTTTCAACTTTAATATGCATAGTTACATCTTCAAGAGAATAAAATGTACTTTGGAAATATTTTTGAACACTTTCCTTAATTACTACTCCCATAATGATGACCTAGGTGATGTCATGAATCTTTTATGACCTTTTTGATGACTTGACCTAATAATGACACCTAATGGACCTATAAACTGATGATTTGGACCTTTGAACCTTGCAGTATGCATGACCATGAGATAATGACTGAAATGGTGATTAGGCCACATTATTGATGACTCGTCACAATGAGTGATGGCATGAACAAGATAACAATTTTGACCATGGGATGATGGGAGCAGTAACATACCTAGACATACTAACCAATGATCAAATTTTTATTTGAAAACCTATTTGAAATTATAAAAAATTTCCCTGGGACCCTATCAACAAGTTGAAAGAGTACAATTTGATCACTGGTGATTGACAGGACTGACAGACACTAACATTGGCTCTAGCTGGGGATGGCATCTCCTTAGGAGGTGTCAAGAACACCGTATACCAGATAGCCTCATCCATTGGGCATGGAGTCAAAAATAAAAAGCAAGACTCGAAACTGAAATAACTTGAAAATTTGAAATGACTCGACAAACTGAAATGAACTAACTTAACTTTTTAAAACATCAGTTGATCAAAGAAACCTTATGGCCTTCACCTTGGGCTTCAAGCTTCCATGATAACTCCTTTACACTTTGGCAACAAAATAAACTGGTATGTACAATGAAAATGAGAAATTTATGAAAAATCAAGTGAGGTAGTGCTTGAGAAGCCTACCATTGACTGGTCATCCTCAAAAACCTTGTCCATCAAGTTCTTCCAACAAAAAGGCATTCTTCCCTAAGAAAGCCAAAATTATGTATGGTCCTTTCCACAAGTTTTCAAACTTTCCATGCTTTCATTTCTCCTCGTTTTGGGCATCCGATCGAAGAACTACATCTCCCACACTGAAATAATTTGCCTTCATTTTCCTGTCATATATCTTCTTGACCTTTTCTTGAAGATTTGAAGTATTTTGAAATACTCCCTCTCAGGATTGCTGCAAATGAATCATCTGATTGATTCTCCGTTGAATATCATTGGGCTCATTTTCTACTTCTTGCAAAATTTTCATGACCGGGATAGCAAGAGAAGTCAAAAAAATGGTGTCCACTCCATATACCAACTAAAGAGGTGACATACCTATGGATTTGTTAGTGCTCACTATGTCCCCTCACAGAGCATTGATCAACTTCTTGTGCCAATTCTTCTTATTTTCTTCTAGCAACTTCTTGATGATTTTTACCAATGATTTATTGGATGTCTCAACCAACCAATTACCTTGTGGGTAATATATTGTTGAGTGCCCGAGCCTTATGTGGTACTTGTCACAGAAATCAATAATCTTCTTGGATTTAAAGGCAACAGCATTATTTGTGATTATTTTTGTGGACAACCAAATCATGACAAAATATTAGACTCAATAAAATGAATTATTACCGCATTCGTAGCTTTCCTGGTGGGTATCTCCTCGATCAATTTCGTGAAATAATCGGTTGTTGTCAATATCCACTTGTGTTGGGTTGAAGAGGAAGGGTGAATCTCACCGATAAAATCAAGACCCCACTATTGAAAGGGTGCTTGAACTGAAATGGGCTGCAAGGGTAGTAGTAACAACTTCCTCTTTCCCTGAAAAATCTGACACTCATGGAAACTCATGAAATTTTTGTGAACATAAGAAAATAAACTTGGCCAATAAAATCTAGCCCTCAATATCTTTTTTTTTGTGGTCTTCCAAAAGAGATGACCACCACAATATCCCTTGTGAAAATCAGTCATTACCTCCTTTGCCTCGCTTTCAACTAAATAATTCAACAAGACTCCTCCTAGATCTTTCCAAAATAATGCATTATCAAGAATACAGTATTTCAAAGCTTTCAACTTCAATGATCTACTCTTACTCTTTGACACTTTCGACAGAGGATTCAAATGCTGAAGTACGTAAAAAATGTCTGAACACCAATGAGATGAAGTGAAAATATGTGATACCTGAGTTGTTGAATCAACCATTTCTTCATTGGAAACTGCAATGATGAGATTGATGTCCATGTTGAAAAAGTGTAACCCATCACACTTTGATGTCCATAGATCTCCCTGCAAAAACAAAGTCAACCATTTCTTCATCGGAAACTATAGTGATGAGATTGATGTCCATGTTGAAAAAGTGTAACTCATCACACTTTTATGTAACATCAGTGATGAGATTGATGTCCATGTTGAAAAAGTGAAGGAAAGCGTTGTGACATAACAATGGACCAGATAAAGGAAGTCTAATGAATCACTCTGATAGCTGACATGACTCAGGATGGAAGTGATGGATGATATGTGCCCTATGAAGTTAAAAGTTGGAGATTCCTCAATATCGAAATCCATGACATCGAGAACAAGAATTCTTCATGAGCAGTTGGGTGTCTCACCATTGCTGCTGGAGGTCCCCGATTAAGAGGGAGCCTGATGGTAAGTTTCTTACTTGGAATAAAACTTGGTAATTCCTAAGGATGGGCTTAGGTACATTCTTTGTATAAGAATGAGTACATTACCTTGTGGAATAAGGTCCTCCCTAGGAGGGAGAGATAGACACATCATTCTGGTCTTGGGAAGACATAATGGAGGATTGGGTAATCATCTGGCATTCGATACCCTTTGAGAATGTGATAGGGAATTCAAGATAAGAGTAGTCGGGGACTGATATTCTTTGAGGGCTAGCTACCCAAGAGAAGAATAGTCCAGGAAGGGCATACTTTGGGAACACCCAGGTGGAGTATGTACCTTGGAGAGACAATGACGAAGGTTTATATAAGTCATGTGTCTCGCTAGCATTGAAGCCCATTGTCTTGTTGAAGAGGTGGGGCTATTAGTCAAGGCCTTGCACTAGTACAATGTTGGTTTATATGATGCTATACAGATGCGATTACCAATCCAATTTTTCTTATGAGATTCTTCAGTTTGAATGTAACTACATACATGTATGAATACCTCCCTAGTTAAGAGGGAGTGTTGAAAAAGTTTAACTAGGTCGGTCTTCATGTTGACTATGTAATTATATATTTATTCAAAGAAGATGTCAAAGATAATAAAATGAATTTTTGGTGTACTTGCTTCATGGGTTTCATGAGCAAGTTTTTATTATGTAGATAGACTTCTTCTTGATGTCTATTAGGTTTATGACATCTAGGAATAAATATATTTAAGAGTCATATAGATATGAAGGATTTAGTATGCTCCAAATACCTTGTAACGAAGCTCACAAACAGTCCTCAAAGAAGATGGGAGACAAGCTCTAAAAGACATTTAAGGTCAAGCATAAACAACCTATAAACAGTGGACAAGATGCCGGAGATAAACCTTGTAAAGTTGGCTTGAAAAATGTTGGAAAGGTCGGGTCAAATTATGTCCCAACAGTTCACTAAATAGGTCGGCTAATTATAGGGTCGAATAACTATAAATAGACTAGAAAAATTTGCATAAATTACAGTCAACAGAATTGAGACATGTCTGATATTTTCGGTCAAGATCTCAGTGATAAGATTGTGGTCAAGTCTGAGGTGGACAGCATTGAAGAAATAACTGAATTTCGGATAAGTCAAATGTTGTACAGCATTGAAAGGATCAGATCTAAGGAAAAGAACAGAATGCGGATTGAAGGAATAAATTGTGGAATTAATTAAAGGCTATAGTTTTCATAATTAACTAAATGGATAGACTGCAGAAGTAATTGAAGGCTACAGTTTGCAGAATCAATTAAAGGTGATAGAAATTTAGGAAGTTAAATTAGAGATTTTCCTTCCTAAATACATTGTAAGATATTTAGTTACAAATCAATTATGTCTCTACATTTTAAGTACTTTGATAATTGACTTGATGAAGGATTAACTAAAAGAATACATAAGCAAGCTCACAAGTAATTATCTAGAAGAGAATTTTTTTTTCATCTCAAGCCCTACAAAATTCTCAACAGTCCAAAGCATGCAAAATGGACTCTGCCATAGGCTTCACCAAACCTTGTCCCTTGATTAGCATCGTTGGTTTAATTTAAAGGTCATACTCCAACATTGCATCAATCCATTTTCCGCGCCTACCTTCAGGGTCAAGTTGCATCAAAACATATTTGACTCATGTATTTGGAACATATGCAAAAATATGCGAGTGAAGAATGTACACCCAGAAATACTTCAAAGCTTTCACAAGTGCCATGTCTTGTTTCTCAAAGATGTTATACGTTAGTGCTACATCCGTTATGGTTCTACTGAAAAATTAAATTGGTTGTTCTGTTTTTAGGTCATTCTTCTGCATTAGGACAACAGCCAATGTGTGCTCAAAAGCAAATGAAATCCATAGTATAATCAGGGTTGATCAAAATTGGAGCACGAGAAAAAGATAAATTGAATGAATTGAAAGATTTCTTAGCATCTTTAGACCACTTTACCTCACTACCCTTCTTTAACATGTTAGTTATTTCCCATAAATGTTCAGTGAGGTTAGGAATGAATCCTCTCAAAATGTTGATCTTACTATTAAAAGACTGAATTTCTTTCTTGCTTCACGGAAAATCCAATTGTTGGATTGCTTCAATTCTTGAGGGGTCTATTCAGATGCCATCCTTTGATATGATATGCCCAAGTAACTTGCCTTCTTCCATAGCAAACAAACTATTTTTTGGATTCAGCGAAATACCGAATTTCTTGCACCTCTAGAAAACAATCCTCAAATGATGCAAGTGATCTTCATCTGTTTGAGAGAAAATTGTTAAATCATCAAGGTAGATAACCAAAAATACATCTTTTTCATTAGAAAAAGCGATATCCAACGCTCGTTGAAATGTGGCTCCTGCATTTTTTAGCCCAAAAGGAATCTTAGCATACATAAAAGTACCCCACGGTGTCGTAAAAGTTGTCTTCTCACAGTCATCTGGATGAGTTAAAATTTGATTATACTCCAAGTACCCATCATGAATTACATACTAGAAGCACCAAATACCCTCTGTAAGATGTGGTCCATCTTAGGGAGAGGATAATTTTCATTCAAGGACACTTTATTCAGATTCCGGAAATCAACGCATAAATGAATTTCACCTGTATTTTTTCTAACTAGAACTAGATTCAACATCCAATTAGAAAAGAGAAGAGGGATAATGATACCAGCCTTATACAATATGTTTACCTCTTTCTCAATTGATGGAAGCAATCTCGGATTGATCCTCCTGAGCTTTTCGCGGAAAGGCTTCCGATCAGGCTTGATAGGAATAGTGCGTTGAATTATACTTTTATCATAAACCTTCAAATCTGAATAATCCCATGCAAACACATCTGAAAACTTAGCCAAAAGTGTTGCTTATTTACCTTTCTGTTGACAGGAAAATATTTCTGGCCAACAGCAGTGGATCTCCCCGGTAAAAGTTCCCAATTAGACCTTGAACCGTTTGGAATAGGGATCCCGTCTTGGGTGTGGGTCCGGCTACCGTTGATTTCTCCTTTCTTTGCATCTCGCTTAAACTCTATAAACCACTGGATACACACTTAATAAAATGATACAAGACATATGATTGATGCATCAAATGTACATATAACACTATGCATAGCGAGATGAAATGATAAAGTATAAGCACTGAAGGAAGTGTTGTTAACAACACATCACTGGGGTCATGCTTGTAGGTTATTTTGGCCATAAAAGAAACAATTCTTTATGGAAAAACGCCCTTCACTTCCTGAAATATTTAAATGATAACACAAATGCTAATAAAAAAATTCATTAACGTTCATCAAGAAAGTGAAAAGAACTCAACCATCATTAACATGTATTCAGCAAACTGTCATGCAAATGTGATATAAATTAAAGATACAGTTCCATTAATCTAAATATGTTTAGGAACTGAAAGATATAATACTCATAGTTCTCATACATATATCAACATCAGATCCACAAAGGTATTTTTCAAAAATGCTTGTATTCATGCTCAAATTGTATAACCCTGGTTATACGGTGTACTCAGTTCGAGTCCCAAACAAAAGATCCTTTCACAAGCTCCCAAAGGAGTATTTATAAGACAAAACTTGCCCTTTGGGCTTCCCTGGCTTTTCGCCTTCCTGTCTGTTGGTTTCCCTTGCGACTTGAAGGATTCCGCGACCTGTGACCTCGGACCATCCGCGACCTGCGACCTCGGCAGATATGCGACCTGCGACCTTGGGCAGATCAGCGACTTGTGGCCCTATTTCGGTGGACGTGGCCAAGTGCCTTTGAACTTAAAGTGAGTTATTTGGAGGTTCATGAGAATCTACTTGTTTTGAAAAGGTCCCCTTGTTTGCGGGGGAAAACCCTGCCTCTTTGTGCAAACCGAAAGGTTCTTCCTGCAATAAAATAACATAGGTCACATGTCTCCATGATTGAATAATAATAATGCTAAGGGCATTTTAATTAATTTGCAAGAGTGAAAACAATAAATTTGGACCCCTGTGTGGTCAAGACTTTGTCATCAGAGAGAATGGCTTGTGTAGGTCGTCTCTGCGCCTCTTCAATCACTGTAATTTCCGCTGGTATGGCTATGGAAGGAGTGCCAAATGCAGATCTATAGTTTAACTTGTTTTGGTAGCTATTACGCATTTTATAGAACACCGCTTCTTCCATGATAACAGTGGTCTAGGGTTAACATTGCACTCAGCTCCTGTTATGATGCAACGTACTTCAAACTGGGGTTTATTTGGCCAACGCAGGTGCCATCTGGAGATCTTGACTCACTAGCTTTGAAGCTACTGGTGCCCTTGTCCTTATTATCATAAATAAAACTGTTCTCTAAATATTCCTTGGGAATTAAGGAGCAAAGGTTTTCGTGTAGCCCCTTCTCGTGACCTTGTATCAAAACTGGGCAGCAGCACGTTGGCTTCTTGATCTCGCATCAGGGACCTTCGACAAGAGAATTAAGACGCCCGTGAAATTTTCCCACGAGCCAGCCAGTTGACCCTTTTGATGTTCTTGGAATCATGTTGATGCCACCCGTCATGCTCCTCCCCCAAACACCATTGGGAGGCTCTCTCGATGTGCACGCACAAAGCATGAGATTCATAGGTCGCAGGGTCGCCACTACCACCAAGTCACAATTTTTATTTGCTCCATAGATCTGCGACTCGGCGACTCAAAGGGGTCGTGCGACTTCATTCTTCACGTAAGATACGATCGTCAAACGGGTCGCAAGGTCGCCACTATCACCAAGTCGCATCTTTTATTGGCTCCATAGATCTGCGACTCAACGACTCAAAGGGGTCGCATGTCTTCATTCTTCACATGAGATGCGACCATCAAACTGGTCGCCACTATCACCAAGTCGCATTTTTTATTTTCCTCATGGATCTGCGACTCAGTGACCCATTGCGTCCTTGATGGAGTCGCGTTCTTTTATTTTGGACGATGAAAAGAGGACTTGGACTGCGACCTGTTTGAGGATTGTGGCTACACGCCTTTACGGGCTTCCACCAGACATGAATAGCAAAAATGAGGATTAAACCTCAATGCGGTCGCAAGCTTGGAGCAGTCGCAACCCTAGAGCAATCGCACCAACCCGATGATGTGTTAAAGTTTTCCCAACTGTGTTTCCTCGAGCTCGTGGTTCGTGGCTTTGATGCCTTATATCCTCATATGGGAGCCATGTCTGATAGCTCGATTCAGGTAGCCTTTGCTCTCGTACACTGCGATTCATGCTCCTTAGATATGTATCCAAACAAGGCCCGTGAAGGACCAACAGTGACATGAACCAAGATTTTATCGCGCGAGTTCATAAACAGTGTGAAAAACAAAAAAGCATCCTCCTTCCTGAGGTGCATATAAGGATTTATATGAAACATTACAACGAGGTATTATGAAGCGTATCGCGTTGGCCATATAATGCTCGAAATGAGAAAATCTGCGAAGATCTGCACATGCTTCGTTTTAAACGTTGGTTACAATGATGTTTGAGCCACCGGCACTGATAACACTTATGTTGCGATTTGGATACCTGTGTTATCAGTCTTGCACCGTTTAAAATAGAGGTTATAAATTATCGTAATCTTAAAACTATGCCTTTATTTTGACCGTAATTGAGCTATAGTTATTATAACATTCCCACTGCAAACTTGTTATAATGTTCCGCTTTGTGTTCAAATATAAATTTTGGTCGCTATATATATCTCCGTCCAAATGTTTTACCATGGGTAATATATATCTCATGGTTTGAACGAGGAATATCGGTGTATCGTGTGAGAAAGCATAAACTTAAAATAAACCCTTTGCAGTCAATACCCCAAGGCTTTCTCACGTCGTTGCGACTGTAATTGTGCTCGAAAACACTTGCACAGGGCCGCTTATGCCTGTGATACTGAAATTTTATTGGCTTCCGCTCCCTTGTTTGCGCACAGCAACATAATTATCACTCGTGAATGGTAGCATGCATTAGGAAGTCTACGTTCATGAGATTTCGGCATGAAGAGTAGGGATTCATGCTATCCAGCTCACCGTGAACAAATGTCAAGAGCTTTGATGGGGAATGAGGCACGTGGAAGATAATTTTGGAGTTGATTATAACGCATGAATCTGCGTTTTCTGATTAAAAACGAATTTACAACCATGCATATCATAACCTCCTCCAGCAAAGCCATGACTCTGCACTGTTTGCAATGTAGGTGATGGTTCGTCAAACTTTCCACAACTCTGGTCTTTTTTTACTATCATCGCACCGTAGTTATAATATTTCGTTGCCATGTGTAAACACGACTTTGGACCACCAAATATATACATCTGCTCCAAACCTTTTAGCATAGGTTGAAAACTCGCCATCGAAACATTTGCGCTCATTTGCAACGTTTTTTTTTTTTTTTATATGATTTCGCTCCTCCAATCTTATATCGTTTGGAAAACATATTGTTCTTGCACCGCTCAAAACATGGTTATATATTGTCATATATCGCACCATAGTTATTATAACATGCCACTATAGGTTTGTCATAACACTCCGCTCCATGTTTTAAGCATAAATTTTGATCACTATATCCACCATAGAAATATTTAAGCCCATTTGTAATGTTTTTTTTTTCATATAGTTCTGATCCACCATCTCATATGGTTTTGAAACCATATTGTTTTTTATCATTTTTCGCGCCTTGGTTTAATTATATAATGCTTAAAACCGCAACCTTGGCCCTCATATTTGCACCCACCATGTAGCTCGAGGTTAATAGCTATTGTTTCCCAAAGGTGTGGTTGTCATTTGAAATTTTGTCGTTGGCTTGCCAACACCAACATGTGTGCTTTCGCACTGCTGCTCGGCACGAAAACACCTTGAATGAGATTTTTATTCTCTAGGGAAATCTTCTGAGTCCACTTTGTTCACCGGCCTATACTTCAGGCTAGACTTGTCAAAGTGGTGAAATATGTTCCTTTGTGTGCACACATCGACATTGAGCTGGTATTGTGCAAGATCTTCAAAACTTCTTTTAAGGTGAGATATCTGCCATCTCAAAACATACTCCATCCAGTCTCTACGTAAGCCTAGATCATAGCAAATGCTTCTGATTTATGTGGGATGGCATCCGGTACGGACATTTCCAAATGGAGCGTTTTTAAGTATCTGGTGTGCACTAATGAAGAAATCCTTTTGCATCAGTGACATAAAAGGTTCTTTCTCTGATAAACATGTATCACACCATCCTCCTTTTAACAGTACCAGTCACTTTCTCCTCCTCCTCCGTTGTTTCGCGACTTTGGCTTTGTTGTTGAGCTGAATTTTATTTCTCTCGATGTCGTGACAAAATTGAGGAGTCTATCAGTCGTGGGATTGACCTGTGTAAAACATCATAACACTAATTAGTTCGCAGTTTTTCTTTGCTAATGGTGCCCCTAGATAAATTATATGAGACCAACGAGCTTAAGAGAAGTACTCAAACACATGCTTAATGACCAATGGCGAGGGGGTTGCTAATGTACATCCTCAATGCACAGAAAGGTTTCTATTCGAGCGTATGCTGGATGATCCCTCCCACATATGGCGTGATTACAGCAACAGCATCTGATCATGATGGTGAGAAAGCTCATGAGGGGTTGGGGATAGGTCATTGGGATGTCACTGACTACAGGTCAGGTGAAAGACTTTAACAACTAAGCGAGCAGAGGGGGACCTGAAATTTCGAATATACCCAAAATTTTGGGTGGTGTTGTAGCGGCTACAACACTTTCATTTCTGGAGTCAAGGATTTTGAAAATTTTTCCATCTTTGGCTTCTCGACTGTGCCAACGTTGATATCTTCAACTCCTGCTTCAGTAGGCACCATTGTCGATTTCTTTGTGACATCATCTTGATCAAAGGGCTTTTCCAAAGGCATAAGACCTCTTGGAATGGAATTTTATTTCAATTGTAACACCTCTAATTCTGTTGCATTAATTCCCTTATCATCTCCATAAAATACATCATCGATATGAGAAGCAACAAACTCTTCCTCCATTTGCAAAAAATTGTTGATTTGCTTGTCATCCTGAAACACTTGCCAGTGCTGAAGGTTATCAGGAACAACGGGGTGATGCTTAACATTATTTTCATATTTCCTGCTGGGATGTATCAAAATTCTAAACATGCTCGTTGCAGTGGCAAGAGAGACATCAATACAATTCTTATTTCTAGGAATCACGAATAAAGTATATTTAAAAAAAATTGAGAATATATAACATGGCATTGTGATATGCTCGCATCCTTTAATTTCTGGCCTAGTATTCCCCTTTTACCTGTTTGAGAATCAACTCGGAGCCGCCATAAAATGAAATCTTGTTAGCCCCTAGCTTCTTAAGAATCTTAAACCCAACAATCAAAGCTTCGTATTCTGCTTCATTATTTGAACAATTAAAAGCAAGTTTATATGAACAACACCTGACATTGGGAGGAATATTACATGGCAGATTCATTGTGCTATGAATCCAAATTCCTATTCCAACTCCTTCCTTTCCCACTGCTCCATCAAAATCCATAGTCCAAAGACTCTTTTCTTCATCTGGAAGCTCAAATTTTGGATGGTTGATCTTTATTTTAGGTTTGTTGATTCGTTGTCTCAACATGCTTTGTTTTTTTCACTGATTCTATTGTCTGCTCAAATGATGTACTTGGCTGCAAATTATTCTCTTTCTGTTCCATCTTTTCTGCATTTAAAAATTCTCTTACACTACCTGAAACTTCTGAAATTTTTGCATTCTCTACTAGATGACTATCCATATCAACTGGACTATCATCATTAAACAAATTAAAAGACTCTAAGTCAGTATGTACAGAGTGTATAGGGTGATTATTTGGTTTCTCTTTGCTGCTAATCATATATTTCATATTGGACTCTTGGTACAATTTTGTGAGCTTGTCGAACAACGGTATAGCATCATAGGATAAATCAAGTTGCAAAGTTCCTTTTAGCTTTTTTACCCATGATCGCGAGAGAAACATCCCATACCTCGGAGGAATATCAGCTACAACCACATCCATCAAAACATTCTTTGCTAGAATCTGATCAAGAGATACTACCAAATCTTTAATGAGACCGAGACACCTAACCCTTCCTGAGTCAAAGGAGTAAAGGTTGTGATATGGGTGGGTAATATCCAATCCTAACTTTTCCATTATGTCTTTGGGCATGAGATTATGAGATGCTCCAAAGTATAACATGGCATTGTGAAGGATGAAATCATGGACTCTAAGACTGAGGTAGAAAGGTGGGACTTCACTGTCTGGTAAGTTTCCATATATGGTTGGGCCAAACAAAGACTCAGGGTGGTCATCACTAACATTCACCATATCAAATGTTTGGTTGACTTTGAGCATTTTTTCTACATGAAAAATATATTGATCATTATTTACCATTTCATTTAAAGGAATGGAAACTTTCAATTTGGAAATCTCATTCTCTAAACTAAACAGATTGGGATATTTTTCTACTTCTTTGGAAGTGACATCCTTCCTTTCAGACTGTTCATTGGCGGGAATCTCCTTTCTCTGGCCTGCAATTTGTGTTTCCTTATCTTTCTTTGAATTTTTGGTGGATGCCTCATTATTCTTTCTTTGATTAGTACCAGTAGGCTCATTTTCTTTTTGTTGATTTGTAGAGATCGGTTTTTGGGGCTGAGTATCCTTTGGAGAAGTTGGCCTCTTCTGATTTGAAGTGATAGGCACGTTTCTGTTCCTCAAACTATATTGCCTTTGCATTGAGCTAGGGTAATTTTGGAAAAATCTCTGATAATCTTCTGTCTCTGTTTTTATCATATCGTCATTTGAAGGAACAAATTGTTGATCATCAGATTGATCAGCCTTACTTTCGTGAGTATATTCTTCATCTTCGGTTAAGAAAATAGGTTGCCCAACATTATCGAAAATATGATTCTCTTCAAGAATCTCTCCTTCTTCCTCAAGTTCCTGAGCATAGTTTTGTTGGAGTGGAGTTCTGATCTGCTGCTATGCTTGCTGATCCGAACCTCTCTACTCTCTTTATTTAATCCTGAGTTGAGGTTGATGTTGTTGTTGTCCTCGGAAATTAGGATTATGGATCTGATTTTCTGTTTTCCTATCAGATACTATCATCATATCCATCATTTTCTCCATAGTTATAATCAAAGTTTCTATCTTACCATCTGAATAAGTAGATGGATCCTCTTTAATTGTTACTCTTCTTTCTGTTTTAATTTTTTATTTCTTAATCATCAAATTTTCCTCCACACTCACTAAATTTATCTGCATTTCTTCGAGAGTTGTAGGAATCCTTTCCCTCAACTGATAGGCCATGTTGGGATCTAAGGCATTGGGATAATGGAGAAAATCCAAGCTAGGAGGAGGCTTGATGTCATTTGGAATTGAATTGTAGACCTTGTTGAATCGAGCAATGAAATCTTGCACAGATTCATTGGGATTCCTTCTCAAAGCATCATATTCAGCAAGAATCTGAAGAGGAATCTTCTTTTCTTCCCATTTGGCTAAAAATAAATCAGTTGACTACTGTGGATTTGCAACTGAATTTGCAGCTAAAGTATGAAATCGTGTCTTCACATCTCCTGAAAAAACTATGGGCAATTACCCTGATATTTGCATCATCATTGTCAATCTCTTTAAGATCGATGAAATTAGTGACCTTTAGCATATGTTGCTGGGTTGTAACCTTTTTTGTCCCATCAAACAGAGGGAGCCTTTGACCATACCCTTGAGGTAAAGCAGTGAGCTGGGCAGGTAATATCAAAGGGCCAAATATCGACATGAATTTTGCATAAGGTTGTGCAGGAGTAACAATAGGAGGTGTTGTTTGAGGAGGTGTTTTTGGAGGAAATAATGAATAAGGATTGGATGATGTTGCAGCAACTGAATGAGATGATGAAGGTAAGGATGTAGCAGTAAACAAGCTTTATTGCCGATACTGAAAATAGGCTTTCTCAGAAGTGTATTGCAATTTATTATCCAATTTTTGAAGCTTGTGGAAATGGGACCAAACCTTCCTATAAGTTTCAGATGAAAAATCTAATGATGGTGGACTCAATTCATTTTTTACTGGATCATATACTATTTTCGAAATTGAAATTTTAGATTTAGTCCTAAACAATGAAAGCTCAAACTTGATGTCGAAAGATAAATCTTCTAGTGTAGTCAAATCAGCAGGAAGTGATATAGATCTTACCAATGATGGTGAACTTGAGTCAACTTGCTGGAGTTGTGATCAATTTTTCTTGAGAATACTCTCTGGATCTTCAACTGGTGATGGTGAATTAGGATCAGGATTTGACCTTGTGAACTTTTTAGGAACCAGTTTTGAAAACTGCACTTTGGCTCTGAAAATGTGAGTCAGCCTTCTTGAAAGTTAGGTCTTGTCACCCACAAGCCTAGATCTCAATGAATTTTTCGTTAAATACCAAGGAATATGTGATCTTTCGTTCCCCGACAATGATGCCAAAAATGTTATCATTCATAGTGTCCCAAGGCTGAGAAAGGACACCGAAGGAGGTAACCTCGAACCACTTAGGATTCAGTAGCTAGCCCTACCAAATCAAAGAGGGATCTCTCTGTGATCTCAAAGACAACAAGGTGACTGGAGAGGGTAAAATATAATAGGCTATGTATTGAGCTCTATGAATTTTAAATTGAGGGTTTAGTTGGATCAGGAGGAGAGGTCAAGAAATCTAGGTCAGATCTCAAAATATTTTAGTTGCAGGGATACAAAGGGGCAAGGCAAGGATGTCCAGTGACACTTTGAGGTTGTCAATTATAGTGTAGGGTGGAAAATTAAAGGTTCAAAATGAGCATGACAAGCATGAGTTCATTTATCAAAAGATGAATAACATAAACATGAAATTCCTACCAAAACAGAGCATAAATTTGAGACTTATGTTTAACAACTTATGGGAATATCATTGAAAGAAAAGATATGGAAAGAAGGATAAATAACATTCATAAAAGTGATTTATAGAAGGAAAACATTGTCACATAATCATACGACATGAATCCCTATATAATAGCTGCAATTGGCCTTGTATTTCTACAAAAATATATTGTACACAAAGCTCCAAGCCTTCTACTCTCTGAAGTCCAACCTTGAATCTGACTTAAAACAAGCTACATATAGACCAAAACCACATTCCCCTCTCAGGGGTCGAATCCCTCATGATAGGAACTGATTTACACAAATTTATCTAACCAAACCTAAGACTAGGGAGGTTAGAACAAACTCTCCATTTAGCCTTTGACTGACCTTTCTAAAATTAATGACCATCATAATTACATCAAATTTACATTTACAAGCTCAATTACACTTTATCACATCATGTAGAAAACCAAATTTACTAATTACATCATGAGAAATCGATTTTGACTAATAAAAACCAAAAATTGACCTTGCTGACAGAAGCGCAGCGAATATCCTCAGAAGCGCAGCGTGCACTTTGTGAGCTTGTTTGAGGGAGTTTCCTTGGTCCATTTTCTGATCTAAAAAGTGATGATGGTAGCTGAGTGTGTCTACTAGCCTCCTAAAGTTTTTAATCTGCAAAAAATCATTTTCTAGACTTCCAAAAATCACTTTTCCCACAACTACTCCTTGAAGCACAGCATGGGGTCTGAAACAGTGGTAGAAACCTGTTTTTGAGCATGTTTTTTGGCTTTTCCTCTGAACTACAAGTTGGCATGGCAACCCAATTGTATACCTGCAATGTACTAATGAATATCTATCCAACCATATAATTTATACCTCGTTTAGTGCCCTCAGGAAGAAGCGCAGCGTGAGCTCGTTGCGCTTCTGTACATCTCAAAATTTTCAAAATACAAAAAAAAAATCAAAATTGGCAAAATTTCTTCACAATTGCTTGAAATTTTTTTCTTTGAATCCTTGGGGGATGGGTTAGACAATCCAGTATGCATCAGAAATAAAGTCCAAGTTGTCTCTCTTCCTTAGCTTAATTAGGGTTTTCCTTAGCCTCTTTTCATGTTTTTAACCCTAATTTGATAAATCTTGTTTCTGGTGCATTAATGCATTGTCATGTGCCTTTGGAGCTTGTTTTTCTTGTTGGCCCTCTTGAAAATATTCTCCAAATGATCATTTACCTTTCCAAGCCAAAATTCCTTGTCTTGTTTAATTTCCACTACAATCAACTCATCAAAATCCTCTTGACCTAGTGATGGAGATGGTTCACTTTCTTGCTCTTCCTGCCTCTTGAGACCTCTTGTTCTTGGCCTCCTTGGTTTGATTTGCACCTCCTTATCCTCAAGCTGATCAACATCAATCACAGACTTACCTTTGTCTTCTTTGTTTTCCAAATTTTCCTTGGGTTTACTGAGCAAAAGTTGTTTTACTTGAAGTTTCATGTTCTCGTACTGAATAAATGCTATCATGAAGTTTTCCTTTGAAAGTATGTCTTTGAGCTCTCTAATTTCAGCTTCCTTCTCCTTGATAATTTTCTTAGGTGACTTGTCCTCCTCATGCATTTCTAAGTCTACCATGAGATTTTCAAAGTGTACTTGTTCTTCTTCTTGCAATGGTGCCTCATGCTGATATGTTGATGTCTCTTCTTCAACTGAAGTAGGTTGAGCCCTTTCCATACTTCTAGGAGAAAACATCATCCTTTTTCCTCTACTATAGGTTTTGGTCACCTCTTCCCTAGGTTTTCTTGTGGAACCAACTTCTTGAGGTCTTGGTGATGCCAAAGGAGTAGATTGACTGCTAGGTTGACTTGTAGCAGGCAAATTAGAGGTTGAATGTATGAATGCATCCCAAGATAAGAGTATTTCTGAAATCTGAAGGAGGACAATGGCTTTGACCAAGCCATGGTGAAACAAGTTTGACTGATGATCCTTATCTTTACTCTGTAACTTCTCTGTCATCTTGACAAGGCTTTTATAGAGGTAATGAGGTAAGTTAAGAGGCTTGACACTTGTGAAATGCGTCAGTAATATTATATGGTATTGGTATAGCCTTGAAAGCCTACCCTCATAGGTAAAGTACCTCATTATCATCTTCATTAGTGGAGCATACCTGTCAAGTAGTTGTCTAAAGGGAAAAATGTGTTATGGAGCCTCTTTATAATGTGGCTTTAGGAAGGCTTTGTAGTTCTCAATGTCTAAATACATGCCTTTAAACCAATTTTCTCTGATTCGGAATACATGTAGCTATGGAAATGGTATATGTTGTAATTTTGGAGTCAACCCCTACAATGTTGGCTTTATCCTTCTTAAAGGTGATGGAAAACAAGCTTGTCAATTGAGCATGGTAACTTGCTTGTTGAATATTTTCACAAAAACATAAACAACCCACATCTTCAAAGGATTTCCTGATGAAAGGTGAGGTAATGATATATTTAACCTATGATGGCTCATACTTGGAAACTTTCCTACATTTATTATACTTTTTCTTCTCAGTGTCACTATTTCCAGATTCCATGTTTTAAAACACTAGCTGAATGGGAAGGAAAGGGATGAAGAGATTAGGGAGTGTGTAAATTTATAGGAAAATTTTAGGGTATAAGGGTAGATGTTAGGGAGTGTAAGGAAGTTAGAATTCTTAAAAATAATGAGGAGAAGGTATGAAAAATGGAACAATCATAGTCCTAGGCCTAGGAAATCGTTAATGGCGCAGCATAGGTTAGGGTTTGTAAGGAAATGTAGGAGATGAAGGGAAATAGGTGAGGGAAGTTTTTATGGAAGTATTAAAGGTGTAGATGAGTGTAGGGGAGTAGGAAACTTAGTGTTTAATCACTTACTTGAGACAAATTGTCTTGGAAATGAAAAACGTAGTGAAAACCCTAGAAGAGGGAAATCCACTGAAATTTTGAGAAGACTGGTGCAAAGAAGAGTTCCAACTGATACTTACTTATCTAACATGTACTGGAAACCCTGAATTGTTGA
Source organism: Pinus albicaulis (assembly GCA_034641835.2). NCBI lineage: Eukaryota > Viridiplantae > Streptophyta > Pinopsida > Pinales > Pinaceae > Pinus > Pinus albicaulis. Next base: position 890,039,564 of record CM076574.1, read on the forward strand.
AATGAAACCTTGAATATGCTTACTTTGCCTCCAATTCAAACAAGCAATAATGGATGCCAGAGGCGTAGCTTAGGAGGAAAATCGTAGCGTAGGAGGAGAATTCAGGTTTTCAAGGACAAATTTGATTGCTATAAACACTGAAATTCACTTTTCCAATGGAGCGATGTCTTATGAGAGTGAAATGAGCAAATGACATGCTTTTTTGGTCTTTTAATAGGCTGGAGGTCGATTTTTCCTTTGGGTGATGATGTGACATCGCTTTTTCTTTTTGAAAAATGACTAGATAGGCTAGTGTACTGCAACTTTAAACTTTAATATGCATAGTTACATATTCATAGAGAATAAAATGTACTTTGGAATTAATTTTTCAACACTTCCCTAATTACTACTCCCATAATGATGACCTAGGTGATTTCATGACTTTTTTATGAACTTTTTGGTGACTTGACCTAATAATGACACCTAATGGATTTATAAACTGGTGATTTGGAACTTTTAACCTTGTAGTATGAATGACCATGAGATGATGACTAAAATGGTGATCAAGACACATTATTTATGACTTGTCACAATGAGTGACGGCATGACCAAGATAACAATTTTGACCATGGGATGATGGGAGCAGTAACATACCTATGACATACTAACCAATGATCAAAATTTTATTTGAAAGCCTATTTGAAACTATAAAAAAAATTCCCTAAGACTTTATCAACAACTTAAAAGAGTACAATTTGATCACTGGTGACTGACAGGACTGACAGACACTAACAGAGTCATCATACCACCTCCTCAAGTTTTGGTTCATATGGAAATTAGTCCCATTGAGCTATGGAATAGAAGGTATGGTCACCTACACTATAATTTTATTCCTACTCTCAATCAATTGGTTAATGACATCCCAAATATCAAGGAAGATCATGAAGGTGTGTGCAAGGGATGCTCTTTAGGGAAACATACAAGAAATCCATTTCTAAATAGTGAAAATAGGCCTAAATAAATATTAGACCTCATTCACTCTGATGTGTGTGGGATCATGTCTAACAAATCACTTGGAGATAATCTATACTATGTAATATTTATAGATGATCATTCTAGAAATGCATGGCTCTACCTTCTCAAGAAAAAGGATGAAGTATTTGAGAAGTTCAAGGAGTTTCGAGCTGAAGTGGAAACCCTAACCCAAAGAAATATAAAGACTCTAAGATCTGATAATGGTGGGGAATACACTTTTAAGGAATTGATTGCATATTGTAAGGAAGTGGGAATTAAGAGGGAGCTCATTGTTCCCTACTATCTTGAACAAAATGGAGTCACTGAAAGAAAGAATAGGTTAATTGAAGAAGGCATTAAAACAATTCTCCTTGATCAAGACCTACCAAAATTATTATGGGGAGAAGGAGCCATGACTATTGTATAGATTCAAAATAGAAGCCATCATATAAGTCTCAAGAATATAACTCCCAAAGAAGTATTCACAGGGAAGAAGCTAAGTGTGGATCACCTCTGAATATTTGGAAGCCCTTCCTACATCCATGTTCCAAAGGACAAGCGAAAGAAGTTGGATTCTACAAGAATCAATGGAATATTCATTGGCTATAGTCTCTCCTCAAAAACATATATTATTATTAATATCCAATTTTAAGGTCACGTCCAAGCCAGACACCAAATTGGTGTATGATACCCCCATGTTTGTGGGACAAGGTACCCGCCTCTGCCACCTCCGCCCAGCTATTTTACTGTTAAGTCTATGAAGGCATACATATTGAATCTACATCAAGGAAGGAACACATATTGAAGTAATCAGGGAAGTTATATTTGATGAAAATCAAGCCCACAAGAAATCAAAGGATATCCCCATTGATTCTGATGATGAAGAATCTCCAATATTTGAAGAAGAAGAAGGTCACCATGAAAAACCTATTACAAATCAAGAAGAAGAAGAAGGACCAAGTGATCCTATTCGACTTGTGATCTTCCTGACCACAAGGAAAAGGCCAAATTGGTTAAAAGATACTTTTGAAGATATCGAAGGACATGAAGCTCCGAAAGGAACCTTTAGAGAAAATAAAAGACCGAAGAGATATTTTGGATATGTTGCATTTATGATGAAGTTATTTGAAGTCAAACCATCTACATTCAAAGAATCTTCCCATCAGGAAGTTTGGAAGAAGGTGATGCATGAAGAATATCAATCCATTATGAAGAATGGGTTTTGGGAAATCCTTCCAAGACCTAGAGAAAAATAGTTTGTCACATCTAATTGGATCTACAAGATCAAACACGTTGTTGATGGAAGCATAGACAAGTACAAAGTGAGATTCGTTGCAAGGGGTTTCTCTCAAAAGGAAGGTATAGATTATGAAGAAACATTTGCACCCACAAAAAGGTATACTACCATTAGATCTTTGATTTCATTAGCTACTACAATGGGTTGGAATATCCATCAAATGGATGTGGAGACCACATTTCAGAATGGGAGCATTGATGAAGAACTATACATCAAACAACCCGAAGCCTTTGAAGTGAATATCAAGGACTCTCATGTTTGTAGAATCAAGAAGGCCCTGTATTGTTTGAATCAAGCTCCTAGAGCATGGTACGCAAAAATGGATGCATGTCCCCTAAGAATTGGGTTCGTGAAGAGTATTGTTGATCCAAATCTCTGCATCAAGGTTGTGAATAATGAGCCCGTCATTATTCTACTATATGTGGATGATTTTTTCATCACTAGTGTGAAGAAAATAATTCAAGAAAGCAAGAAGATGTTGGAAGTTGAATTTGAGATGAAGGATCTAGGACTGATGCATTACAACTTGGATCTAGAAGTATGGCAGAAACCTCGAGAGATCATATTTGGGGCAAGGAAAGTACACCATCAAAATGTTGCAGAATTTTGGGATGATGGACTCCAAGCCCATGACTACTCATATGATCATCGATATCAAGAAGTTGTGGGGTTCTGACTCAAGTCTCGTGGATCCTACCTCCTATCATCATTTGGTGGGCTCTCTAATGTATTTGGGAAACACTAGGCCAAATATATGATTTGTAGTAAACATTCTTAGTCAGATTCAGTTGGAGCCTCATCATGATCACTTAATAGTTTCCAAACACATATTAAGGTATCTTCATGGCACTATACATCACTTCCTAAAGTACGATAGTAAGGAAGTCAAGCTAATTTCCTTCACGGATTCTGATTGGGTGGCAGTGAGACTGATGGAAGGAGAAATTCAGGTGGATGTTTTAGTCTAGTGTCTGTTATGATTTCATGGATGAGTAGAAAGCAAGATCTCGTTGCTTTGAGTAGTGCTAAGGAAGAATATGTGGCTTCATGTGTAGGAAAGGAGGATGTTTGGTTAAGGAAGTTTTTGACAGATCTATTCGAGAAGTCTCTGGGTCCTACTGTGATTAACTGTGATAATCAAATTTGTATCAAGATGTCTGGAGATCTCGTGTTTCATGCTAGGACGAAGCATACAAACAATAAGTTCCACTTTATTAGGAACTTGGTGCGGAATGGGATCGTGAAGTTGGATTATGTCTCGACATATGAACATGTAGCAGACATACTAACGAAGTTTCTTCCTAATAATAAGTTTGAATATCTAAGAAACAATCTTGTTTTAGTATATATTGTTGATTGTATTGATGATAAGAAGTTGGAAGATATTTGTTGAGGCTTTGCGAGTGAAGCATTGCTTGGGAGGACATCAGGTTGGCACTTTGTATTGATTTCTAGTAGGGAAGGTGGCATTGGTTGGATGCGCACCTAGATCCCTGGGTTGTTATTTATTAAGTAAGTCTGATGGTACCTAGAGAGGCTGAAATATTTAGTCCACCTTAGTCCCACTTGGATAAATTTCCTTGGTTAGGAATCTAGTCCATGGAATTGCAATGCCTAGATTGTTGAGAGACCAATGGATAGATTGCCCTGGTCAAGAATCTATTCCATGGAATTGTGGTGCCTAAACTCTTCATAATTCCTATAGTTTGAGATCTTCCACTGTATTTGTATATTATGAATACCTCCCTAGTTAAGAGGGAGTGTTGAAGAATGTAACTAGGTTCGGTCTTCATAAAATGTATTTGAGTCATTATGTAATGTACTTGTCAAAATAATAAAGAAAATATTTTTTATTATTGTAACAATGACTTATTAAAGCATGGGTTTCATGCTTGGGTCATTATTATATTATTTAAAGTCCCCATTGTGGACTCCTAGGATTAATATTGAATCAATAGAGTCATTGTACATTTAAAGAGACCCTTCATGGGCTTTTGAATCATGTAAAAATGTTTATTATTGAGTCAAAAATGATTTATGTCACCTCCACACCAAGTCGGCCTAAAGGAGATCAAGTCGGCCTACAAGAAACAAATTCGACCTCACATGGAGCTTGTAAATAGAAGGAGATCGAATTCATTTGCAGCATCTCATCTCAAGCTAGTTTGATATTTCTACTGAAGCCGGAAAAAGTGCGAAGTGAGTCAAGGAAGCCAAAATGAGTGTGAGTTGATTCAAGGTCAAAGAGAAGAAGAAAATCTAAGTTTTGGTTCTACTCTCTCTCCATTTCTTACCCTATTTTGGGAGATCGAAGTCTTTTATTGTTGTTGTTGCTCCCTGATGTCATAAGTTTTTGCATAGTTGAAGTTAATGGGGACAATTGTTGTACTATTAGGTCGTAGATCTGGAAAGGATGACTTGGTGTGGAGGCAAGGTTTGGTCTATGTCTAGGGTGAAGAGTCTGAAAGAAAACTATTGAAGGAAGAGAATTTTGACTGGGTTTTCACCTAGAGAGGGGTTTTTGTTAAGCAAGGTTGTCATTGATGGCAATAGGATGCTAGATGATGATGAATGAACATGCTTAAGATGATCATTTGGATAGTGGATGAATACATAAAGAAGCCTACACTCTGCCCTACCTCCATTTTTGCTCCTATAAATGACCAGTCACAATAAAAATCTTTTTTCACCATCATAAAGTCAATCTTTCTGAATGAGTATGATACTATCTGAAAGAGGACAATTTCCTCTTTCCAAAGAGCCCTCACATGCCTCCAGATTCCCAGTAGTTAAAGAGAAATTGTTTTTTTAATGTTATATACCCATAACATAAATTCCAGCCGACCTATCCCTATTTTACATGACAGCCTCTTTTCATAAACGTGCCCCTTCAAACATGATCACTATATATACACATGTTCGGGCTTCCTTTTTATCATCATTTTTCGGTGAAGAAAGCACAACAATTACAGTTGTTCACAACTCGTGAATAAAAAGAAGGAAAAGGACTCGGAAAAGGATCAAACACTTCTCCAGAAAGGTGCGAGGTACAGTTTACTCCTTGTAAACTAGGGCACTGAAGTAAGGGACTGTGGTATTAATAGTGTCTCGGATTGTGGTGACTGTGTTACATTTCGGACTGTGGTGACTATGTATTGTTGGACTATGGGTGTTATTTTCGATGCTAAACTTCAGACTGTGGACTGTGGCTCTAAATTTCGAACTGTGGCTACAATTGATTGGGCATCTCTCTCAGATCTAGTGTAGTCCCACTTTATTAGCTCGGATCTGTCTATATTACAGTGGCTCAAAATTTCAGTAAGCTCTGATTTGTCTTGCAGTAGCTCAGACTTCTTAACCATAATTACATTGCAATTTCACTTCCTATTTAGACTTCCTGTGGCTCGGGCTAATTACATAAGACTGTATCATCATTCTTGAGTAGCTCGTACTTTGCAGAGATTGGTTGAGACAATGAACTATGATAATTACATAGTGTATCTAGACCTCGGTTCTAGGACTATGGCTTGGGTTTCTAAGGTTGTCTCTCAGTATTCAGATTAAGTGATCTCCTTGGACTATAAAGGACTAAACAGTAGTGTCATTTGTACAGTGGCACAGTGATTTTGTAGAACTCTTAATTTGGACAGTGAATAACTTTCTCTTGAACAGTGGGATTGTTAAAGTGAAGCCCAGTAATTGAAGTCAGCACAGTGAAGCAAAGTGATATTGGAATTGAAGTCAACACAGTACAACAAGCTGATTGAATAGTGAATAATATTTCAAGGACATTCAAGTAAGTTATATTCACATTCTCTATTAAAATAAGTCAAAGGATTGGTGTCCTAGGGGTTGGTGCCCCTAAACACAAGGTTAGAGCCTTGAAAAGGATAGGGTCGGAGCCTCACCAAAGTCCAAGTTGGTGCTTGGCAACAAGTTGGTGCCTAATTCATTGAAGGGTTGGTGCCCTCACACATCTATTTTACTCAATTATTTGAAAAAGGATTGAAGTTCTTATTGATCCTTAATAATATTATTATTATACACCTCTCTATTTTTAATTGTGAAGAATATAACTGGAAAAGATTAACAGTTGAAAACAAATATTGATTCACCCCCCTCTCAGTATTTCCAACAGTTTTTCCCTAGCATAGTGCCTACATATTGTGTCTTGTGTTTTTGTGATCTTCATACACACATAATTTGGTAATTTCTTGATGAAAGATAATTTATTAAAGAAGTAAAAGAAGGAAACATAATTCACAAGTAATTATCAAGAAAGAGGAATCAAACCCTAATCTACTTGCATTGATTTCTCAACAGTGCACATCGAGAGGGTTATGGGGGGTGAAGCTCCCATGTGTGGGGGTTTTGGGGCAATGCCCTAAGAAAATTGGGCAGTTTTTTGTGTATGCTTTTAGCAGTTTTTGACATAGTTTTTACTTTTAGCAATTCTGTGGTGCATGGTGGTTTACCCTGTGGTTTTATAATTTTAGTTAACTACGTTTCTATCCTAATATAGGGTAAATGGATTGGTGGTTTATGGATGTTGCATGATATATATTGTATTGTAATATTGTAAAGAAAAATATTTTAAAAATATTACTAGTTTTCTTGGCTTGGGTTTCTAGGGTAAAATTGTTGTGTTAATGTGTGTTTCGTTTCATCTTCTCTATTTATTAAGAATCTATTTTCAATTTTAAATTGTACGGGGATAAAACCTACATTTGCTGAAATATGAAATATGAATCGTTTCGTTTTGCGAGTATGAAATATATGATGGTGAAGATGTTTTCCTAGGAGATGACTCGATGACGAGAATCATACGATGAGAAAATTCAAGTTGATTTCCATGGGTGGAAGGATTAGAATAATTTCTTATGTTTCGTACATCCCAAGATTGGCTATAAATTTGATTTTTTTAAGAAATATGAGTGATGCATGTGTAAAAAAAATGTTTGAAAATGACACATGTAGGATGGTTTGACGAGCAATGGTAGTGTGGAGGGGAGTTTGGATGTAAATTTGAGTAATTTGTTGCGAATAATTTTAGTGATGGGTGATAGAGTTTTGTTATTCCTAAGAGTGGAACTTAAGAAGGAAAAACTCCTACAGTCTCTAGAGAAAATACTATGTCGTGGCATCAAAGGTCGGGGCATATCAGATAGAAGGACCTATGAGTACTACATGGTAATGATATGGTAGAAAGTATATCTAATTTCTCTCTAGAATTTGATTTTTGTGAACATTGTTTATATGGAAAAAAAAATCAAGTAAAATTATCCTCAGGGGCTACAAGGACAAAGGGAATATTATATTTGGTGCACATTGATGTGTTTGGATTTGTGTTGGTTCCATCATTTTGTAAATATGAGTACTATGTCTCATTTATAGATGATTTCTCAAGGAATACATGGATTTATTTCTCAGGAATAAATCTAAAATCTTTGACATATTCAAAGAGTTTAAGGCTCCCCACATGTATGTAATACATAAATATTTATAGGGAACCAATAAAGATAGGTCAAGTTTTTAATTAAGGTTCTTTATTCAAGTTAGAGTATGGACAACAAATGAGAAATACTCTAAAATTCTAGTCCTAGAACAAAGACAACCACTAAAAACTTAGTAATTCTCTTTACATGCTTGATTTTGTTGGGAGTCAAAATTATTATTTTTTCTAAATTTATGGAGCAAGGGAACTTAACAAGGTTTATTTCCTCATTAAGGAGCTAATTCAAGGTAATGCCAGAAATATACACACTACATGAATGTGTGAATTAAATTTAAAGGTGAGGTAACTCCCTTCACTTTCTCCCTCACACATCAAACCTCAATCCTATGAGAGACCCTATACCTCCCAACTATAGACTTGAGTTCTTGGTTTAACTCAAAATCCGCTCTTTTCTTTTGATTTACATCTTTAAGAGACTAAAATCAAGCCCTATAATCCAAATAGAAGCTCCTCTCCCTCCCTGAAAGGGTCTACCTATACAAGGATCTCAACAAATACCAAACAATTAAGATGAAGCAATTCTAAGATAAGTCGTAATAACATGATAAGAAGTTAATTCGGTGGTCATTCAAGATTCCCTTCACCATGGGTGGCACTATCCTAGCTTCTGCAAATGGTAGGCCTATTGTGAGAGACAACAAGGTTCAAGGATATCAATGGGTTGTTGTAATGGAAATCCACATTGGTCATCATTAATCATGATATTTTATGATCGTGTTTTGTTGAATGTCCTTTTTCTTATTAAAAATCATGCAATTCCTCTTCAGGTTCTCCTCAGAATCATTGGTTGTCATTGGTTGTTTGCTTGGACATGAGATTCGAGAGCTCAAGTGGTGTTTGAGGTTCAAGTATCTTGGGTTATCTTAATTATATATTATTCAATATATGTTTCTAAGGTCACTCCTAATGAATTTCGAGGTTGATGTGAATCTACGTTGCAACTAAGATCCTATGCTTAGAGACATCTACGTTACAATTCACTACTTTCCCTTAGTGTCTTCTCATTTCACCATTCACAATGATTCAATTGAGGAACCTTGCTCAAATTTGTATGTCAACTTCATTTGATACTAGATGATGGGTGAGGTCATTACTTGAATGCTAGAAAAAACTTGTCAAATTCCTCTCCTTAATCGGTTAGAAGACATACTTTACATTCAAGAGATAGAGCCAAGTTTTGTGGGGCTTTTCAACAAATTTTCAATGATACTCTAGGGCCTCTGAAAACATATGGCATACACATTTCTACAACCAAGAAAATACCATGAGCTTTTGATCATGAAAAATCTCCCCTATTTCTAAAACTCTAGCCACTTCACATGCCTTCCCCATGGCAAGGGTACTATTTTTTCCAACTATGTTATGACCTACAAGGTTTTGTTACCCTTCATATGCCACCATTCAATGACCCTTATCCCTTTAGTTGATTGTGCCCTACTGTTTTGTCTCCCCACATTGATCCTCCTTCTTTCCCACCACCACTTGATCCACCCCAAACTACTGTCATATTCGATGAGGGGGAACTTGATATCTTCTCATCCCGCCTGCACTAGATGCTCCCCTACCCACCCACACTCCCATGCTCCCCCCCCCCCACCCCCACCCCAACACCCTACTCATAACTCCCAACTCCCAGTTTTCTTCCCTTGAGTTGAAGTCCATCAAATATGCTTGTCTTTCCTAAAACACATGTGAGGCAACCCTTAACACTTATCATCACCTCACTTAATTCCCATCCCCCAAGCATGGTTCCTACCCTATGAAATGGTGGTATGACAAGGAATGTAATACCATCCATAGACAACTCTAATATGTTCCTTTACACATGTTCAGTCTTCGAACCTTGATGTGTGAAACTCCTATCATTACCTCCACCAAAAGAAACATCTCTTCACATGAAAGAAACATGAACTATTTGCATCCCTTCACCATCCCCCCAAAAAAATTTGTCATGAAATATTCCTCCACCGTTTCACCCTTCCACTTGATTTTAATCCTAAATCCATGATTTCTAATACTTTCATTCTCTATGATGTCTCGGGACAACCTTTAATCAGGGTTACGTCTCCCCCACCCTCTTGATAATTATTCTTATAATAAGGTATCTGAGAAGCAATGAGAATAATGAACCCCAACAAAACAACAAACAAGGAGGTATTTCAGGTCAATTTATACAAACACAGTCTTCACACTCTTGATAATTACATAACTGATTTATCCAATTATGTTTTCAACATAGGTGTCCCACAAACTTGGCTCCATCACACTATTCACCTAATACATAAATAAAGTTCCAATTAAAATCCTAATAATTGCAAGACAATGATGATTGGTCACACATTCTTGAAGCTTTATATTGTTTCACTTCATCTTAGAAAATTTGCATGAGCGTTGAGTGGGGAGACCTAAGAGATAGAGGAAAATAAAGCTTCCAACCTATGCACCATACGCTTATCCTTAAAAAGGTGAGACGTCACTCATTCAATTGAAACTCTTATTGCTGTTTTGTACATTCTTAGAAATCAATCAATTGAATCCTCTAAGAGACCCCATTTCAAATACTTACGAGACATTGGAATTTCCAATTGTCATGTGTCTTTACAATGTATGTCCTTGGTTTTCTTCACATAATGCATGTGAGTTGAATTTTATCAAGAGAAATAGTAGGATGAAACAAGGTTTCCTTTGTTGAGAAATATAGGGGTAGAAATTGTAGGAGATCTCTACTTTGATAATTTTTTGTGATATATTTTTACTCTGTTAGATTATATTTTTCTTATTCTTGATTATTTTTAGTGTAGTCTTCATCAAACAACTACCAAAATATAAAAAACAATAAGGCAAAGGATACAATATATACGCGATCATCCAGGGCCAAAACCTCTCCAACTCTGAGAGGAAAACCCACAAGAATTCTTCTTCTTATAGAATCTTCAATTAACAAATTCCACGACCTAGACCCTGTTGAGAATTTGGAGGGATGGAGATTAATTCAAATTCTCTTCTTGATAATTACTTGTGAGCTTAATAGGTTTAATTATGTATTATCTTCTTTAGCTTATTTAATCTTTCATCAAGTCAATTATAAAAATAGACGAGACACACAAATTAGGCTCCTACAGCCAGGGCAAAACCTCTCCCTCTTGGAGAGGAAAACCTATGAGAAATTATTCCTATAGATCTTCAAATTACAAGTACCATGACCTAGACTTAGACCCTTGACCTATAAATGCCTCTAAGACCTTGTCATTACTTCTTTGCTTACCTTCAACACTGACCCTTCTCTTCTACTTCAATCAACACTAATTTGCACTAGTACTAGAGAGCTCAATCTCTACTTCCTAGATACTTAATCTTCTTCACCTTGTCCTTCTTTAACTAGATATGCACTTTGTCCATTGCCTTTAACTTTGCATATGATACAGGTTATTTTCATAACTTGATGACATACAAATGGTAAGAAATCCTTCTGTAATATAACAGTAGATTATTCTTGAGATGAGGTGCAGTTATATCTCAAACAAGTCTGTAACATAACCCTTTACTTAATCTCTGCAATCCGCACTTATCTCTATGTTATTTAACCTTTTGAAATCTGCATCTATTAGTTTACTGAAATCAGCATTTACATCACAAAAAAATCCACAATTTTCTCCACATAAATGTCCGCAATCTCATTCAGACTATACTCAATCTACCACGGATAGATCTGCACTTCTTATCTGTATTTCGTCATAGAGAAATCTGCACTTTATCACAGAGATAAATCCACCCTTCAGTTGCAAAGATGACCGAAAAACCTGTCTTCAAATGACCGTAGAACAAAGGTATATATAGAGGTAACTGCATTGTATTTAGGCCGACCTTCCATCTAGCTTGTAGGCCGACTTAACTAACAGTTTGAAGCCCAAATTTAATACATATTTATAGCTTAACTTGCAGCATTGTTGGAGGAATAAATTAGGCCATTCATTCACGATTTCTTAGACAGGGTCTTAGAAAATTTCAATAGACTAGATCCTTCATATATATATGACACTTAATTACATTTATACCTATAAGCCAAAACCCTAGATAGACATCAAGAAGAAGTCTATTAACCTATAATAAAATATTTCTCACGAAACCCATGAAGCAAGTAAAATATACGTTTTATTATCTTTGTCTTATTTTCATAATTACATATTCAATATGAAGACCGATCCTAGTTACACTTTTCAACACTCCCTCTTAACTAGGGAGGTATTCATACAGGTACATGGTCACTTTCAAACTGAAGAATCTCATAAGATGAATCAGATTGGTAATCACATTTGTATAGCATCATATCAACCAACATTGCCCTAATGCAAGGCCTTGACTAACAGCCCCATCTCTCAACGAGACAATGGGTTACATGTTGGCAAGACACGTGAATAATAGACACCATAGTCATTGTCTCTCCAAGGTACATACTCCACCCAGGTGTTCCTAGCGTATGACCTTATTGGACTATTCTTCTCTTGGGTAGCCAGCCCTCAAAGAATATCGGCCCTCAACTACTCTTATCTTGAATGCCCTATCTCATTCTCAAAGAGTATCGAATCCCAGATGATTACCCAATCCTCCATTCTGTCTTCCAGGTGAAGACAAGAATGACGTGTCTATCCATTCTCTCCACATGGCCTTCACTAAGACTTATGGCTATTAGTCCTAGTCTAGTGCATGACACATGTATTAGAGAATCACATACGTCAATCCCTCTCAACTCAAGGAGGACATACTTAAAGTTTCTTCCAAGTAAGAAACTTACTACCAGGCTCCCTCTCAATCAGGGTCTTGCACCAGCAATGGTGAGACACCCAGCTTCTCATGAAGAATTCCTCCCCTCGATGTCATGGATTTCGATATTGAGGAATCTTCAACCTTTGGCTTCATAGGGCACAGATCATCCATCACTTTCAGTCACGAGTCATGTCAACCATCATAAAGTGATTCATCAGTTTTTCTCATCTGTTCCACCTTTATTCCATGTTGATTTCCTTTGAATCAAGTCCAAGGATCATACATACTTTCTCATGATTAGCAGCCCTGCACAAATTCATCCAGATAAACATATACATATGAAATTTTAAAACAAAATTTACCTCAATGATGATCTTTCACTGTGACATCTTCCAGTAGGCATCGACATCCTTTATTCAGATTGACACATCTCCTAATGATATGATTTGTCAAGGGTATTATCTTTTACCAGACTTCTATAAAAGTCTACATATCCTCCCAGGAGATATTCTAGTCACATATTCTTGGCTTCCAGATGATAACTGTAGTCATCTTAGTGTCAGACATTACTTCTCCCAGTTCCTGCAGTTGATCTCTTATTTCAGAAATTCTCATAAAGTATGGAGTGATTCCTTCTTCCCTTGAAAATTTCATTTTATATAGTTCTTGTCTCAGAGAGATGGCTTCTCCTGCAGTTTTCACAAAGAATAACTCTACCAGATTCTCATATATTTCGTTAGCAAACTTTAGTTTTGATACATAGGGAATGAGTGAATCCTTAACGGGTTCTATGAGAATCCTTTGGGCTCTATTTTCTCCCTTCATGTACTTGGAATGAGTTGGAGCATCTTATTTTGGTGGTTCAATTTTCAATCCACCGATGTAGTCCATAACTTTGTTTTCAATTAAATTCAAATATGTCCTCTTCTTCCATGCGCTAAATTTTGATGACCCAACCAGCTTGTTTCTCTCCTTACAATAAGTCATCTTGACAGATTTAAGTGGGGTCATAGATACTTACTTGAGTATAATGGCTTGCAGATTCCTTGATGATGACGAATGAGTTAGGAGCTTCTTCTAAGATAGAAATATTCAATCTAGGTGTTCTTGAATCCTTGATGGCAAAGGATATCTTTAAAATATGTTGTCCTCTTCTAAAAATGTCTTGAATGTAAATATTTGATGGAAAATATTATTTTCTTGAGAGGTTGAGATGAAGATCTTTCTCGGAAATATCTTGAGAGCCTTCCTTGCAAATTGATTTGACTCTTCACCCAAACTTTGATTTTTGCTTCCTAGAGTGTCTCTTTCTCAAGCAGCCCTTGATTTCAACACCTTAGCTCTGATTCCATGTTGAGAATTTGGAGGGCTGGAGATTAATTCAAATTCTCTTCTTGATAATTACTTGTGAGCTTACTAGGGTTACTTGTGTCTTCTCTTCTTTAGCTTATTTAATCTTTCATCAAGTCAATTATCAAAATACACGAGACACACAAATTAGGCTCCTATAGCCAGGGAAAAGCCTCTCCCTCTTGGAGAGGAAAACCCATGAGAAATTATTCTTATAGATCTTCAAATGAAAAGCACCATGGCCCAGACTTAGACCCTTGACCTACAAATGCCTACAAGACCTTGTAATTACTTCTTTGCTTGCCTTCAACACTGACCCTTCTCTTCTACTTCAATCTGCACTGACCTGCACTATTATTAGAGAGATCAGTCTCTACTTCTTAGATACTTAATCTTCTTCACCTTGTCCTTCTTTAAACAAATCCGCACTTTGTCCACTGCCTTTAACTTTGCATATGATACAAGTTCTTTTCATAACTTGATGACATACAAATGGTAAGAAATCCTTCTGCAATATGACCGCAGATTATTCTTGAGATGAGATGCAATGATATCTCAAACAATTCCATAACTTAACCCTTTACTTAATCTCTGCAATCTGCACTTATCTCTGTGCTATTTAACCTTCTAAAATATGCATTTATTAGTCTCCTGAAATCCACATTTACATCACAGAACAATCCGCAATTTTCTCCACATAACAGTCTGCAATATGATTCAGACTATACTCAATCTACCACTGATAGATCCGCACTTCTTATCTGTATTTTGTCATAGAGAAATCCGCACTTTATCATAGAGAGAAATCCGCACTTCAGTGCAGAGATGACCGAAAAACTTGTCTTCAAATGACCGTAGAACAGAGGTATATATAGAGGTAATTGCATTGTCTTTAGGCCGACTTGCCATCTAGCTTGTAGGCCGACTTAACTAACATTTTGAAGGACGACTTTAATACATCTTTATAGATTAATTTGCAGAGTTGTTCGAGGACTGAATTAGGCCACTCATTCACGGTTTCTTGGACTAGGTCTTGGAGCATTTCATTATACTAGATCCTTCATATATATGTGACACTTAATTAGATTTATACCTAGAATACAAAACCCTAGATGGACATCAAGAAGAAGTCTATTAACCTATAATAAAATCTTGCTCATGAAACCCATGAAGCAAGTACAAAATACATTTTATTATCTTTGTCTTCTTCTTTTCATAATTACATAGTCAATATGAAGACCAATCCTAGTTACACTTTTCAACAGACCCTTGACCAAGAACTCCTCCAAGACTAAGTCAACCTTACCTATTTCCCAAGTCAAAATAGTTGCTCCTTGCTTGCCTTCACCTTTGACCTTTAAATGAATTCGCTGCAACTTTGACTTGAATTTCTTCAATTCCAGTTTACCTACAACTCCTGCAATTTCTCGGTCTTTGCTGGGCAACAGAGGAGCAACAGACTTACCAGCTCCATTAGGGAGTGCGTAAACCAACCTAGAAGCTACACAGTAGGGAGAAAGAGGGAGAAGTTTGAATTTTTTTGGCTGAGATGGCATCTCACGGACTTAGAGATCAGGATCGGTTGGAGGGTTCCTCCAACTACGTGATCTGGAAGGAAAGAATCAAATTCCTTCTAGACGAATATGATTTCAAGCCATTCATAGACAACGTGGTTATTTTACCTACAGATATGGATTAGAACAAAAGGTACAATTCCGATATGGAAAATTCCAAGAGGCTAATCCTTGATGGTGTCAAGGATCATATAGTCTCTCATATAGCTAGCAAGGACACAGCCAGGCAGATATGGGAGGCCTTGTTTGTGCTATACGAAGGAACTTCCGAGTAGTAGAATATGTACTTGGAGCAGAAGCTCCATATGATCCAGATGCAGAAGGGGGGACGCATTGTTCCATTCTTAATGAGACTTCGGGACATCTGTGATCAGTTGGAAGCAGTGGGATCTACCCCAACTGCTACAACTATGGTGAGGTTGGCCCTTAATGCAGTCACTAAGGAGTGGAAATTTTTTGTCCAAAGTATCTTGGGCAGGGAAATGCTACCAATTTGGGAGGAGATGTGGGAAGCTCTTCAAGAGGAGGAGCTGAGAAGAGATCTGGTCAAGTTCAAACTTGACAGTAGCAACAGGAGTGGATCGAAGAATTTGGAGGAGGTGGAGAATGCAGCCCTCGCATCAAAGGGGGAGCAAGGGAAATGGAAACAAAAGAGATATGTTTCGAAGGTGAAGTGCTTCATATGTGGCAAGATGGGCCACTTTGCATCACAGTGTCCTCTAAAGAAAAAGTACAAGGATGAGAAGCACGATCCAAAGGTTGCAGCTGCAAAAATCAAGGATGAATATTCCATGAGTGTATGTGCATCTCCAGGAAGGAGATCGGGTGACATAGAAATTGAGTTCACCTTGAACTTCTGTTGGGAAAGATCCTTGAGGAGCCCACCTCATGGATCATCACCTTGCTACGGGAGCCCATGACCAGTAGTAGTGAGATGGAGGATTTTTCAGTCGGTGCAGAGGAGTGCAGAGATGGCAGTTGCAGTGGATAGCAGCGCCAAATTCTAAGTAGCGCAGAGCAGAGCAACATCATCGCAGTGCAGAGTAGCAGCAGCGTAGTGCAGAGCAATGCAGCTTTGTGCAGAGTAGCAGCAGTGTAGAACATAGCAGTAGTCGCGTTGTGCATCAAAGGGACAGTGCAATAGCTATCAGCAATCAGTTTCTTTAGCATCGAGATTCATCACTGAACACTTGTTCATATTTTTTGGGTGGTTTTAGTTGCTTCTCTCAGCAGTTGAGTTGCAATGCAGATGTAGTGTTAGCAGTTGCAGTGTTATCAGCATAGCAAATGCAGAATTTTAGAGGGAGTTGTAGTATGAATGCAGCAGTGGCAATGGAAATGGCAGTGTCATGGGCAGCAGTGCGGTTGCAGTAGCAGCTCAGTGGTTGGTGTACATCTTGTCAGACATCAGCAGTGCAGAGGATGCTTCAGGGTCAAAGCAGTATGCAGCAGGCATATTGTTAAAGCACCTTCCTCACTAAGAGGGAGTGTTGATTTTTTGTAGCATCGAAAGTGCTCTAAATCTCCAAATTTGTGGAGAGGCTTAGGCACATGTATTCCAAAGAACCCAGAAATTGTTTTTGAAATTCCACTCAGAATATGTTTTATTGTAAAAATTAATTATTTTAATGGGGACCCTAAGCCTAAACTTAGGGAAATTAAATAATTAAAGGGTATTAATAAAACAGAGTGTGAATGATCTAGAAAAAGTGAATATCAAGTCAAGTTATAATCTTGTCGTTGATTAAAGATCTAATCTCGATCGTTGATGTCTCAACGAGAAGACTATAAAGGAAGGCTTGAGGGCCATTTGGAAAGACACACCGAGTGAATCTAGAGATAGAAATTTCCGAAGTGAGCGGTGCTCAAGAGGAGAAAACGATCTAAGTGATTCCAGCGCAGAGAGGGGCAGAGATAGCTTCTGGAGAGAGATTTATTTTCTCGGCCAAAGAATCATCGGAAAAGAGAGGCAAAGAGTTATCCATCATCTCTAACGCAGAGGTTGAAACAAATCCATGCAGGCCTGCGTAGAGGCAATGCACAGGGTCAGAGAGAATCTGATATTTTGCAGAAGAATCAGTTTCAGAAGCCAAAAGCCAAGGTGTGAGACTAAGAGGCTAAGAACAGTGATTACGGGCTACAGATCGATCTTATAGCTGAGTGACATAGTGCTTAGAGAAGGTGACGTAAGGACTGTGTAGGGACTGCGCAGTGGCATCGCAGAGCCTGCCAAGGGCACCTCATCCAGTGACCAGATCAGCAGGGATTTTTCAGTGATTGTGTGAGGCAATCTCACAAACCTTTCTGCCAATATTTCTCTCTGTAACTAAATATCCCTTGAGGTATTTAGAGATGTATTCAGGATTTGTTACTTCTTAATAAAATCAAACCCTCAGATATGTTGCACTGGTTTTCCCACATTGGGTTTTTCCGGGGACATTCGTCCAAAATAAAGCTGTCCTATGTGCTTATTTTTATTTTCTCAGTTTCCTTGTTTCTTAATCATATTTAATTAACTGTAGGTTGCTTCAGTAATTTAATAAAATGTTTAAATAAGTAATATGAAATCATCTTGTAATGTAATTTACAAAGTAGGTGAATTAGATTCAGTTGGTTGCAGTAGGATTCCTGAGATTGTTAGATCTAGGAATTTTCACAAGCAACACGTGAGAGAGGAAATGGAGAGATCTACCATCTTTCCTCTTAGACCATTTTCTTCTTCCTAGGGAACTCGGCCCTCAAAAAAGTACTTATTGACACCATAATTTAATACTTTTATGGTATTTCAATTCATCTTCCTTGCAACAGATCAAAGCCCTAATTTCCTTCTACGCGTGTGGAGAGAAGTGACCCAAAACTACTTCAAAAATACCGACCTTCTTTTCTTTTGTTGTCCTCTTTTATTTTTCACTTCATCTTCTTCTTGTGATCGAAATCTTGGTGGTAAAGTGTCTCTCCAAGAATGAGGTTGAATGTCCTATATATAAGCTTCCAGTCACTTGATATTAGGCCGACTTGTTGCTTGTGTAGGCCGCCTTAATTAATAACACTTGACTTGGTATTGGAGGGTTACATTGACTTGAATAATTTCTTTTACACAATGTAACATGTTGCAAATGGGTATTTCATACATGATAATGACTTGTAGACTCAATGACAAGCCCTAAGAGCTCACAATGGGAGCTTGATCTAAAAATAAATTCCCTTGAGCACGAAACCCATGCCTCGAAATAAAAAATAATTTATTTTTCTCATTACATCACATGCATAAAATCATGATTACATATGTCATTATGAATACCGAACCTATTTTCATATTTCAACACTCCCTCTTAACTAGGGAGGTATTCACAAGGTACTTAGACATTCTCAATCTGAATAATTATCATAAGAAGATTCGGATTGGTAACCCATTTGTTTAGCATCATATCATCTAGCATTGTCACATAGCAAGGCCTTGAATAACAACTTTGTCTCTCTACAAGATCAGAGCACAATGTTGGAGATACCAATGATTGATAAACACCTTCATCATTGTCTCTCAAGGAACGTACCCCACCCAAGTGTTCACTGGGCATGTCCTTCCAGGACTATTCTTATCTTGGATTCCCAATCCTCAAATAATATTAGTCCTCTATGACTACTCTTATATTAGATGCCCTACCACATCCTCAAAGAGTACCATATGCCATATACTTACCCAATCCTCCATTATTTATTCCCAAGTGAAGACAAGAATGATGTGTCTATGTCTCCCTCTCAACTAAGGAGGATATCCCTATTCCTATGAAGGAATGTACCCAAGCTCCCTCTCAACCACGGACTTGCCCAAGCTCCTTATTATCTAGGGACTTGCTTCCAAGCTCCTTCTTAACCAGAGACTTTCTTCCAGACTCCCTCTTAACTAGAGACCTATTTCCAGTATCATTTATCTCTTCTTTGGTGGAGATCATGGGACCTTCAGCTGCTTGTAGAGCTCCTCCATTCGATGTCATGAATTTCACATTCTACTTTATGGAGCCTTCATCGTGTAGGGCATTGACCATCCATCACCTTCCTTCATGAACCATTTTAGTCATGTCATCCTTCCTTTCATTGGAAAGGGATTTGCTCGTTCATATATAACTTTTGTTGATATAACTACCTTTTCCAAACCATGTATCCTTCGGTATCTTTCTTCCTTCCACGTGAGTATTGGTTGTATATGACATCCACAATTCTCATTCGAGTTTTTTTTACTATCCCATCTAGATATTGTTCAATATCAAATCAAAATTACCATTGTGATGGCCCTTCATCATGACATAAGCTCGTTGAAAAATCAAAATCTTGCACACATATTGACACATCTCCAATATATTCAATTGTTAAGGGTCTTCTTTCTTTATATACTTTCTCAAGGTCTTCATACCTTTTCCATGGAGATATCATAACCAATTATTCTAGTCATCATATGTTAATTTCTTCTTCTATGTGATCATAATTCTATCTTTCCTAATCTCTTATTTATTTCTTCACATATTGCCTTCCACGAAACTCCATTCATAGTTCCTTCAATTTTGTGAGCCACATCATATTCCATTTGAGGACATATTATGTTGACTCTCAACTAGTCAATATGTGAACCATGCCTTTATACATTTATTCAATAGAATATGACCCTTTCCTTTGATCATACTCATGAGTTGGAGTATCTATCCCAGTTATCTGCAACTATTGATGACATGACCTAACTTATCAAACATATGCATACATGCATATATCCTTCTTTTCGTCATCTAGACTTCCTTCAGCAACTTCTTTCCCTTGATTGAAAGTAATTAAACCATGTCGACATGTTGCATTCCTCTGTCATCATACAATCATTCAATGAATCCCATCCAAGGTGGAATTATTTAGCAAGACACTTTCTTCTTCCAAGAGATGAACCTTCTAATGAAGATTCCTACAGAGGATCTTGATTATCTTCATCCTGCAAATGTTTCTTTCTAATGATGTATGATGGTTTCTATACTAGATGACTTTATTCTACCCATAAGTATTATTCATGCTTTCAATGAAATTTCCAAGAGCTACTTCCTTCTAATAATGATTGTCATAGACTTCTACTTCAGCTTATCTATTGTCGTTGCGACAAACACCCTCCAAAAATTTTCCTACACGTGAATTTTGAAGCCTACTGTGGATCTTGTGATCAGTCGTTCCGTATTCACTTCTTGTTCAGTTGATGTTTTTGGGATCCCTTCTTGGATTGGAAGTGTCGAAGTCACTCGCTCACACGTGCTCAGTCTGTAACAAGTGCATGAGTGTATTCTTTTACGCAATTTTGAATGAGCATAGCACGGTCTATTAAGATTGTGCATGTATAATTTCCAATCCATGTCGACCGTCAGTGCACACTGACATCGACAGTTTCTCACTTCTAGTTGTGTTCTTACTTGTATTTCGGTGAGTTTTGCAAATTGTCGTCTCTACGCACCTTTGCTTTCGCAGATGTCATTTTCATGTTTTTGGTTGTCACTTTCACTTGCTTTCACTCTAATAAGTGTTGTTTTCATGTTATATTTTCTCTGGCATGTGTTACTTTCATTGTCATTCACATATCGCAAGTGTCATTTGCACTGTAGCAATAATCATATTCTTGCATGATAAGTGCCGTACAATGTACATAAGATTGTTTTGGTGATTTCAAGAGGTTATCTTTGTGAAAATGAGTTGATCTTACCATAAAGACATATGTCGCACTCATTTCCAAAGTTTTAAGCATTTTCGCACAAGTGTCATCACGGTTGTCTCAAAGTGTTCCTTTAGTGTCGCACTTTACATAAGTTGTTGCAAAGGTTGCCGCACTGAGGGAAGCATGTGCTCAAGTGTTCTGGATTATCTATGTTGTGTCATCAAGTGTCTAAGTGTGTGATCATAGTAAATTCCTATTATTGTTCACATTAGTTTCACTGATCCCACACTTAGCCAAAATTCTAAAAATTCCCAACAACTTAACCTCATCCGACCTTGAACACGCATTGCGCAGTCCCAGCCCTCCAGCTACAACCTTGCCTCTTAACGTTGTGCAATGTGAATTTCCTGCCTCCTAGGGATGTGCACTGCACAGTTTTAGTCCTCAAGCCTGATCCCTGGCCTCCAAAATTACGCAATTCAGTCGTCCAGCCTAGCCCCAACTGTGCATCGTGAAATCTCTGAGCTCTTAAATTGCACAATTGCGCAATCACCAGACCTAATTTGCCTCCCAGAACTACACAGTTGGTTGAAGTAGTGAAAAATCCCTCAACCTAGCTCACTGACTCCCAAAACTATGTAATTTTTCTCCCCTGCCCAGTCAGTATTGCATATTGCACAATCCTAAGGCTCAAGCCTCATCCCTGAGCTCTTGAAATGCACAATTGCGCAATCACCTGTGCTCCTTTGTCCTCCAGAACTGCGTAATAGGTTGATCCAGTGCCCATCCCCTCATCCTGTTACACTGAGCTCCTAGATTGCGCAGTTTTCTTCCTCAATCTAGCCTGAACTTCACCCTTGACTTCCTTAGTTGCGCAATTCATAGTTATTGGGCCTATTTCCAAACCTTTCACTCGGTTTTGGATAAATTAGTGGATCAATATGAACCATCTTAAACTAGGGGTTTATCGGATTGATGTCGTCTTGTCATGAGTGCATTGCAGATGCGGGTACTCTATCATGTTATGGTAAGATGATGAAGGAGGAGATGGAGAAGAAGGACATGCTAGAAAAAACATATGGAACTGAAGAGATAATATGATAATCAGGCAAGAAGATAAAGGAGCAGTGGATTGTAATAGAATAACAAAGATCATGACCACATGAAGACTCCGTCTGATTCACAACCCTTTGGAGGTTAGATATGAATAACAAAGCATTTCTCTCATGAAGATGAAACATTGGATACATCTCTTATTGAAGGGAGAAAGAAAGAAACATCAAGAAGGATAGCTTGGCACTGCCACATCATCATGCAGTCCATGTCATCAGTGTCATGTCATGTCCTGTCATGAGTCATCATATGTCCCATCATTCTTGTGGATTATGTAATTATCTATTCAAAATGTATTGTAAAGTTGAAGTCCAAAGGACACATACAAAATATGAATAGTCATGTAAAGTCGATAAGTCATAGGAAGTAAAACAGTCATGAGGATAGTCGAAGAGTGAAGGAGGTGAAACATCACCCCATTGGTTATATATACACCCTCATTGTATGAGAAAATGAATTTTCACCTTGGCTCCTCTCACAAGGCATTAAAGAGACAAGCTAAGTTATTTTGAGGAGAAAGGAATGGCTCCAACGCTCCACTACTAGAGCTAGTGGTTTTCATTGTATACATGTGTCTTGGAACTTTTAATAAAAGAAGCCTTCATGGCCAACACGTTCTTCATGCATGGATTATGAATAATTATAAGACTATTCTACGAATGTTTGTATTTCGTGTTTGTTTTCATTTGTGCTAAAGTAGTTGAACTATTTAAATTATTTTAGTACTTATCTTATTGAGAATGGGTTGTAATGGTTTTTATTGTTGTCCCATGTGGAATATTCCGCAAGATACTAGACAGATATTTCTCATTGATTGGTTGTAATGACCGTCGCGTCTTTTGTGGACTATTTCGTTGGATGTTAGACAAATCCTTCTTGTTTGTGTGCGTCTCTACTTGGGTGGTAGTATTACCTCTCTCTTAGAGGTTCACTTTACTCTTTCCATCCGCAATAGAAGAACTTTGACACACCTACAATGAAACACTCACCAGGCACACCATCTTGATTTTCCAAGGCACCTCTATAGGGCCTCTCTCTTTCTGACAGTTAGAGCCAAGGAAAATCTTCAAGAATATATGTCAGTCGGTTCAATACCCCGAATGGGGTTCCTATTCCAAACAGTGTGGGGTATAATTGGGACTTCATATCGGGGAGACCCCCTTGGTTGACAGATTTCCAGAACCGTCAACAAAATGGCGCTAAAAGGAGGGTCAGATGAAAAGTTGTGCCCATGGAATCTGTTTTGAACCTCTTATATAAAATGGCTCATCCTCAAATCTTAATCCACAAGTTTTTCTCTAATTTATCCATTTGTTAATTTTCAATCCTTGATGATCCTCTCTATCACTTGTCTCAATCAAAGTTTGATGGTGAGGATGGAACATCCATAACCAAGCACATTTATGATTTTATTAAATTTTGTGAGTCTTACGAAATCGATGATAAAGAGTTTGCTTGTGTGATTTTCTTCCTCACCCTTGAAGGTCGTGTTAAAATATGGTGTCATACCTTACCTTTTGCTTCTATCCATTCTTTTCATCATTTCCTCAAGGAGCTCCATCAAGCCTTTGAGGGTATGATTACTGAGATGTTTATAAAAAAAATCAAGCAATTAAGAATGAAGTCTAATGAATCAGTTGAGGATTTTTCTAATTGATTCCTTCACCTTTGTTGTGAATTTCCAGAAGAAGATACGTATTGAGATTTATTTAAACAAAATTTTCAGCGTTTGGTTCATTCCTCTTTGGCCAGTGAATCCAAACCACCTGATGTTTCTGCTTCCCCAACTTTTGTGAACCATGAGACACCTCTAATTTCAGAGGAGGAATTCACTACTCCTTTTGTTCTTTGTCCTCTTCCTTTTCCAGTTCCAATGAGGGAGCCTCCTTGCGATGATAATAAAGTTGGGAGATCTTTTAATCAAATCCCTAATCCATCTTCTCATTCTTCTTCCGCTTTTGATGACTCAGATTCAATGGAGGAAATCCCAGAATGGCTCATGAAGCCCATGGTGAAGACTAACTTCCCCATTTCGTAAGATGATGTTACTATTCATAACTCTAGTCTCGAATCTAATCTTGATATATGGTATCCTGTATCATCTACATGCCATTACCCTTTGTATTGTGATCCGCCCGATTAATTTGCTTCACCA
This sequence comes from Pinus albicaulis, assembly GCA_034641835.2. Taxonomy (NCBI): domain Eukaryota; kingdom Viridiplantae; phylum Streptophyta; class Pinopsida; order Pinales; family Pinaceae; genus Pinus; species Pinus albicaulis. The sequence continues at coordinate 890,064,002 of CM076574.1, forward strand.
GCTAGTTTTTCACAATCTTTATTTTCGAGTTGTTTGTTCAAATTGTGATCAGATACAAGGTAGTCACATTACATAGGTAGAGGAACAAGAAGGTGAAGATGCTTTCAACCTTTTTTCTCTTTTTCAAAATCCTCCATGTGAAGATGATGTGCTTCCATTCTTGGATGATTTTCAATCTGCTAATCTCGGTAGTGAATCAAATGCAATCAATTCTTTCAATCAATCTGTAGCCTTGGGAAACAATCATTTTGATGATGATGACTTTGTTGATGTATGCAATCACGAATGTCCAGGTGCATCATCTGATCTTTCGGTATCTCATGAAGACTTTACTTTAGATCTAGAATCCGGTTCGGTCAAAGAATATGTCCTTATCAAAATTTCCCCCTCATCTCACTATCCCTTGTGCTCTATTGTTTGTGATACATCTACATGCGATAAAGGTATTCCATGCTCTTCAATTTCTTCATTGGATGAGTTCACTTCTCAATTTGCACTAGGTGGTGAGATTATCCATGGTGAAAATGAATACAATCAAATCATTGAGTACTCTTTCCATCCCTCATCATATCTTCTCTTGCATGAAGACAACTCATCAAATCATCTTGCTATGAAATTTTTCCGATTCATGCATCTTTCGATTTGTGATCAGATGAATCTTTCAACTTGAGTAATCTGGTTGTTGAAATTGAAAAATCCAATCAAATCGGTGATAGAGATGGCTACCATTTGGTGATCAGTGGTCTTATTGAAACCAGTTGTAGCAGTCAAGATCTCGCGACTTTGGTAAGCCCCCCAAACTAAGTCAAATCTAGTTTCTCTCGCACAATCCTTCTCTTTGCATGGTTTCACTCGATGAAAAATTCTTTTTAAATTATGTTTGGTATTTCAGATGTAATCTTTCAAACTTTCGAAATTCAGTTTCTCATCGGATTGAAGAATATTCTTTAGTTCATGCATATTCATGCAAATATCTTGCATCAAAATTGGGTTTGGAACATGTTTATCTCGTAGAGTCATGGAATTGTGAAGTTGATCATTTCAGAGACTATCTTTTTCCGAAACAATCATGCCTATCGAATTTATTTCTTAATAGTCAATTTATGGTTCTTCTTGCAAATGTTAAATGGTGAATCTATCCCTTCATCGCACCTGAAATCCTCTTGAGTAATAATGAATGCACGGGTTATTGCGCAAATCAAATTATTCTTTGTTCACTATGTCGTCACTGGTATCATGGGTTTGTTGTGCTAGCATTCCTTTTAAATTATTTTGACAATTACGATGCTTGTACATTTTTTCACCAGTCATAGGAAAATGGTTTGAGCATTCGCAGAACTGTTCAAATTGATTTATCTTCGTTGATTACAAACTGGGGATCGGATGCCTTAATCATCCCATCTGATCATTACTCTATTTCTGATGACTGCAATTTGTTTTATCATTTTCCCACCAATATATCCAATGATAGATGTTTTACTTTATTCGATCTTCATCATTCAACATCTCACTATTCGGATTTTTGTCGAGCGGTTGAGGCACTTCAACCTTGGTTGATGGTTATATCAGGTCCTCATTGTCTTGGCATGCCTTCTAAATATGATCATATCTATTTTCGCTCACAACATTCTCATCCTAATTTCGTGCGTTTAATTGAAGATTCATTATTCCAAAGTTTTCAGGATTTTCAAGAGGATTGTTACGAATTTCATGATCCAATCGTTGAATGGGTGGAGCAATCTTACTTGGCAAGCTCCATCGCAAATAACAGGTTTTGGCCTTTCTTCATGCTTGCTAAGTAGCATGACACAGAAGAAGGTGATTTCACAAGATGTCTTCGAGGTTTGTCTGATCATGGTTTCCGTCGGAAAGGTAAGAATGTGAACTGGATGAAAGTAGTGGTCGTGACACATCTTTCTACCCACATGCAAGACATTCATTTTGTTGTGAAAGTTATTCAAGCTCTCATCTTTTCTCTTGCACACTACTTTATATATGTTTTAATCAATCATATATTTTTCATTGTATGTCGAGAACAAATACGGTGGCTTCATTGAAAATTTCATTATACGTGACCTCAACCTTCTCGTTGTTAGGTTAGTAGTAGGACTAGTTGCATTCTAGTTTTCACTCTCTTGCACTCATCCCGTACTTGTTGTCTTTAGTCTCTCTTGTCTTTTCTTACTTTTGTCTTGCATTATGCTTTGGTTTAGTCTCTTTTGCGTGCACTTTGGTTTTGCTTTCTTGTTGTGTTGACTTTTCCTTTTGTTCTATCAATAAGACCTTGCATGAATATGTTATGTTGGCTCAAAAGGGAATGTGGCAAAATAAAAAAATAAAAAATAAAAAAGAAGGAATTTGTAACATTGAAAAATTTGGCTAGTTCTTTGTCCTTCTTCCTTGTCTCGGTTACATCTTTTGGTCAATGATGTTTTGACGGAAAATATGATCCTTGCATTAAGAAAGTCTTGTGTCGAACCATGATCCCCATGTCTATTCTGGAAACCTCATGCCTACACTGTGGTCTTTATGTTTCAGTGTTTTTAGGTTGATCCAATCAAGTAGAAAAGAACAAGAGGAAAATCTAAACGAGAAAATCAACATCATTGGTATTATATATGCTTCTCCGAAGGGACGACCTCTCCTTCTCTCAATAATTCGGGATCCGTCTTCCACCCATGAAATAAATAAGTGTCGATGTAGAGTCCTATATAAATAAGTAAAAAAAGGCAAAATAAGAGAAAGGCTTCCTGCGCGGACTCTCAATAAGTCGGGATCCCTCTTCCACCCATGAAATAAATAAGTGTCGATGTATAGTCCTAGATAAATAACTAAAAAAAGGTGAAAGAAGAGAAAGGCTTCCTGCGCGGAGAGGTGAAGCAAGCAACTTCGTCAGGGTACTATCCAGGCCTGTTGGCAGTGAAGAAACACCAAGGATGAAAAACTACACTCTAAAAATATAAATCTCACAAACTTCAATACCCTATCCTGATTCAAAACATTGTGTGATCGTTGATCTCATGTTTGTGTTTAACTGAGTAAGGGAATGAATTGGACTATGTTTATGAACGAGACAAGTGGAGAAGCCACGGTAAATCTGAACAATGAATCAAAAAGAATTGACGAAGGCAGAGAAGTTGGATTTCTACCAACGTGTCTCCAAGTGGTCATTGCGACAAACACCCTCCAAAAATTTTCCTACCCCTTAATTTTGGAGCCTATTGTGAATCTTGCAATCGGTCGTTCCATATTCACTTCTTGGTCAGTTGATAATTTTGGGCTCGCTTCTTGGATTGGAAGTGTCCAAGTCACTTGCTCACACATGCTCTGTCCATAACAAGTGCATGAGCATATTTGTTTACACAAGCTTGAACGAGCATATCACGGTCCATTATGACTGCACTTGTACAATTTCCAATCCATGTCGACAGTCGGTGTGCACTAACATCGACATTTTCTCACTTCTAGTTGTGTTCGTACTTCTATTTCGATGAGTTATGAAAATTGTTGCCTCCGCACACCTTTGCTTTCGCAAGTATCATTTTCATGTTTTTGGATGTCGCTTTTGCTTGATTTCACTCTAATAAGTGCCTTTTTCATGTTATCTTTTCTCTGGCATGTGTTACTTTCATTGTCGTTCACATATTGCAAGTGTCGTATGCATTGTAGCAATCGTCCTATTTTCGCATGATAAGTTTCGTACAATGTACATAAGCTTGTTTTGGTGATTTCAAGATGTTATATTTGTGCAAATGAGTTGGTCTTACCATGAAGACATCCATCATACTCATTTCCAAAGTTTTAATCATTGTCACACAAGTGTCGTCACGGTCGTCGCAAAGTGTAACTTTAGTGTTGCACTTGTCGTAAGTTGTTACAAAGGTTGCCACACTGAGCAGAGTATGTGTTCATGTGTTCCGGATAATATATGTTGTGTCATCAAGTGTCTAAGTGTGTGATCACAGTCAAGTCCTATCACTGTTCACATCAGTTTCACTGATCCCACACTTTGCCAAATTTCTGAAAAATTCCCAGCAACTTAGCCTCATCCAGCCTTCCTGAACTGCGCGTTGCGCAGTCCCGGCCCTCAAGCTGCAACCTTGCCTCTTGAAACTGCGCAATGCGCAGTTCCTTCCTCCAAGGACTATGCATTGCGCAGTTTCAGTGCTCAAGCCCGAGCCTTGGCCTCCAAAATTGCGCAATTTAGCCCTCCAACCTGGCCCCAACTGTGCATTGTGCAATCTCTGAGATCAAGCTCAAACAATGAGCTCTTGAACTGTGTAATTGTGCAATCACCAGACCTGCTCTACCTCCCAGAACTACGCAATTGGATGAAGCAGTGAAAAATTCCTCAACCTGGCTCACTGACTCCCAAAATTGTGCAATTTCTCTCTCCTTCCCAGCCAGTACTGTGAATTATGCAGTCTCAAGGCTCAAGCCTCAGCGTTGAGCTCTTGAACTGCGCAATCACCTGGGCTCTTTTTTCATCCAAAACTGTGCAATATGCTAATCCAGTGCCCATCCCCCCAACCTGTCACACGGATATCCTAGATTGCACAATTTTCTTTCTCAGTCCAGCCTGAACTGCGCATTGCGTAGTCTCAGGGCTCAATCTTCACCCCTGACTGCCTTATCTGCGCAATTGCATAGTTACTGAGCCACTTTTCCAGCCTGTCACTTGGTTCTGACTCAGTCATTGGAACAATATGCACCATCTTAGACTAAAGGTCTATCGGACTAATGTCGTCTTTTCATGAATGGATTTCAAATGCAAGTACTGTATCATGTTATGGAAAGATGATGGAGTAGGAGATGGAGAAGGACGACATGTTAGAAGACACATATGGAGTTGAAGAGATAAGATGGTATCAAGCGAGAAGACGAAGGAACATTGGATTATAACAGAAAAACAAAGATCAGGATCGCATGAAGACTCCATTTAATTCACAACCCTTTAGAGGGTAGATATGAAGAACAAAGCATATCTCTCATGAAGATGAAACATTGGATACATCTCTTATTGAAGGCAGAAAGAAAGAAATAGCAAGAAGGATAGCCTGGTACTACCACATCATCGTGCAGTCCATGTCATCAGTGTCATTTCATGTCCTGTCACGAGTATTCATATGCCACATCATTATTATGGATTATGTAAGTATATATTCAAAATGTATTGTAAAGTGGAAGTCCAAAGGACGCATACAAAATATGAAGAGTCATGTAAAGTCAAAAATTCATAGGAAGTCAAACAGTGATGAGGGTATTCGAAGAGTCATGAGGAGGTGAAGCATCACCCCATTGGTTATATATACACCATCATTGTATGAGCAAAGGACTTTTCATCTAAGCTCCTCCCACAAGGCATTAGAGAGACAAGCTAAGTTCTTTTAAGGAGCAAGGAGTTGCTCCAACGCTCCACTACTGCAGCTAGTGGTGTTCATTGTATACATGTGTCTTAGAAAATTTATTTAATAACAGAAGCCTTCATGGCCAGCACGTTCTTCATGCATGGATTATGAATATTTGTAAAACTATTTTGCAGATGTTTGTATTTCATGTTTGCTTTCATCTATGCTAAAGTAGTTGAACTATTTCGGTTATTTTAGTACTTGTCTTATTGAGAATGTGTTGTAATGGTTGTTATTGTTGTCCCATCCTTGTGGACTATTCCACAAGATTTCTCATTGATTGGTTGTAATGATCGTCATGTCTTTTGTGAACTATTATGCTAGATTTTAGACGGATCCTTCTTGTTTTTGGGTATCTCTACTTGGGTGGTACTATTACCTCTCTCTCAGAGGTTCACTTTACTCTTTCCCTCTGCAATATGAAAACTTTGACACACCTACAACCGAACACTCACTAGGCACACCTTCTTGATTTTTAAAATCACCTTTGCACTCCTCTTTCTTGTTGACAGTTAGAGCCAACGAAAATCTTCAAGGATATATGGCAGTCGAGCTAATACCCTGGGTTGGAATCTTATTCCAAATGGTGTGAGGTATAATTGGGACTTCACATCGGGGAGACCCCCTTGGTTGACAGATTTTTAGCACTGTCAACACTATATTTCAAACTTCTTATGATGATGTCATGAGCTCTTGCTTCCAATCATATGCTATTATGATGCCATCTTATTATGGTAGAGGTCTTCCACCTTCTACTTCTTCCAGGTATCCATAATTACATCATGAATAGTTCCCAAGGGTCCATATAGTTCCCTTCTTCCATCATGCCTTTCAGCCCATCCATCTTTACTTCTTGTACCTGCAATATTTATTAACAAGCACCCCAAGCAAAGTATACAATTCCAAAACATGATGTCAGGTTATATTTCTAGGAATTTATACAATCAAGAGGTCATCCTAGGGTTTAAGTTAAAACCCTCACCCATTTATTTTATCTTCATGTCATTCTAGGGTTTATCCCATGTCCTAGAATCCTAACAAATTGTAGTGCTTATATCATAGGGAACAGGACTAGAGTTTCTCATTGCTAGAGTTTCTTATGAGCCATCTATAATTCAAAATACAAACCCTAGAGCCATAATCTCAACCCTTATGATGGACCCTTAAAAATAAAGAAAAAAAAAAGTTTATACATACCTCGTGGATACCTGCCTATAATGCTCGGTTCTTCAAAATGTCTTGGTTACTTCACAAAGGTACTGAGATCTTTATTAACCTTTTGCTACCTTCGGGACTTTCCTTTTAATGAGACTTAAACCAGGGATATAATTTTTCTTTTGATGGGATAAATTTCCACAAGCTCTTTTCTACTATGTTTAACGGCTACAAGACTTCTTTGCTACAGATCTTCACAGTAGAGAATCTTCTTGTTCTATTTGTCTATTGTCTGTAGATTCTTGCTTTCATTACCTTTTAGAATGTATTAAATGATTGTCAAGGTACTTCCACTAGAATGTTATCCTTCTCTAATGATTGATCATTTCACAAAGAACAAGTATATGTGAATTGTTGATGTTTGCACTCTTAGTGCCATAGATGTTTGACTCACCCTAAACTTGGTTTTTGCAATTAGTGAGAAGAATGTTATATCTTGACTGCCTTCATTAATCAGTGATTCTGAGTGTTATTCAAGGTTGTCATTGATGTCAATATGGCATTGATTGTGATGTCAATATTCTTGAAATGCCTGGTTCCAGATGATGATGCCATGACTCTGACTAGGAGACCATTAATGATGATGAAAAAGTCTATGAAGAAATCTTGTCATAAATGCCTATTGATCATAATTCCCTAGATGTCCATGATGGTACCATAATCTCGTGGAGAAGCCTAGAACCTGGATGATGTCCTTACCCTTGATGTGGAGGACTATACTTGATGAAGCCATACAAGTGATGACGTCATACTCTTGAATGACCATACTTGATAATGGTCTTGATGACATGGCTGAAAGACTACTTTGGAGATTTCCCCAATAAAAAATTAATAAAGGTTGCATAACATATCACTGCACCATTTATGTGATGACATGGATGATACACTCCTTTCTGGACCTCATGACGATGTGGAAGTAATATAAAGACATAGTTGAAGTCATAAAAATGAAGAAGACCCAATGACCTCTTGTTGTCCATCACCTTCTGCACTAATTAATGATCAGTCACGTTAAAAAAAATGTTTTTCACTACCTTAGAGGTAGCCTCTCAATATGATTCGTACACCATATTTTAGAGCATAATTTTTCCTTTCCAACAAGCCCTTATTTGTCTCGAAACTCCTAGTAGTTTGTGAGCTAATGAATTTTTAAGTTTAGAAAAATATATGTTTTATATAGCCAACCTGAGTTAACATACATATGTCGGCTCTCATCTCCAACGGTCATGTCCTCTCTTTAAAGGCCGAAATCAATATAAATAAGGTTTCAAAATTCATTTCCATGATCAATTTCGGTCAAGAAATTCAGATTTATATACAACAAGGAACAGCACCGAGGAGAGAAGACATAGAGGCTGAAAATGATTAATTATTTGGGCTGATATTTTGTCATTCAAAGCTAAATACATAGTTCGGATCACAGATTTGTTAGACAGGACAGTTATTTTGAACCTCAGTTTAGAAGAGTGGGCAGCTTGGTTTAAAGTTCATAGAATTGTGGGACAGTCCCTCACATCTATATACCCTCGGACCTGTGCTGACCTGAATTCAATTACCTGTAACAGCTTTACAACCCGTATTGTAGGAAAGCACACCTCAAAAATCTGAAAATTGCAGGAAGGCACACTTCAGGAATCTGAAAATTGCAGGAAGGGACACTTCAGGAATCCGAAAATTCCATGAAGGCATGCAACAAGAATCCAAAAATTGCAGGAGACCACAGTGTGTACTGTTTGACTTTTTAAGGAGGCCGATAAGATATTGAGAGCTTAATTGTTTGGTTAAAATATGTTGGGAGCTCAAACTTAGTATCTCATCAAGTCTTAGACCTTATATCTGTGGTGGGTTGTCATTCAAAATTGGACAAGGAAATCGGAATTATAGACCTTGATCTAAGAGAGGCTTGAACTATTTTAGAAGGTACCTTGGAGCAGAATCAAAGGCGCTCTTAAACATATTGAAGACATTCTTGAAGAACAACTTATCGAGGACAATATTTCGGGATCAAGGGAGATTAGTGAAGCAAAAGTATAACAAAAAAGAAAAATAGTGAAGAAGACTTGAAGATAAGACTAAGAAGACTATGTGGAGTGACCTTGAAGAAGATTAAAGATATTTTGTTTTGAAGCCTTAAGTGATCTTGGAAATAACATTGAAGATCATGATGCATCGTTGATGTCATCATGGGGTGACCTTTGGAGATCTTTGTTTGGGTAATATGAAGAGCAGTGGTGACACCTTCTAAGAGGACTAGGTTGTCATTGATGAAGTGACGTGGAGATTAAGTGATGACATTGTTGAAGATTGACAAGGCTCGTTGAAGAATACTTTGGGAGCCATGAAGAATAACCAAACATATTTTGACGAAGTGAAGTTAAGGGTTGGAGCCCAAGAGGTTGGAGCCTCATAGAGACAAGGTCAGTGCCTTGGAAGATAGGGTTGGAGCCCTAGAGGATCGGTGTCCTCAAGAATCCAGGTTGGAGCCTGAACCAAAGAAGGGTTGGTGCCCTTGGGGTTGGAGCCTCTAAACACAAGGTTGGTGCCTTGGATAGATAGGGTTGAAGCCCTAGAGGTCGGAGCCTCACAATAGTCCAAGTTGGTGCTTGGCAAAAGTTTGGAGCCTGGAAGACTGAAGATCAGTGTCTTAGTCTAGGGTTGGAGCCCTACACCTATTGTACATATTTTATTGTATCTATATTATTGAAGAATATAATAAAAGAATATATTATTATTGTTCATTTTGTGTTCTAATTATAAGTGATCTAACTGGTAAAAATAAAAATTGGAAAGAAATATTGATTCACCCCCCTCTCAGTATTTCCAACAATTGGTATCAGAGCCAGTACCTTCATTCAAAGCCTAATAGCTTGAAGGTTGATCCTTAGAACACAAATGGCAAATCCAAGAAAGAAAGTCTCCAAGCCTCCTAAAGATGTGTCTTCCTCAACCATCGAAATTGAATTCAATCAATTTGTGAAGGCTCCATTGTTCAATGTAAACTTTGATATATGGGAGTCAAGAATGAGGAATTTCTTGAAGAGTCAAGGCATTGAAGTCTGGAAATCGGTGATTACTGATAGCATGATGGAAGGAGAATCCAAGGAGTATAATACAAGAGCAATGAAAGAAATATTGAATGGGCTACCTGATTCTATGAAGGCCAATTTGGAAAAATGTTCATCAGCAAAAGGCATATGGGACAAACTTCATGATTTTCACTCAAAAGGAGCATTGATCATGACCTCTAGTCAAGAAGATGATGGAAAGAAAGAAGGAAATCCAGAACCCATCATGGAAGTTGAAAATAAGAATTATGACATCAAGGCCAACGAAGACCTAGAAGAAGAAGAAAGCAAAGAAGACTTTGAAGAAGATTTCTTGGCTAAGCTTATAGATGTCATGGAAGAGATTAACAATTTGAAAAAGGAAAATGAGGAACTTAAGAAGATAGAAAAATATGGTGACCAAGACAAGACAAGGAAGGAAGTTGACCTTTTCAAGCTTCAAGTACAAGAAAGAAATGAGGAGCTCGCCAAACTTAAGGAAGAATTTCATCAAAATAAAAGAAAGCATCGTGAAAAAGTCATATCTATGACAAATCAATTGGATAAGGCAAATAAAAGGGAATAAAATTTGTCAAGCCACCTTGAACAAAGACTTAAGAACTTGAACAATCTTGAAGCAGAGATTGGTCAATACAAGGAAGAAGTCTCCTCTCTTAGATCTCAACTAGAAGAAGAAAGGAAACAAGCACAAGGAGCCGAGAAGGTGATGGAAACTTTTCCATTCATAGAAGGAAAAGTTAATGAAGCAGAAAAGGAGAGAAACACCATGATATGCCAACTAGACGAAAAGGATGAAGAAATATTGAAACTAAAATCAGACATCAATATTCTCAAGGCAGAAACATGTGAAGCTACAAGAATAAAAGAAGAAATTGAGAGCAATCTAGCAAAGGAGAATGAAGAAGTCTTCATAATGAAATCAAATATCATCTCCCTTAAAATCGAAGCACATGAAGCAACAAGGATGATGGAAGAAATGAAGAAGCAACTACTTATGAAAGATGAAGATTGTGAAAAGTTGAAAGGAGAAATTGTCTTTCTTGAAAAGGAAATTGAATTGCTGAATAAAAACTTGAAAAGCTCTCAAACCCTAGATGACATCCTAAGTTAGCAAAGGTCTCCCCTTGATAAATCAGGTCTTGGCTATGTAGGTGAATCCTCAAGGAAGAATTATAATGCTTCAAACAACAAAGATGTGAGGAACCTAGAAAGAAATGTTGATGCTCCTAGTTCCAACAAAGGCAAGGAGAAGAATCAAGACAACAACGGAAGAAATTATACCCTAAAGAGACTTGCATATGGTGTCAAGAATACAAAAGGCAATGAATATCATCAAAGAATCCCAAGGCAAAAAGACTTCAAGAGTACTTCAAGGAACTCTTCATCCTCCAGGTACCAAAGTATATTTTTTGGTTATTTTTATTCTTATACAAACTTTGGGCACATGGCAAAAGATTGTAGGACATATCACAAAAACAATTATAATGGTCCCCGTCAATCTCCTACAAGCAATTTTGCAAGAAGAAGTCATGATTTCTTATTCATGAACAAGATAGAGTGCTTCAATTGCCATAACATTGGACATATGGCACGTGATTGTAACTTGACTTGGGCCTCTACACAAGCTAGAACCATGCCAAAAAAAAAAGTTACACAAGTATGGAGAAGGAAGCAAGTTGAATCTAGAAGTCCCTTGAACACTTCAGCCAACAACACATGTTGTTGAATTGATGAATTAATCCTTGATATTTCAAGTTTTGATGATGAGACTGCCAAAAAGGAGACCATGCATATTGTTAGGGGGAGCTTGTGATCCTTAACTATCCTTGCTGAAACTATCCAACTGTTGATGAATCACGCATGGACAATCTTGAAAGATCATTTCCATTAAAGAACATGATCCGCTACTCACCCAATGCACCATTGTTGAAGATGTCTTCCACTTGATCAAAAGGATGCAATCTTTCTTGTTGAAGGAAAAAACAAGTACTATCAAAGGTTATGCAGGCAGGGGGAGTCAATTGACCATGTACATGAAGATATGCAAAGGCTTAGGGGGAGAAAGTTCATTGAAGAGCACCATGAGAAAGAGAGCAACATACCTATGAAGAACTATTATTGATAATGAAAATACGATGAACAGAAGTAGTTTGATAAGGGGAGTAGTTGGGCACCCTGTTTGCCATTGATGTCAAAGGGAGAGAGAATGTTGGAAGGGCAAGAATATTGCCATCAATGACAAAGGGGGAGATTGTTAGTCAAGGTTGTCATTGATGTCAATATGGCATTGATTGTGATGTCAATATTCTTGAAATGCCTGGTTCCAGATGATGATGCCATGACTATGACTAGGAGACCATTAATGATGATGTCAAAGTCTATGAAGAAATCTTGTCCTAAATGCCTATTGATCATAATTCCCTAGATGTCCATGATGGTACCATAATCTCGTGAAGAAGCCTAGAACCTGGATGATGTCCTTACCCTTGATGTGGAGGACTATACTTGATGAAGCCATACAAGTGATGATGTCATACTCTTGAATGACCATACTTGATAATGGTCTTGATGACATGGTTGAAAGACTACTTTGGAGCTTTCCCCAATAACAAATTAATAAAGGTTGCATAACATATCACTGCACCATTTATGTGATGACATGGATGATACAATCCTTTCTGGACCTCATGATGATGTGGAAGTAATATAAAGACATAGTTGGAGTCATAAAAAATGAAGAAGACCCAATGACCTCTTGTTGTCCATCACCTTCTGCACTAATTAATGATCAGTCATGTTAAATAAAATGTTTTTCGCTACCTTAGAGGCAGCCTCTCAATATGATTCGTACACCATCTTTTAGAGCATAATTTTTCCTTTCCAACAAGCCCTTATTTGTCCCGAAACTCCTAGTAGTTTGTGAGATAATGAATTTTTAAGTTTAGAAAAATATATGTTTTAAATAGCCGACCTGAGTTAACATACATATGTCGGCTCTCATCTCCAACGGTCACGTCCTCTCTTTAAAGGCCGAAATCAATATAAATAAGGTTTCAGAATTCATTTCCATGATCAATTTTCGGTCAAGAAATTCAGAGTTATATACAGCAAGGAACAGCACCAGGGAGAGAAGACATAGAGGCTGAAAATGATTAATTGTTTGCGCTGATCTTTTGTCATTCAAAGTTAAATACATAGTTCGGATCACAGATTTGTTGGACAGGATAGTTATTTTGAACCTCAGTTTAGAACAGTGGGTAGCTTGGTTTAAAGTTCATAGAATTGTGGGCCAGTCCCTCACATATATATATATTTACAACCCGTATTGTAGGAAATCACACCTCAGAAATCTGAAAATTGCGGGAAGGCACACTTCAGCAATCCGAAAATTGCAGGAAGGGACACTTCAGGAATCCGAAAATTCCATGAAGGCATACAACAAAAATCCAAAAATTGCAGGAGACCACAGTGTGGACTGTTTGACTTTTTAAGGAGGCCGATAAGATATTGAGAGCTTAATTGTTTGGTTAAAATATGTTGGGAGCTCAAACTTAGTATCTCATCAAGTCTCAGACCTTATATCTGTGGTGGGTTGTCATTCAAAATTGGACAAGGAAATCGGAATTACAAACCTTGATCTAAGAGAGGCTTGAACTATTTTAGAAGGTACCTTGGAGCAGAATCAAAGGCACTCTTACACATATTGAAGACATTCTTGAAGAACAACTTATCGAAGACAGTATTTCGGGATCAAGGGAGACTAGTGAAGCAGAAGTATAAGAGAAAAGAAAAACAGTGAAGAAGACTTGAAGATAAGACTAAGAAGACTATGTGGAGTGACCTTGAAGAAGATTGAAGATATTTTGTTGAGAAGCCTTAAGTGATCTTGGAAATAACATTGAAGATCATGATGCATCGCTAATGTCATCATGAGGTGACTTTTGGAGATCTTTGTTTGGGTAATATGAAAAGCAGTGGTGACACCTTCTAAGAGGACTAGGTTGTCATTGATGATGTGACGTGGAGACTAAGTGATGGCATTCTTGAAGATTGACAGGGCTCGTTGAAGAAAACTTTGGGAGCCATGAAAAATAACCAAACATATTTTGACGAAGCGAAGTTAAGGGTTGGAGCCCAAGAGGTTGGAGCCTCATAGAGACAAGGTCAGTGCCTTGGAAGATAGGGTTGGAGCCCTAGAGGATCGGTGTCCTCAAGAATCCAGGTTGGAGCCTGAACCAAAGAAGGGTTGGTGCCCTTGGGGTTGGAGCCTCTAAACACAAGGTTGGTGCCTTGGATAGATAGGGTCAAAGCCCTAGAGGTCGGAGCCTCACAATAGTCCAAGTTGGTGCTTGGCAACAGGTTGGAGCCTGGAAGATTGAAGATCGGTGTCTTCGTCTAGGGTTGGAGCCCTACACCTATTGTATATATTTTACTGTATCTATTTTATTGAAGAATATAATAAAAGAATATATTCTTATTGTTCATTTTGTGTTCTAATTATAAGTTATCTAACTGGTAAAAATAACAATTGGAAAGAAATATTGATTCACCCCCCTCTCAATATTTCCAACACTGAGGATGCCAAGATACTTGATTTTGAATTTGCTTCAGTAGGATAGCCCTTTAGAGAAAAAGTAAACAGTCCTTTCTTTTAATGCTTAGATGCTTGATTTTCTTACTAGTGGACTTAGGTTGTTTTTTAACATTAAAATATGTTTTCGACTTCTTGAAACAATGATTTTATATCAGATATCATTTTTGGGATTCAACTGCGTTAAGGAAGTCATTCATCTATGACCATTTCCATGGGAGGTAGTCGTAACTGACTAATTTCTCATGATTTTTTAATATTCCACTTAGCACTCATTGCATCGGGTGATGCTCACAGGGGTGAAGAAGTGGGATTGAAACTAGTGAAATGAATCACATAGCTTCAATCATCACTTTCGGGGCTTGCACCCGGTAACCAGGACTTCCTGGGAGATTTTATATCACTTTATTATGTTCACAGATTGTAGGTCTATTTGGTTGGTGAAGGGAAAATATTGTAGTCAAGACTTTGGAATGAGATTGGGTCCTTTTAATGTTTGAGAGAAAGATGTAGTTCATTGCAACTTCCTTGTTATTTTGAGATCAGACCTTGAGATTTGTGTGCCCATAATTGTACCAAACTTCTCTTTTAGATGCCTCTCTTCAAGTTGCCTTTACTTATCTTGATACCTTAGCTCTTGATAATTTTTTAGTGTTTCAACCCTTGAGTGTCCTTCTCTGAGTTTCCCTCCCTTAACTTGTTGCCTTAGCTCTGATACCATGTTGATAAATCTAGGGGAAGAAGTAGTAGGAGATTTCTATACTTTGATAATTGTTTGTGATATAGTTTTACTTTGTTAGATTAGATTCTTCTTCTTGATTATTATTAGTTTAGTCTTCATGAAACAGCGACCAAACCATAAAGAACAATAGGACAGGACGCAAGATATAGGCGATCATCCAGGACCAAAACCACTAACTCTGAGAGGAAAACCCACAAGAATTTTTCTTCTTATATAACCTTCAAGTGATGAATTCCAAGACCTAGACCCTTGACCAAGAACTCCTCCAAGACCAAGTCAACCCTGCCTCTTTCCTAAGTCAAAATAGTTGCTCCTTGCTTGTCTTCACCTTTGACCTTCAAATGACTTGAACTTTGATTTGACTTTCTACAATTTCGAGTTACCTACAACCCCTGCAATTTCTCGGACTTTGCTTCAAAAACCCTAGGCCACACGTGAGAAAGGAAATGGAGAGATATTCCTTATTTCCTCTTTGCTAGACCTTCTTCTACTTCCTAGGGAACTCGGCCCTCAAAATATTCCTTATTGACACCAGACATTAATACTTTGATGGTGATTCAACTCAGCTTCCTTGCAACAGATCGAAGCCCTAATTTTCTTCGCACGTGTGGAGAGATGTGACCCAAAACTACTTCAAAATTTTCAACCTTCTTTTCTTCTGTTGTCCTCTTCTATTTCGCACTTCATCTTCTTCTTGTGATCGAACTCTTGCTGGTAAACTGTCTCTTCAAGAATGAGGTTGAATTCCCTATATATAGGCTTCCAGTCACTTGATATTAGGTCAACTTGTCCCTGTCTTAGTCCGACTTGTTACTTATGTAGGCCAACTTAATTGATAACACTTGACTTATTCTTGGAGGGTTACTTTGACTCAAATAGTTTCCTTTACACAATGTAGCATGCCCCAAATGGGTATTTCATACATGGCAATGACTTATAAACTCAATGACAAACCCTAAGAGCTCACAATGGGAGCTTGATTTAAAAATAAATTCCCTTGAGAATGAAACCCATGCCTCAAAATAAATAATAATTTATTTTTCTCATTGCATCAAATACATAAAATCATGATTACATATGCCATTATGAAGACTGAAACTAGTTACATATTTCAATAGCCTTTCATCCCCCACCTTGTTCAGGATTTACATTGATGAGTGTCCTTGCTTAATGAGCATACAGAAGACAACGATAGATATATTTTTCATTTGGTTCTAATATCCAATGTACCATTTGCTGGCAATCTGATCCCTTTGGTCTCGTTCCCAGAGGGTCTCCAAAGACCACTAGATGCATTAACCCTTTCCTATGACATAGAGAGTACGGTAATCTCTGATGCGTCCATCTATCTTGTTATGGTCTCTACCCACATTTCCCACCTCATTGGCCAAATGAGAGGTACTTCCCATGAGTCTGAAACTCCATGGGTAGGATGTGTGCAAGGCACAGATCAGAGAGAGACGAACCAACTCAATATCATAACAGTGGGGTAGAATCACAACAAGTTTAGGCAAGCCTAGCCCCATATGTGCTTATAGCTAAAAGAAGCTATCCCCAAGACCCTCAGAATAGGGTCTTTCCACGATTCCAAGCTTCTCATGGAAGGTTAGGAACATGACCTTCCCTAAGGGCTTTGTGAGAATATCTGTGACCTGCTCATCAGTTCCTATATGATCGAGCCTTACGGCGCCTCGTTGTACCATACCCCAGATAGAGTGGTACCTGATATCAATATGCTTGGATCGATCGTGGAACACGGGATTCTCAGAAAGACGAATCCCACTCTGGTTATCACAAAGGATAACGGTGGTATTTAGCACATGCCCGAACAGCTCACTGAAGAGCTTCCACAACCAAACAGCTTCACAACAAGCCATACTCGCTGCAATGTATTCGGCCTCAGCGGTGCTCAAAGCCACCGACTTCTGCTTCCTGCTCATCCAAGATATCGAAGCAGAACCCAAGGTGAAGCAACACCCAGATGTGCTCTTGCGATCCACCACACTGCCAGCCTAATCGACATCAGTATATCCATGGAGTCTCAAACTCTCGGCATTGTATCTCAACCCATGGTTGATTGTGCCCCGAAGATATCTCAACAGATTCTTGGCACCAATCTAGTGAATGTGATGAGGTTCAACCATATGTTGACTCAAAGTGTTCACTGCAAAACATACGTCCGGACGGGAATTCACTAAGAACATCAGGGCCCCCACAAGTCGTCGATACTCGGTACGATTTGCTAGCACGGGCCCAACAGCGTTTCCACACAACTTCTTGAAGTTGAGTTCCATCGGTGTCGACACAGACTTACATTCCACCATACCAAATCTCTCCAACAACTTCATGACATATTTGCCTTGAGAAAGGAAAATCTCCCCTGGCCTCTACCAGACATCCAAGCCTAGGAAGTAGTGCATCAGTCCTAGGTCTTTCATTTCAAACACAGAAGCTAGCTCCCTCTTACACTGATGAATGAGAGGGTCAGCACCTGTCAAGAAGAGATCGTCCACATAGAGAACCAAAATGAGAGCCCTTTCTCAATCAACCTTAAAATAAAGGTTCGGATCAGCATTACTTCAAGTGAAGCCCAGCTTCATCAAGTAGCTATTTATCCTCTCGTACCAAGCCCTGGGGCTTGCTTCAACCCATAGAGGGCTTTCTTCAACCTGCATACATAGGTGTCTCTATCTCGGACTTCGAACCCCAGAGGTTGCTCCACATACACCTCTTCCTTTATAGAACCATGCAGAAAAACAGTCTTCACATCCATTTGATGTGGACTCCATCCTTGCGTAGCAGCAAAGGCAGTAATAGATCGAATGGTGGTATAGCGAGCCACAGGTGCAAATATATCATCATAGTCTATGCCTTATTTTTTAGAGAAGTCTCAGGCAACAAATCTTGCCTTGTACTTTTCAGCACTTCCATCAGATCCATGCTTGATCTTATAGAGACATTTCGAGGTGACAACAGATTTGTCCTCCGGTCTCGGGACCACTTCCCAGACATCATTCTTCATAATGGATTCATATTCTTCGTGCATAGCATCCTTCCAAACTTGATGTTTTACGACTTCTTCAAATGTTCCAGGCTCATATTGTACTATTGTACTCATGGCTGCTAGATACCCTTGCTATCTCTTCGGCTTCTTACTTTCACGGAATATCCCCCTTGGGGCAATATGTCTCTCGGCATCTTCGATAATATCCCTAAGCCATGAGGGTCTTCTCTTATTTGAAGGAGGTGGATCAATGAGATCCATAGGTCCTTCAACATCGGGCATCAGGTCATCCTTCGGCTCTTCCAACTTCCCTGCTTCTTCATCTTCTTTGTCTTCCTTGGAGCTAGGAAGATTTCTTACTTTCTTGAGGGCAACATCTTCATCGAAGGTGACATCGTGGCATATCTCCACTTCTCTTTGACCAGGCACATAAACTCTATATGCCTTTAAAGTTTCACTGTAGCCCACAAACATTCCCTTCTTTCTAGAAGCATCCAGCTTGCTTCTCTTTTCTTTCGGCGCATGAAAGTAAACAGGACAACCTAAAACTCTAAAATGAGAAACATCAAGTTTCTTACCAGAGAATACTTCTTCGAGAGTTTTAGAGTCCAGAGAGGAATGCGAGCATCTATTTTGAACATACACAGCAATGTTCGCAGCTTCTCCCCATAGAAACTTCGAAAGACCTTGGTCACATAGCATGGCGCAGGCAGCTTCCACAATGGTCCTATTCTTTCTTTCAGCAACACCATTTTGCTCAGGAGTGTACACAGTTGTGGTCTCCCTCTAAATGCCAACTTCTCTACAAAAGTCATTAAACTCATTTGACTCATACTTCGTCCCATTGTCAGTCCTCAAAAGTTTGATTTTCCACCAAGGCCTTGAAGGTACATAACCATTTGAATGCTTTGTCCTTCTTCTTCAAAAAATATATCTAAGTCTTGCAGGAGAAATCATCTGTAAAAGTCATGTAATAGGAACATCCTCCCAAAGATGTCACAAGCAGCATACCAGAGAAATCAGAATGCATCAACTACAAGATATCAGTTGTTTTTGTGATACTTGAGGGGAATGGTCCCCTTGTATGCTTCCCTTTGGCACAACCCTGACATATACCTTCATGATCATCTCTCAATTTGGGCATCCTTGTCACCACCTTCCTTGCTTCGAGAAGGGCTTTGTAATTAAGGTGTGCAAACCTCTAGTGCCATAACTCTGTTTGAAGAGTTGTATCACATGTCATAGCCCCCAATGGACTTCCTCCAACCTAGTAGAGTGTATCAACTCTAAAACCAAAAGAAAGAGCTTCCTTGAAGCTCTTCTTCTAGATAAGCACCTTTCCATCAACGAATGCCACCTTGAACCCCTTGTCTTCCATAGTTGAAATGGACACAAGTTTCTTCTTCAAATCAAGTACATACAACACATCTTGTAATCGGATGACTTGACCTTGAGATAAATGGAGGGTCACAGTCCCTGTCACTTTCACGAGATAGGTGGCATTATCTCCAAGGATAATTTCCAGATTAGTATCCTTCTCAATCAAAACAGAAAGGGCTTCTTTATAACCAGTGAGGTGCCTTGAAGCACCACTATCAATTAACCAGACATCCAGGGTGTCGAGTGGAGATGCAACAGAGAGGGCGGATACAAGAACAAAATCATTTCTCTTATTATCAACAACATTAGACTCGTCGTACCTAGAATTTCTTGACCTCTTGAAAGGTTGCCCGTTTCCATTACGATCAGAGGGAGCCTTCCTTTTTCCTTGGAACCTATTGTTCTTGTCATTCCTTCTCAAGTTGTTGTTGTCATCATCCCTTGGAGAGTCCCTTCTATTAGGGCACTCTCTTGCATAGTGACCAGTCTTGTTACAAGTGTAACATCTTCCCTTCCTTCCTTTGGGCCCCGCTCTACCATGGTTTCGATTTCTCAAGCCAACATGGTTCTTCTTCTTTGCATGAGCGGCGAAGGCAGTAGGGTCACTTCCATTACCGTTTGAGGCATACTCCATCATTCTTGTTTCCTCTTGAGTGAATCTCGTCAATATTTCATCAAAATCAGGAATCACATTATTATTGAGAATAGTGTTATTGAATACATGTCAATCACGGGGGAGACCTCCAAGTGCAATAAGAACCATCTCTCGATCAGATATTGCTTCCCCAATAGCTAGGAGTTTATTCCTTATTTCAGTGAGCCTCATAAAATAGTATTGAATAGATTCATCCTTACCCTTCTTGATATTCTTCAATTGATTCTTGAAAAAGAGGATTTGATTAGCATTGCTAGCCCTGAACATGCTCACCAGCTTATCATACATCTTCTTAGATGTCTTCAGCTCAGAAATGTAACTAACCAAGTGCTTATGAATAGAATCCTGAATAATTATCTTTGCTTTGATTTCCCCTTTTCTATACTTTGACTTCGTGACAGAAGCTGCATTTGATGGAGGCTCTTGAATATTCCCCTGTACATAGTCCATGACATCTTGATCTTCTAGCGCCAAATCCAAGGACATCTTCCATGCATGATAATCAGACTTATCAGTCAATTTATCATCAGCCTGGAAACCCCTGTAGTTTGAGGAGGCCATTTGTCCTTGATAGGACTTCTTCCTTCAGAGATAGCTTCTAACACCAGCTTGGACTCTTGGACTTTGTCTTCACCTCAACTCTGATATCATGTTAAATTTAGATAACCATGGTGTTCTATGCTTGATGTACTTTTACTTCAATCTTTCTTAGGCCCAATACAAAATAGCAATCACATAAACTTAAAAGTAAAATGTTGATAGAACACAATAATAGATCAATAGACGACAAGCCAAATATAGATCAGATTTACAATTCCTTTTGTCCAACAAAGATATGAGATATTGTGGCATTACGACAGTCAACAGGATGCTTCAACCAGCAAAGTCTTTCTCGGCAGCCAGCACTTTCATGTGTCACACCCACAGCCCTCAAAGACAGCTCATCACAAGTCAACGCAAGTCAAACCAAGGACAGTGCAGAAAAGTCAACGCAAGAAACTAGGGCTTCAATCAAACATTCTGGAATTCCTTGATTTTTGTGCCCAATTGTACGGCCTCCTAAAATCGAAATTCTTGTTGAAAATTGAGGTCAAACGACCAAGGGTTGACCACGGTCAACGTTGGTCAACGCTACAGCAGAAAAAGCCCTAAACATATTAGCGCAGAAAAAAGAAAGCCCCAAAGAAATCATCGCAAAAAACAGCAACGACGCTCCACACGTGAGGACAGCAGCTACGCTCCACACGTGAGGGAAAAAGGCCTCCAAAGGCTATCGAACCAATTATATCACAATGAGAGAATGTGTGATGAGATGATGAGAAAATGACCTCCAAGTCTCTCCAATTTATATTCATCAATGAGGGTGTGAGACACATCTCTTAGGCGTGTGGGATAAATCTGGCCGACCTTGCACATGTTTAAAATAAATCAAAATCAATGTTATGCTCATCCGATCAAAATTATCTTTAGATCAATCTTGCACCTCTCCGAAAGAGGAATCCAACAAAAATACGACCATCGTCATGTGAGCAGTGCAACACGGAGTTTGGACCTAGTTGCCCAAAATTAACACCCTATAATTATGTTCACAAATCCTCCAACAACCCACTAAACTAATCTCCACCTAAATAATTATTTCGTTTTTAATAGTGTTCCCAGCCAACAGGGGTACGAAGCAACAAACTAAAGGTAGTCTTACTTTTGATCCCAAATCAATGAGGCAAGCCCCAACCATACTTCTCAAAGACCCCAACAACAGTGTCATTCAAGAGCTAACAACAGTAGCCAACCAATCTCTTCTAAGACTCAACAATGGACTATCTCTTATAGGCGATAACACATTATCCAATCCAATATTCCTCTAACTTTTCTCAAGACAATGTTCCTTATAGAGTTTCATCCCTTTGGCCTCAATTGTTAGGAGAGCTAGTGCTAGCCAGCCTTGATATGGCTACATTATTTGCATCTACAATTTGGATATGATCCCCTGGTACATTTTCTCCCAATTCCACTTTTGGGGGTCAATCTTCAAGGTCTTATTTTAAATCGATGTACATTTTGCATCTTACTTATAGGAGTTGAAACTATTATAATTAGTAATGCCATTAACCTAGTTTCATGGTAATATGTCGGACATTAATAAAATGATCTTATCTTTAATTACAACAAATAAATGAAGAAATCAAGGGAGTGAGACTAACAGTAGTCATTGGTTTCAATTTGCAACATGCTTCTGATTCCAACATCTTTGCTGCCTGACTAAATGCTTATGTCCCAACAATTGGGTGACTCTTCCAAACCCTTTTGTGGTGTTCTTTGTGGAGGGTGGCTTGGGCATTATTTTATAACAAAGATCTTTGATGATTTGAATTCATGTCTCAACCAAATTTCAATGAGGGTAATAATATCCAAGATTTTATAGTGTGAACCTCCTATGAATCTGATCCCCCGTCTTTGCTGTTTGACGACAGGCATATATCCAACTACCTGCTTAAATATTGCAAATCATTTTGTAGTCTTCTTTGTGGAGGGTGGCTTGAACATTCTTTTATAACAAAGAACTTTGATGATTTGAATTAATATTCAGAAAACTTTTCTCGACCAGAGTTCAGTGAATTTGTGGGTATAATATTCAAGCTTTTATATTGTGAACCCAAGCATTAAGAGATATTGTTTTTTGTACTTTGTGTAATTGAATCATTGATCGTATTGTGAACTTTACATCTATATAACTAAATTGAATAAGCATTAAGAATCATTGATCATACTGTGAACTTTACATCTATATAACTAAATTGAATAAGCATTAAGAATCATTGATCATACTGTGAACTTTACATTGTGCATAACTAAATTGAATACCATTAAGAGATTTTGTTTTTTTACTTTGTGTAATCGAATCATTGATCCATCGGAATATCAATGGATTTGCATACATTTTTTTATTGTAACGTGGCAATTACAAGAATTTCTTAATTTAAACCTCCTACCCTTGCTCTAGATTAGGTTTTGTTAAGCATCAACTAAAACATTCATTATCTTCGCCTTCGGGGTTACAAAATTGCGTGCTGACCTTTGGAGCTTTCCAAGGACCTTTAACAGGAGTTTCTGCCGTGTATCCACCTGAGGAAAATGTCTCCACCAATGGATCATCATGCTGCACTCTTCCAGTTATCTCAAAGCACACACCAATCTGGGATTTTACTGGCATTTTACCATTATTATAAGGTTGTGATCTCTTTGCACGACCTGATTCACGAGTATCTACAAAAACTGGCAGATCTCTTATATTTGGATTTGCCTTTATGCGGTTGCAACTTTTATCTTGAGAATCAAAAGTGGCCCGCAGTATACTGCTTTTTGTCTCCGTCTCCGCTGCTTCTTGCTCAGTCATCACAACCTGAAACAATGCAATATGAATACATAAACTACTCAAATATAGGCTAGTTCACTTAATGATGCACGTGAAGAGATTGACAGCATCGCAATCTTAATACAGCGTACAAGTAGAAAACCATATTTTTGTTGACATCTTAATACTGCATACAAGTAGGAAACTATATATTTTGTAATTTGCTATGATAATGATTTATAGCTAAAAGCATTTGAATTGCAAAAGTCATGCATTGCTTCTCATCTGAAATAGTGTTCATAGATTCAAAAACTCTGCAGAAGATGACCTTACGACCAACTAAATCTAAGGTGACAACAAGTTTATTTCGACGAGCTCGATCAGCTTCTTCAATTTCTTCCTGTTTCTTTCGCAATAGTTGCTTTTCCTGTTAATATTCACACGGCAACAATATCAGTCAAAACTGATTGTAAAATCAGCTTACATTGTAAAGTTTCAAACTGCCTTGCCAAGTCGGCTATACCTCTTCTGAAATCCATGCATTTCCCTCATCATAATAATCACTCTGATCATCAATCACAACTGTCCGCTCAGCTGCATTACGGTCATAGTCAACAAGCCTATTCTTAAATGCCTCTGCTGCAGCTTCTCCTTCAGACACAGGGAATGCAACCTCGCCAAGCCCTGCATAATTAGAACCTTCACGCAACACAAGTGCACCACAAAAACTGCAAGGACCTTCTCCTGTCTGTTCACAAATGATCTTGCCACAGGACAGACAATTTGCTATAAGCTTAT
This sequence comes from Pinus albicaulis, assembly GCA_034641835.2. Lineage (NCBI taxonomy): Eukaryota > Viridiplantae > Streptophyta > Pinopsida > Pinales > Pinaceae > Pinus > Pinus albicaulis. The sequence goes on from CM076574.1 coordinate 890,088,212, forward strand.
GCCTACGAGCTTGGCAATCACATGGTTGACCACTTTGGAGGACAATTGAGCCTTTTGCAGCTTCAGCAAGTGAAATCACTTTACCCCCTTTCTTTTTCCTGGCAGCATTACCTTTCCCCTTTGCAACAACCTTTGCTTCTGAAATTTCTGTTGGGGGTTTTGCTTCTTGCTGAACAGCTACAGAGTTTCTTTCATTTGAGCGTTTTGCTGCTTTTCTGTTTCCAGCAGACCACAAATCCTCTGCTGGGGGTTTCATATACGCTTGCATATCCTCTTTGGGAATCATGTCTATATAGAGATTTCTCTTAGAGGATCTCCTTTGCAGGTATTCAGCTATAATGCCCTGGCTTAATTCATGACCAACAATGTTCTGCAAACCACATGTTCATCAAAAGTTTAGAAATAAGCATGAAAACGAGTAAACATTTAATAGAGATTAAAGTGATTAAATACTGAAAGTCTTGTGGATTGCAACAAAATGTATGTTATCCCATAATCCATTGAAGAGATTTATACACGTTAATGCCAATTGGGTGTAAAGTATTGATTATTTCCTGTTTTGACGGTGACATCGCTTAAATTTGTGCACTTTAGTGTAGTGTCAAGTCCATCCTCCATTCTACCTAGTTTGCCATTTGGGTGTAAAGTATTGATTATTTCCTGTTTTGATGGTGATATCCCTTAAATTTGTGCACTTTAGTGTAGTGTCATGTCCATCCTCCATTCTACCTAGTTAACAAGCATGATCTCTCCTCCACCCGCATTTCTAGGTGTCTCAATATGCCCATTTCACATCATATCCTAGACATTTTGCCATCCAACTCAGTGCCTCTCCATAAAACTGCTAGAATTTAAACTTTTCATACTTTTCCTTCTACCAGCATGAAGAGTGTCCACCAACTCCTAATTCCCACTTTTGCTTCTTTCCAGCTATTAAAAAAAAATCTAATGTCTTTGTTGAGGTGCTGTACTCTTTGCAGATAATCTCAGTCGACTAGAGTTCAATCATTCGATTGACAGCTTGAGTAAAACTACCAAGAATGAACCTCAGCAAGTTTAGTCGAAAACAATCGATTATAACAGCAAGTCGACAGGATGGTTGAAGTCAAGTCGATGAGAATACAAGTCGACAATCAAGTCAAGAACAATTACCTCAGTCGAAGTCTACCGGCAATTGAGCAACCAACAGAAGCTAATTATCAACTGGAATAGTGGAAGGGATCACAATCAGGCACACGCACAAAAGCAACTGAGATTGGCGGTCAACTAATGGCCAAAGAAAAATCAACTACAGTGGGAACTGATCAAAAAGCAATTAGGAATCCCGAAATTTTTGGGATCTTAGCCAAATGATCTTCAGCCACTTGTACTGATTTGAGAAGCTAAGAATTAAGAGTTTTTTGTGCCTACAAATAAAGCATGATGTAAGGCTAATGTGAGATGATGAGATGATCAATATTCATGATCGGTAGAGATTGGGTGATGTATGAATACATTGATCTTAGGTATGGAGTCTGGACCAAGGTCGACATTCATTGTAATCTGGCTTTGATATTCAGTCAAGAACATAAGAGCCATAAAGCTCAAACGTCAGTTGGTTTTCCTAGTTAAGGGTTTCCAGGGTAACCTGTCGGTGCTGTGTGAATCCTTCTGGTGTGCCATTGTGTATTTCTATTCATAAATTTCTCTCATGTGAATTTAAATGTTTATGTTTTTTTTTAATTGGGAAAAATCGGTAGACCTGTTACCGTGGAGAACTGGGATCGAGACAGTGGAACTGCCACTATACTCCTGATCCTTTCGCAACCGCCCACAAGCCACACTAGATAGGTAAACCAAATTTCGAACCTAGGCGGGGCCCCTATATTGGTTGGCAAACGCCTTCCAGTGCGGGACGTCCACCGTTCAGCATGGCCTGATGGATTTATGTTAATTGAGCTTCTAGTTTGGTTTATATGTCTAGTTGACTTTGTATTTGGACTTGTGATATTTGAGGTGTAAATCAAATACCTTAAGCCCAACATCTAGCATTAAAGCTTATTTTGGTTGTGCATAGGAACACCTCCACTCTCAAATATTGAGGATCTTGAACCTAGATATTCAGGAACATCATTCTCGATTGGATTAGTCTTAAGACAGAATTTCTATTAAAGAAAGATGGCTAGAAATTCAAGAATTGAGATTGAAAATTTTATGGCCAAAATTTTGAGCTTTGGAAGTTTAAAATGGAGAATCTCCTCATAGATCGAGAACAGTGGATCGTTATGCATCCCAAAACCCCTCCGACAGGAATGTTGATGGACGATTGGGAGAAACACAAAAGAAAACAAGGAGTGCAATTCAACTTTATCTTGCAGATTCGGTATTGTTGAATGTCTCGAGGGAAGACACTGCGAAGAAAATGTGGGATATGTTGGGAAACTTATACTAGTCGAAATCATTGGTCAGTAAGTTGTTTCTTCAAAACAAACTCTACCTGCTGAGGATGAGAGAGGGTGATTCAGTCATAAAACACCTACATGTATTCAACATTGTGATTAGTCAACTATTAAGTGTGGATATCTCTGTTGCATAAGAGGAAAAGCATATCAGTCAATTGTGTTCTTTGTTGAACTCATGGGATAGTCTACTCAAGGCTATTGGGAGTAATACGACCATACTATCTTTTGATGATGTAATGGCATCTCTATTATCAAAGGAGACGAGGGAAAGGAATATGTAGGTTGACAGAGGTAAAGGAAAATTTTCCAAGATGAAAGTCAAAAGAAAGATCTGTGTCCTGCTAAGTTGACAAGAAGATGTTGGAAATGTGATAGAGTGGGGCATTACAAAAGAGATTGTAAGTCAAAGATTGTTAAACAGCACAAGGGATCTGATAAGTAGTTAAATGAAAGGAGAATTTCTTCGAATGGAGGGGATGTGTATTTAGCTTTGATAAGTGCACAGTCAAATCACAAGGCATGGTTGATCAACTCAAGAGCATTTTATCATATGGCACCTCATAAGGAGTCATTCTGTGAATATGATGGAGGGGTTGTCTACCTCAGGGATAACTCGACAACCAAGATAGACAATCGAGGTCGAGTTTGACTAATCCTAAAAGACGATCAGAGTAGAACATTGCTAGGGGTACTACAGATTCCAGGTTTAGCTGAAATTAATTTTTGTCAGTCAAACGGGTGATGTAGGTGTGCATGATGTATTCGAGAAGGATTCATGTAAGATGGTTCATAGTGTGATGGTTTTGATAACAGGTGTTCAGATTGGGACATTGTACAAGTTGTCTGGACACATCGACCCAAGTAATTGCAGTAGTGTAGTTTTTCCTGAAACCGACAACTCGGCCTCTTGTCTAGTTGATGAAACCATGCCATGGCATCTGAGGATGGGACACACTGGAGAAAAAGGACTTCAAATGATGCAAAGCAAAGGTATGATCAAAGATTTACCTAGTAACTCTTTGGAAGTCTATTTCTTATGTCGCTAGGGAAAAAGGAATTCTGGAGCTAGTTCATAGTGATGTATTTAGGTGAATCTATATAACTATGTTTCCTTCATTGATAATTTCTCTAAGATGGCACAGTTGTATTTCCTAAGAAAAGTCATGGTTTTTTAGAATCAAGAGTTCAAATCTCTTGTGGAGAACAAAACAAATAGGAAGGTAAAGGTGTTGAGAACTGACAACAAAGGTAAATTTTGTGGTAAAGAGTTTGAGTAGTAATGCAAACAGCATGGGATAGTATGCCAAAAACTCCATACATTCCTCAGCAAAATGGAGTTGTTGAAAGAATGAATAGAATGTTTATGGACAAGGCAAGGAGCATGCTTAGAAGTGTCAACACAATATGTTACTTGGTAAATAGGTATCCACCATTAGCATCGGTTGACAAAACTCCGTATGAAGTATGGTTTGGTAAAAGCCATCACTCACACATCTCATAGTTTTTGGTTGTCGGATATTTATCCATGTTCAAAGGAAAAGAGGACAAAGCTAAGTTGCACGAAACGGGGAAATGGAAACGAATTTCCGAAACAGGAAGCGATACGAAACACGACCTCCCCAAATTTTGGAAACGGGGAAACACGAGATATATATATATATATATAATTTAAATTTATATTAGAATTTAAGACATTTAAGAAATGTTATGTGAAATAATAAAACATACATGATAAATTCAAAGCATAAACTATCACAAGTTACAAGACATTTACTCATGAATGATAACAGACACATAATAAAAATAGCAATATCGGAATATCCAAAACCAGCCTTTATTATATATCAAAATCACAAAATCAGCCTTCATTATATATATATGGCTGCAAGTACAATAAAGACTATGAGCATGTCAAGTCAAGATTTTGTTTGAGTGACGGGTACATTTTTAGTAGGGTCATGATAGAGGAGTTTGACAACCAATGTCACTAACATCAAGGTACATACAGGGATTGGTGCTCTTGATTAAATACAAGTTCCATACCCTAATACATAACAAAATCCGATGGAAACATCGCAATCACCCAATCCAGAAATCCTGAAAAACTGATAAGTCAGCTGGATTTTGAATGAGATCTAAAATTCTACTTTCTCCATATGAAATCCAATGAGGTCGGAACCACTCTCAAACATCCTGAGTCATTTCATGGTAATGTTAAAAATTAAGTAAAAGTGATGTCACTTTTACTTTAAGAATTTAACATTACCATGAATCGCATATAAATACTAGGGCCATAGGCTTAATCATTTGAAGCGAGAGTCTTTTTATAAGTTGAGAGAGCCATCTAGAAGCATCCAAAAGACACTTTCCACAACTAAAATAATAATAAAACACACGAACCCCAAAAAAAAGCAAAAAAATTAAGTTAAAATGACAGAAACGCACCCGTACAGCCTGGAAACGCGTTTCCGTCCATACTGGGCACGTTTCCCCCACATGAAACAGCCCAGTACGGACGGAAACACTTTTCCAAGCCGTACGGTACGGGGAAATGCGTCTCCGTTTCGTTTCAGGGCGAAAATAGACCCCTACCCCACGTTTCCTGCAACCTTGGGACAAAATTGAATAACAAGGCAATCAAGTGAACTTCCATCGGCTATAAGGACAAAATGAAAGGATATAAGCTATGGGATCTAGTGACAAGGAAGCCAATTTCTAGTCGAGATGTCATCTTCAGGGAACTTAGGTGTATTTCCAAGAGTGGAGAGACTCCAAAAAAGAAGAACAGAAAACAAAAGTTGGTAACTGACTTGAAGTTAGAGGAAAGTGATTGGATGAGTCGACTAATCAGACAAAGAGGTAGAACAACAAACTTTAGTTAGAAGGAGGTTTGGTCAGGCAAGGAAAGTGAGGTAGTTGGGGTCTTTTTCATGGTTTTTGTGTGAATAATAAGGGTTTTATTTCAAAAATTATGGGTTTACCCCTTAATTTTCTTGAAATTTGTAAAAACCCCAAAAACATGCATTAAACATATGTAATTATATGCTTTAACATTTAATAAATCATGTGTTAAACAGTGCACACATCCTATGGAAGGCATGCCAGATAAAAGACTATTATCCACCCCCCCCCGCCCCCCCCCCACAAAAAAAAAAGAAAAACTACCTTCCCCAATTTACTCAGTGGATAACAAGGTGGGGAATCAAAAAAGTTTACCAGGTGGTATACAGCTAAGGTTATGTGTCGGCAATGTATTGAGTCACCCACCCCACCCCCTGACAATTCTAATACCACCAAGGTATGACCATGACCAAAAATTTGATGAAACAAACCTGAGTTGTATGTCTACTCTTTTTCCTACGAATAAATATTTAATTAGATTCCATTATAGTCAATATTTAATAGATATAATAAACTTTCAGTTGAAACAGTTTAGTGTTGTTTCGAGTTTCAATTCTACCTAGTCTATTTATTTTTGTATTTCCAAGTTCAGAAGTTTTCATTACTTCATTTGAATCTTCAAGATGATATTGGTAACTCCTCCTCAGTTATTCACTAGAAATCTATGGTTAGAAAGCAGCCGCAAAATGTTGGAAATCTATAGTTAGAAAGCAACCGCAAAATGTTGGTTTTTCTGAGTTTGTTAATGAATTTATGTCAGTTGTATTTTCTATCATTTATGAAAAGTCTCCCCCTAGGGTTTCTCCAAAGATTAAAAAGCTCCTTCAGTCAAGTCCAAACACCAAGGTTGGTCATCGTTATTTGTTTCAACACTGTATCAAGATCAAGATTTATAGTTTCGAATCCCATCCTTACCATTTTTTCTCGCTATGAGGATCTTTGCCTTAAGAGCATATTAGGTAGAGATTAGAGTTTGATCGGGTGCACAACAGACCACTTTTAAATTAATGGAGGAGGTTGGGCCATTTATTTTTAATGCCAAATCAACTCTACAGGAGGTGGAAAGAATGTGAAAGGAAATGAATTTCTCGTAGGAGAAATCATGGTCTTCTGACACTTATATGATTATTTCAAATACAATAACAAAACAAAGATCAACTCCATAAGTACATTTCCATTCACCAATCAATTGTTGGAGCCCATTGTTATTTTTGTTGAGATAACAAGATGGAGAGGGGATCAAATGGAACCACCAACAAAACCTAAGTCTACATAAACCATAAGCACAAGTGTAATGCCATAGCATGAAAAGATAACAAAAGATGTGGGTGCCCATAGGGTAAAGGAATCAATCACTTATGAAAGAACATGATGAGATGATACTGCAAATGAGGAGTATAATGTGTATTTATGCACAACTCATGAGGTTGGGGCCTCTTCACCTACAAGAGGGTTATAAGCCCAAAAAATTCCCTAGTCAATCTTACTTTGGGGTACCTCCCAAGCTACCAATCTCAAGAAGTTCTTGGTGCATAATGATCTCTTGTTCTATGGATCACACATCTATGTTCTTACAGTAGGTGGAATTAGGAGAGAACTCTTGAAAGAGTGTCATGACTAGCCTTGGGCTAACCACCTAGGACATCAAAGAACACTGGCATTATTGGAGAGAGGATACTTATGGGAAACATGAGGCAAGATGTGGAGGAGTATGTTCAAACTTCCATTATTTTCCAGCAGGATAAGTCTGATACCAGAGGATAGGCAGGATTGTTGCAACCTTTACAGATTCCAGATAGACTTTCAGTGAGTGTCTCAATGGACTTCTCTCATTTTCGATGGTGCAAGGGTATAAGGGTATATGTTGTAGACCGATTCTACAAGTATGCCTTCTTCATGCTGATGAAGGTACCATGTAGTGCAAAGGAGACAGCAAGGAAGTGCTTCTGGAATATGGTGAAGTATTGAGGTCTTCTCTTGAGTATTGTATCAGACAGAGATAAAAGGTTTACAAGGAAGTTTTGGACCTCGTTGTTCAAACATGTGGGGACACAGTTGTTACATAGTTCCAGTTTCCATCCATAGATAGATAGACAAACAAAGCATATAACCTCTCTATTGGAGGACTACCTAAGACACTATGTGAGAGCCAATCAAGAGAATTGGCCGATCTTGTTGGATACAATACAGTTTAGGTACAACTTGCAGAAGAGTGCTTCTACGAGATACAGGCCATTCGAGTTGGTTAATGGGCAAGATGCCTATTACCACGCACATTGTCATGTAGGGCTACCAAGGGAGGAGTCCTACAGCTCTGAAGAAAATGAACCAGTCGCAGGAGATGTTGGAGATGGCTAGAGTGCACTTGACCAAAGCAACAAAAAGCATGAAGAATTGGGCAGACAAAGATAGGAGAGATGTAGAGTTCAGTGTGGGCAATATGATCTTTTTCAAGATGACCAAGGAGCAATTCCCACCACATACCGAGATGTCTAGATCGTTGGTGAAGAGGTTGAGGGGCCATTCCAAGTTGTAGATAGGATCGGTGATGTCGCCAATAGATTGGAGTTGCCTTTCCACATGATAGCCCATCATCCAATCTTTCATATCAGTCAATTGAAGAAGGGCTTGATGGATATAAATGATCTGAGCAGAGCGGAGCCACCACGAGCCCTAGACTTGATTGTTGAACATTCGAAGTTAGAGCTTGAGGAGATTGTGGGCTATCAGACTTTGGGCGTTGGCAACAACACGAAGAGGGACTACTTCATCAAATGAAAGGATGGCCAGGAAGAAGAAAACGAATGGGAGACACGTGAGTCACTTTGGAGATGGGAGAAGCAATTGAGGGCATTTGAGAGGAAGCATTAGCTAGAGGTCCCAAGGTTGTCGAGGATGGCAACGACTCATGGTGGGGGAGGATGTCAGGCCCCAAGGTACACCCCCATCTCAACTGAGTGCCAAGCACACCCTATGGGCACCTTGGTAGTTGAAAAACTAAGTTGGCGTAGCACCTAAGCGAGGGCACGCCCAGTTGGTCGAATCGCCTTTGGCACGAGCGACCAAGAGTTGGGGTTTCCTATTGGGCAAAATCATCACACGATGGCATATTGAAGAAGAGCACACAATATGTGTCAGCTCGATGGAACGAATGTCGGGCGCCATGTGGGCACCTACCTAACCAAGCGGCACAAGTTTGTAAAAGGACTCAAAGACGTCTTGAGACTAAACAACCCAAGGTGGAAGGACGATGGGACAGAGAGGCACGAAGTTGGGCGTTGGCTCGAGATCGGTTGACACTATTCAATAGAAAATGGGCTGACTTGCTATGCGATGGTGAAACCCTCAGGTGAGCTGAATGATGAAACAACGTCAGTGTGTGCGAGAGGGCGCAGAGGTGAACCGATGTGACATTTCACCTGCCTTATTGCAAGTTATACATAATCGAGATGGTGAACCGATTCACACAAGCAAGGAGCAAAGGCACAAGTCACAAGTCACAAGATGGGAACAGGAACGAAGAGTTGCGAAGGAATGAAGGTTCGAGTGGGTCTGCAATAGTGCAGACTACCAAACAAACCGAGCAAAGTCTACACGAATTGGTGAACTGAGACACATTTGGAGGAATTTGGTGGCAGGACATGGTAATGTAAATTTCGTGATTTTGCAAGGTTTAAAGGAAGAAACCAAGCCGGTGGGCTATGGTTGCCTATCTTATGTAAAATTTCGTTATTACAATAAGAATTAAGGCTGGAGAAAAGTTCCATTCCATTTCTTGTGTACATGTGATTGGATGTGGATAATTATGTACTACTGTTTATACTGCATTTACAATTAAAGTGTTGTATGGAAATTGTGACAATATGCTTGCTTGTTCTAAATTGATGAAGTTATGATAATTCCACTAAATAATTGGTATAGAACATAATATAAGTAACATATTGTGAAGCATAGTCTAGGTGGAATAACACTGTGCTATATTAGGCAGTTGTGAAACACTCCAATGCCGCACACTGAAGTGGTCATGGTGCGCCAAAAGTGCCTTGTAACAGTGCGAAGCCCCTTGGGTTGAGACACCAGCGGTTCCGTCTTCCATTTTCTGGGTGATAGAAGATTGTCGTTGGGATTTATATCATGTTGTTCATCATTAAAAGATTTCCTCTTTTGCAGATCAAACCACTAGATATTTGCTGGTTTGAGCTTCTCATAGATGTTGTGTTTGCACTCATGAATTCACTGTAAAGTGATTTTAGTATATTCAGGTCTGAAGTTTGGTAGTGCACACTGAACACTAAGCTTTTAGTTTAGTAGTTGTAAGTTTTATTCTTTGAGTGCAGATCTGATCTATGAAATGAAAAATTGATAATAGAGGCACAAAGGGTGCTTAAATTCATATTTATAATCATCTTGTATAATTTGTCAAGGGGGCCTCAGTTTCATTTAAGAGTGGCATCAGTGAATTAATTCAATGCATGTAATCACTGAATTAGGGATTAAATGTGTCAGCTCGGTGGAACGAACGCCGGGCGTCACATGGGTTTCGATAAAACTGAGTGACACAACTTTGCGAAAGGATGCAACATCGGCCCGAGACCAAACAAAACTAGGTGGAACAACGGTGGGACCAAGCGACACGAAGTGGGGCATTGGCTCAAGATCAGCCAACATTGTGCAGTGGCAAACAAGCCGACTTGCAATGCAATGGTGGAACCATCACGTGAGTCTACTCACTAAACGACATGAGTGTGTGCAAGAGGGCAGAGAGTTGAACCGACACAACGGTTCACCCGCCCCATCACAAGCTATATATAATATAAACTGCAAACTGATTGACGCAGCAAGGAGCGAAGATGCAAGTCGCAGGATGGGAACAAGAACAAAGAGTTGTGAAGGACTGAAGGTTCAAGTGGGTCTGCAATAGTGCAGACTGTCGAACAAACCAAGCGAAGTCTACACGAGTTGGTGAACTAAGACAAGGCTGGAGAAGGAACTGGCTCGGCTGAGCCGAAATTTGGTGGTAGGATTTGGTAGTGTAAATTTTGTGATTTTGCATTGTTTAAAGGAAGGAACCAAGCCGGTGGGCTATGGTTGCTTTCCTTATGTAAAATTTCACTCTTACGATAAGAATTAAGGCTGGAGAGTCGTTCCATTCCATTTATTGTGTACATGTCATTGGATGTGCATAATTTATGTACTATTGTTTTGTAAATTTTTGTAGATGTTCTATGCTAGGAGCAATTTTACTTTTCTCACAGCAATCATACAAATAGTTAAGCAAACTGCAGATAGAACATAAAGGTGGATCTTACAGAAGACAAATCAGAAACAGGGAAAATGTGGTGGTTCGTTACGGCGGTCAACAGGATGCTTCAACCAGCAAAGTCTCCTTGGTCAGCCAACCCAGCATGTGTCACAACAGTCCTCCAATCAGCAAACGAGTCAACCCAAGTCAACTCCAAAAAGTCAACGTTGTCCTGAAAAAGTCAACGCAGGGCAGCAAGCTAAAAGTCAACGCAGCAGCAAATTGGTCAACCCTTTGACCTCGATTTCTGTGCCAAGTAGTACGGCCTTCCAAAATCGAACTTCCCACAAGTTTTCAGCTTGATTGGACCATGCGTTGACCAAAGTCAACGCTGGTCAAACTTTCTGTGAAACCCTAGCAGCAGAAAAATCGTCCTTCAACTCAGCCGTACGGTTTGTCCTCTTTCTCCTTCACACGTGTGGCTGAACTCGTCCTCCAGATAGCTCGTACTATTTCAGACGAAGAGGAAGATGTGAGTTCTGTTGTGATGAAATGCTCTCCAACTTTTCCTGTATTTATATCCATCATTGGGGCGTGTGACACATCTGCTGGGGGCGTGCAACCTTAAGGCCGACCTGCACATATAATTTATTAAGAATAATAAATTCAAAATAAATGTTCTGTTCATCGGATTAAGACATATTATATATGGATTTTACACCTCTCCGAAAGAGGATTCCAACAAAAATATTAGCCTCTTAATCTGAGCATCATAACATGGAGTTTGGACCTAGTTGTCCAAATTTAACACTCCCTCTCAACTAGGGAGAACTCCATCCATCAGTGCAATCAAACATCGTGCGTCATCCCGCCGTAACCTGCTTTTCTGGCCTCTTTATTTCAGAACAGAAGTGGGTCAGTCACAAAGACATCATCCCCCGACTGACATAATCAGTCCAGAGGTTCCAAACCTCTATCAAACTCATGAAGAGTATCCAACCAACCCAAAGTTGGTTCATCTGACCCGAAGTCAGGCAGAGGTCTCAGACCTCACTAAACTTGATCCCAGATCAAGTGGTTGGACCGTGCCATCCTAGATAGAGAGTACGGCAATCTCTGATGCGTCCATCAGTCTTTGCTACTAGTCTCTAGCTTTTCCCACCTCATTGGCCAAATGAGAGGTACTTCCTATGAGCCCTGAACTCAATGGGTAGGATGCATACGGGGCACAGATAAATGAGAGGCGAACCAGCTCAATAATCACAAGGGTGGGGCAGAAGCATTATGAGTGCTTATAGCTTCGAGAAGCTATCCCCAAAGCCCCCCAGAGCTCCCAGAGCTCATCATCCAACAGGACCCACATCATAGGGTCGTTCCACGACACCAAGACTCTCACGGAAGGTTAGGAACTTGACCTTCCCCAGGGGCTTAGTGAGAATATCCGCGACCCGCTCATCAGTTCCTATATGATCGAGCCTTACGGCGCCTCGCTGTACCATATCCCGGATAAAGTGGTACCTGATATCAATATGCTTGGATCGGTCGTGGAACACAGGATTCTCAGTCATACGAATCCCACTCTGATTATCACAGAGTATCACAGTGGTATCTAGCACACGTCCAAACAGCTCACTAAAGAGCTTCCAATCAAACGTCAGCAAAGAGTTGTTACAATTAGCAAGAATGTATTTTCCGTCTCCGTTGCTCAAAGCCACCGACTTCTCGCTTCGCTCATCCATGACGGCTGCAATCCAAGATTGAAGCAAGATCCCGATGTGCTCTTACGATCCACCACACTCCGCCACCTCAATCGCAGCATCGTAAGATATCCACTCCGAGTATCACACTCGGCAGTTGTATCTCAGCCTCATGGTTTATCGTGCCCCGAAGATATCTCAAAAGATTCTGGCACCAACCCAGTTGAAAGTGATGAGGCTCAACCATCCGTTGACTCAAAGTGTCTACCGTAAAACACACATTCAATGTAAGGTCTACTAAGAACATCAAAGCTCCCGACATGAGCTGACGATATCGTGATTGGCCAAGATAGGGTTCAAATAGCGCCGCCACTCAACTTCTAAAGTTGAGTTCCATCTGTCACGATACCCGACTTACAACACTCATACCAAATCTTCCAGGTTTTCCACAATATATTTTTCTTGAGAAAGGAAAATCTCTCCAGGTCTCTGCCAGACCTCCAGGCCTAGGAAGTAGTGCATCAGTCCTAGGTCCTTCATCTCGAACTCAGCAGCGAGCTCCCTCTTGCATTGATGAATGATAGGGTCAACACCTTTCAAGAAGAGGTCGTCCACATACAGCACCAGAATGAGAGACTTCCCCTGGACAACCTTGAAGTAAAGGTTCGGATCAGCATTACTTCGAGTGAAGCCCGCCACTGGCAATTATCCATCCTCCTCGTACCTCGTCCGGGTGCTGTCTTAACCCATAGAGGGCTTCTTCAACCTGCGACATAAGTGTCTCGATCCCGAACCTTCAAATCCCGTAGGTTGTTCCACATACACCTCTTCCTTTATTGCACCATGGAAAAGCTGCCTTGACATCCATCTCGATGAAGACTCCATCCTTGCGTAGGCAAAGGAGGGCTATGATTGATCTAATGGTGGTATATCGTGCCACAGGTGCAAATATGTCATCATAATCTATTCCTTCCTTTTGAGAGAAGCCACGGGCAACAAATCTTGCCTTGAACTTTTCAGCACTTCCATCAGATCCATGCTTGATCTTGTAGAGCCATTTTGCGGTGACAACTGATTTGTCCTTCGGTCTTGGAACCACATCCCATACATCATTCTTCATTATGGACTCATATTCTTTGTGCATAGCATCCTTCCAGACTTGATGCTTTACGGCTTCCTCAAAAGATCCAGGTTCAGATTGTACAATAGTACTCATGGCAGCTAGATACCCTTGGTATCTACACGGCTTCTTGCTTTCTCGGAATGTCCCTCTTGGGGCAGCATGACCCTCAACATCTTCGAGGGTGTCCCTGAGCCATGATGGTCTCTTTCCCAGTGAAGGAGATGGATCAATAGGGTCCATTGGTCCTTCAATATCAGGCATTGTCTTGTCTCATCCTGCGATTCTTCCAGATTTCTAGGCCTTTCTTCATGATCTTCTCCAGATCTTGGAAGATCTACTACTTTCTTCAGGGAAGCATCTTCGTCAAAAGTGACATCATGGCTTATCTCTACTTCCCTTTGACCAGGTACATAGACTCTATATGCCTTAGAAGTCTCACCGTAGCCCACAAACATTCCTTTCTTCCCAGTAGCATCCAGCTTACTTCTCTTTTCTTTCGGCACATGAAAATAGACAGGACATCCAAAAATTCTAAAATGTGAGACATCAGGTTTCTTACCAGAGAAAACCTCTTCGGGAGTTTTGGAGTCCAGAGCGGAATGAGGGCATCGGTTTTGAATGTACATAGCAGTATTTGCAGCTTCTCCCCACAGAAACTTCGGTAGACCCTGGTCACATAGCATGGCACGGGCAACTTCCACAATAGTCCTATTCTTGCATTCAGCAACACCATTCTGCTCAGGAGTATATGCAGTGGTAGTCTCCCTCTTAATGCCAGCTTCTCTGCAAAAGTCTTTGAACTCATTTGACTCATATTCAGTGCCATTGTCGGTCCTCAAAATCTTGATCTTCTTTCCGGTCATATTTTCCACCAAGGCTTTGAAGGTACGGAACCACATGAAAACCTCATCCTTCTTCTTCAAGAAGTATATCCAGGTTTTGCGAGAGAAGTCATCAGTAAATGTCATGTAGTAAGAACATCCCCCCGGGGATGTCACGGGCAACATACCCGGATAGATCGGGAATGGACCAGTTGCAATATATCGGATGTCTTTGTCTGTTGTGACAGCTAAGGAAAGGTCCCCTTGTATGTTTTCCTTGGCACGGCCCTTACATACACCTTCATGATTATTTCCAAAGTCAGGCATCCCTGTCACCACCTTCCTTGCTTCGGGAAGGGCCTTGTAATGAAGGTGTCCAAATCTTCGGTGCCATAGTTCGGTTTGTCGGATAGTATCACAAGTCATAGCTCCCAACGGACTCCCTCCAACCTGGTAGAGTGTACCAACTCTAAAACCAATTGAGATAGCTTCTTTGAAGCTCTCCTTCCACATGAGCACCTTTCCATCAGAGAAAGTTACATTGAATCCTTTGTCTTCCATGGCAGATACAGACACAAGGTTCTTCTTCAATTTAGGTACATAGAGTACATCTTGCAATCGTAGGACTTGTCCTTGAGACAAGTGGAGGGTCACAGTCCCTGTCCCTTTCACAGGATAAGTGGCATTATCCCCAAGGATAATTTCTAGATTAGTATCCCTTTCAACCATGTCAGAAAGTGCTTCCTTGAATCCGGTGATGTGTCTTGAGGCACCACTATCGATTAGCCAGACATCCATAGTGTCGAGCGGAGATGCAGCTGAGAGAGCAGATACAAGAATATACTCATTTCTTTTATCAACAACATTAGACTCCTCATACCTGGTATTTCTGGACCTTTTAGAAGGTTGATTGTTTCCACCAAAGTGAGCCTTCCTCTTTCCTTTGGATTTGTCCTTTCTTCAATTCCCATGCCTTCGGTTGTTGTTGTTATCATCAATATCGGGAGAATCCTTCTTGAAGGGGAATTCTCTAGCATAGTGACCAGGCCTATGGCAGGTGAAACATTTACCCTTCTTCTCTTGAGTCCTCGTTCTTCCTTTGTCCTTAGAACCACCAGAGTTCTTCTTTCGGGAATGAGCACCATAGGCAGCATTTCTGTCATTATCGAATTCCTTCATCCTAGTTTCTTCTTGCATACATCTAGACAGAAGCTCATCAAAGTTAGGAATGGTATTATTGTTGAGAATGGTAGTTGTGAATACTTGCCATTCATATGGGAGTCCTCCAAGTGCGGTGAGAACCATCTCACGATCAGCTATTGTCTCCCCAATAGCCAGCAGATAGTTCCTTGTTTCGGTCAATTTCAAAAAGAAGGTTTGAATAGATTCATCCCGGCCCTTCTTCATATTCTTCAACTTGTTCTTGAGGAATAGCACTTGGTTCACATTGTTTACCTTGAACATAAGGATCAATTTGTCATACATCTCCTTGGATGTGCCTAGTTCAGATACATAGGCAACCAGACTCTTATGTATGGATTCCCTGATCAGCAACTTTGCTCTGATTTCTCCCTTCTTGTACTTGTTTCTAACAGCCGCAGTAGCATTGGATGGAGGTTCTTGAATCTTACCTGTCACATGATCCAAGAGATCATGATCTTCCAATTTGAGGTCTAATATCATCTTCCAGGCATGGAAGTCATCACTTCCAGTCAGCTTGTCATTCTCCTTGAACTCAAGACTAGTGGAACCCATTTCTTCCGGTGGTGATTGCTAAAGATAGAGTTTGTCTTCACCTCAGCTCTGATACCATGTAAATTTTTGTAGATGTTCTATGCTAGGAGCAATTTTACTTTTCTCACAACAATCATACAAATAGTTAAGCAAACTGCAGATAGAACATATAGGTGGATCTTACAGAAGACAAATCAGAAACAGGAAAAATGTGGTGGTTCGTTACGGCGGTCAACAGGATGCTTCAACCAGCAAAGTCTCCTTGGTCAGCCAACCCAGCATGTGTCACAACGGTCCTCAAATCAGTAAACGAGTCAACCCAAGTCAACTCCAAAAAAGTCAACGCTGTCCTGAAAAAGTCAACGCAGGGCAGCAAGCTAAAAGTGAACGCAGCAGCAGATTGGTCAACCCTTTGACCTCGATTTCTGTGCCAAATAGTACGGCCTTCCAAAATCGAACTTCCCACAAGTTTTCAGCCCAATCGGACCATGCGTTGACCAAAGTCAACGCTGGTCAAACTTTTTGCAAAACCCTAACTGCAGAAAATCGTCCTTCAACTCAGCCGTACTGTTTTTGTCCTTCTTCTCCTTCACACGTGTGGCTGAACTCGTCCTCCAAGGAGCTCGTACTAAATCAGATGAGAGAAGTTGTTGTGAGTTGTGTTGTGATGAAATGCTCTCCAACTTTGCCTGTATTTATATCCATCATTGGGGCGTGTGACACATCTGCTGGGGGCGTGCAACCTTAAGGCCGACTTGCACATATAATTTATTAAGAATAATAAATTCAAAATAAATGTTCTGCTCATCGGATTAAGACATATTATATATGGATTTTACACCTCTCCGAAAGAGGATTCCAACAAAAATATTAGCCTCTTAATCTGAGCATCATAACATGGATTTTGGACCTAGTTGTCCAAATTTAACATGTTTATACTGCATTTACAATTACAGTGTTGTATGGAAGTTGTGACAATATGCTTGATTGTTCTATATTGATGAAGTTATGATAATTCCACTAAATAACATGTATAGAACATAAAATAAGTAACATATTGTGAGGCATAGTCTAGGAGGAATAACACTGTGGTACATTAGGCAGTTGCGAAACATGCCAATGCTGCACACTCAAGGGGTCACGGTGCGCCAAAAGTGCCTTGTAACTGTATGG
The DNA here is from genome assembly GCA_034641835.2 of Pinus albicaulis. NCBI lineage: Eukaryota > Viridiplantae > Streptophyta > Pinopsida > Pinales > Pinaceae > Pinus > Pinus albicaulis. The sequence continues at coordinate 890,105,344 of CM076574.1, forward strand.
AGCCCCTTGAGTCGAGACACCAGCGGTTCCACTTCCATTTTCTGGGTGATAGGAGATTGTTGCTGGGATTTATATCATGTTGTTCATCATCAACACACTTCCTCTTTTGCAGATCAAACCACTAGTTATCTGCTGGTTTGAGCTTCTCAAAGATGCTGTGTTTGCACTCCTGAATTTACTGTAAAGTGATTTTAGTATATGCAAATCTGAATTTTGGTAGTGAACACTGAATACCGAGCTTTCGGTTTAGTAGCTGTAAGTTTTATTCTTTGAGTGTAGATCTGATCTATGAAATGAAAAATTGATAATAGAGGCACAAAGGGTGCTTAAATTCATATTTATAATCATGTTGTATAATCTGTCAGGTGGGGCTCAGTTTCATTTAAGAGTGGCATCAGCAAATTAATTCCATGCATATAATCACTTAATTAGGAATTAAATGTAAGCAACTCTAGTAAGAAATATTTCATTGGAAAACTATGTAAGAGAATGCTTTGATCAAGGAAAACTTTGGCTTGTGATTTACTCCAATCTCCATTATGATAGCACTTCGCAATTAGAAATTTCTGTGGACAGCATCTCTGACATTTTTCATTGCACCTGATGTCATTGGCACTCTAAACATTTTTATGTTGTCATCCTTACTTCTGCATGTGGAATGATAGAAAACAAAGAGGGAGAGAGGGTTGTCAAACAACTATGCCTCTCAAGATTCATTGTTAGATTGCGATTATAAATATAAGGGGTTATAGCCTTGCTCAATTTCCTCTTGTTTGATGCTTGAGAGCAAGGGTAATGATGCTATTTTCAGATTATTCACATATGGATTACAGTTCCATGGAACGAACTGAAGCTAAATGGAGGAGGACTATCCACTTGGGGCAAGTTCAGAGAGCCTAACACCCAGTATCAAGGCAAAAGCAGGTCATCTCTGACCTAGGAATCAGCCTAGAGCACAAACAGAACAAAAAATATCTCCACCTTCTAATCCAATTCAAAGGCAGCTTCAGGTTTTGAATTTAGCACAAGCATACTGTCGGCTTCATATGAAGCTTTTTCTATGACAGTTTGGTATGCTCTGAAATAGAGATTGCATCTATAACGACTACTGAGTCACTTCAGAAGAACATGAGTTCATTTGTAATAACTAGGAATAGCGTGTGTCTTTGGTCCTCTGTTAGTCACTTTCAACACTGCATTGAGTATTTTCTTCTGGTTTGCAACTGAGTTGAGGTTTAGTACACTTTGTTTATCCCTTAAGGTAATACTTGCTCCTTAGGATTTAAATTCGATAGTTTCCGTACCAGTTTATTCAATAAAATAATAAGATACAATTCTCACAGCTGAAGAACAACATTTCTATGAGAATATCCATATCCAGACAGGTATGAAATTTGAACCTCATCAATACTACCATTGATAATTTTATGATTAGTGATAAGCCATTTTGCCCATCATTTAGATATTGATGTGGCCCTACTCTGACAAAGAAAAAATAATGGATTCTACTCAAAAAGAGGATGCCTAAAGTGACCAATAAAAATATCATTATTTAAGATAACCTAGGTAATTCTTACAAGATAGAAGGCTTGAACTTGCTTCGTAAGTATGGTTAAATTCAATTGGGTATAGTTCGACTGGTTGTGAGGAAAAGTTGTTACCCTCCCCACATGGGTTCAAATCCCAGTTAGTGACATGTTTTCTCTTAGTGGGCCAATTATATATGATCTATCCACGAGTTGTCGCCTCGCCCTGTGCCCTGAAGAATCTATGGTTTACCCTGGGTACTATCCTCGGAATAAGGGGAAGTGCCCAGGAGGTTTTCCAACAGATATTTTCTGGAAAAAATTTACAGTTCAGACACCATTCAAAGGATAAATTCAACACCTGAATTAAAGAGACAAACAGGAAAGTCAGTAAATTGGGACAAGACCAAGAAATCAATTATATGCCAATTATTGTAGTAGGAAAGTATCGCTAAGCAGGAATTGGACCAACAAGTCCGGTCCATGACAATCATGGCAATGGGAAATATAAAATATTATTAATGCCAATGGATGATAACAATGGTCAATAAAAATATGTTCAAAATATAAGACGTGCTAAATACAAAATTCAAGGATCAGAATATAGAGAATCCTAGGTTTGGTCTAGTTGTAGGCACAAAAACAGCTAAGAATTTGACATCAGTAAGTCCAAATTCCTATCAATAACAATAAAACAAACCAAACCAGATACAAAGAACATACACAAACTTGCATTATTGACAGACTCAGTGCATGGTCCCCAGGGCCTCCTGGTCGTCTGTTTTAACTGCAATATCCCTCCCTAGGTGCCGGTGACACTAAGTCCTACTATTTGTTTCTTAGAATTCTTTAGGAATTGTCCGCTCTTGAAGAGAATAACAAAAAAACAGAGACTTGATCAACAAAAAGCTGCAGAGCAATATAATCACTATTTAGTTTCTTATAACATTATTATACATGCAAAAGGATTTCCCTGACCACAATGTCAATAGGTTGCACCAACTTAACTGTTCACAAATTTGGATGGGGCTTTAGGGTTTATATTAAGCACGTGTATTGAGTCAACATAATTTGGAATTCCACTCAGTAGCTCGAAATCCCTACCCACACATATCATTTGACTTTTAGGAGCAAATGCAATGATGATATTTCTAGATTATTTACATATGGACTACAGTTCCATTGCAAGGGCTGTGCTAAATGGATGAGGACTATATTCACTTTGGGCAAGTTCAGATATTCTCCCACCTCAAACCAAGGTGAGACTACAATTCCATTGGAAGGGCTGTCTCCAACTTAGGATCAACCCAGAAGCACCAACAAAAGAATAAAATTTAAAATACTTATAAATATAGAACCGAAATAAATAAAAAGAAGAAAATTTTGTGTCCACCCTCTGGCCCAGTCAAAGGCAGCTTTAGGTTCTGCATTTAGCATATGCATACTGTAGGCTTCTTATGAAACTTTTTCTGTGACAATTTGACATGCTCTGAAATGGAGATTGCATTAACCTATATTGAGTCACTTCAGAAGGACATGAGTTCCATTTGTAATAATTAGGATTAAAGTGTGCTTTTGGTCCGCTGTTTTTTCTTTTTCAACACTGCATTGAGAAAATTCATTTGGTTTGAACTGAGTTGAGGTATAGTACAATTTGATCATCCCGAGTCATTCCTCACTCCTTGGGATTTAAATTCAAAAGTTTCCATTACCGGTTTATTCATTAAAATAATTTGATATAATTCTCACTGATAAAGAATAAAATTTCTATTTGAGAATATTCATACCCATACAGTTATTAAATTTAAACTATGATATCCCCCCGTAGGTGCTAGTAACACTAAGTCCTACTACTTGCTCCCTAGAATTCTTTAGGGAGTGTTCAGTTTTGAAGAGAACAACGAAAACAGAGACTTGGCCAACAAAAACATCCAAAGGGAAACATAATCATTATTTAGTTTCTTGTAATATTATTACTAGAAAACACATAGATTTCTCCGAGAACTATTACAGTAGAGAGCAAGCATAAGCCAAAGACCCTGATCATTAGGTTGCACCAACTTAACTGTTCAGAAATTTGGTTGAGTTCGTGTTAAGCACATGTAATGACTCAATATAACTCGGAATCTACTTGGTTGCTGGAAATCACACCCACGCATCTCACTAGAAAACTGTATAGTCAAAAAACTACATTAAAACTGAGATAGGTCATTAATGCTTAAGGCTGCTGTCAGAGTATAAACGAGGTGTACCAGATTTTATTGAATTAGACTATTGCAACATCAAGGCCTCTTATGAAGCTTACTCTAAAAAACACCTTCAACATGATAGCTTAACAGTTATCATTGGATAAATCAGTTTCCACTAATCTGAGATAGTGGGGCTTGCTTGAATTTCAGACAGCTTGGTGGATAGGCTGCAAAATCGATACCTCCCATACTTTCAACTTGGCAAAGTTACCAACCCCTGGAAAGATTCACAACTTGAATTTATAAAAACAACATTAAATCTTATAGTTGAAACATTAATTTCAACTCCATTGTTCACAAAAAAGTTTCCAACCAATGTTGCTGGGTTTGGCCACACTATCCTTAACGTCAATGGATGATTATTAAAATAAGAGTAAAAAGGTTTAAAAGCCAAATGGACTTGAAACATATGATGGCGATAGTAGCTTAAATCTGATACCTAAAATCATCAGTGTTCTGTGTTTTAGGGTTGAGTTTTTTGGATTAGAACTACCTGAAAATGCCACCTTACCATCTTCTTCTCCCTTTTAGTTAATATGCTGGAACTATATATTATTTTCCTCCCCTGTGCACAACATGAGCCTCAAACTGAAAGCTAACATGTTTCATCCCTCAACCCAAAAAATAGGACTTGAATATTATTATATTACCTATGATGCACTATCTTTGGGGATGGCAGGGATGAGTTTCTAGGACCGGTAGAGTACACCCGCAAAATTTTCAGGGGACAACAGATTGGGGACAGCAATTATATATATGTAGGACTTGAATGTTATTATATTACCTATGTTGCATTAGCTTTGGGGATGGCAGGGACGAGTTTCTGGGACCTCTAGAGTACACCGCCAAATTTTTCAAGCGACGACAGATTGGGGACAGCAAGTATACACACACACACACATATATAATTTTTTTAAATTCACAACTTGAAATAAGCATAAATGATAAATATAAAATATTACACTTTGAAATTAAAATAAGGAATAAGTTAAGAGATTCATTGATCGGGTGAGGATCTCAGAGATAGATCATTAAAGTCAAGTTGTTGGCCAAGTTCTAGGTGGAAGGAGAGCAAGGATTCTTCTCATTTCTCATTCATTCCATCCATATGATGGGTGTAGCCTCATACATCTTTGGTAAACAGGGACTGGTGCTCCAGCGGTGAAAATTGGGTAAGAAATTGTTCTGACTGCTTGCAGTAGTTACTCTTTTTCATTCATTCATTTCAACCAGGCCCTCATGCACGAACATTGCAAAGAATCCAACGAAGAAGGCAAGCAAGCAATGCAACCCGAAGCTTCAATATGAAATGGCATCATTGCTCTACTCATAAAGCGACACAGTGTCACAGTGAAAGAAACACCTCGACAACACTACAACCAGGTCAATCAGAGAGAGTGATTCTATTAAGAAAGAGAGTAGGGTTTACTATGTATGAACACTTAGCTCAGTGACTCTGCTCATCCTCAAGGAACCAAAGTCAACACATAGGAATTATCCCCTGAACTATAACCATGACAGTCAACTTCGACTTAGGCTTTTTCATTTTTTTTTTAAGTTAAACAGTCGGTGTGGTCAAGGGACGGTTGAACATCCCTGATTTTTTTCAAGGACGGACAAACTGTACCCCCCAACAAGTCCCTGTTTTCTTTGAGGGACAACCAAACTGTACCCCACGGGCTACAAGTCCCTGTTTTCTTCGAGTGATGGCTTGGGAATGGCCTAGAAGTCCCCACATTCTGGATGGCATCCCCAACCAATCTGGAACAGTCCCATGCCATTTATAGGTCCACATAATTTCAGAACACAAGGTACACAGGGTTTTAAGAGGGGTGACAAGTCCCCATGCAAGATAGAATATTACAATGTTTTTGTATCGAAAAAGAACCATCACTTACAAAAAACCTAAATCAACAAACTAAGAATAACAGAAATACAGATACAAAATCGAAAAAACAATGAGGGCACCTACACACCCAAGAGTGAATTGCCCCTACAAATACGAGAAATGGAGGAAAACCTCTCCAAATAGACTGGTTGTTGTGTTGATGAAAATGAAAAGAGATTAAAGATGAGAGGGGCCAAATCCCTATTTATATCAAAAGGAAGTAGAAACCCTAACATCAAGTTTAAGTTACTAATAATAGTCATAAGGTCTTTATTGTACAAAAGCGATCTTTTACAAATATTGAAATATTATACTATAAAGGTCAAAGGCTAAAACATTGTTATAAAAGCATGAACACACATACAAAATAGATCATGTATATATGCCATAGAGTCTAATTCGTAACAAAGATGTTGTGATCAAGTAAACAAAACTTATTCCCCCTTTTAAAAGGCATTGTCCTCAAATCTGATAAAAATCATGCAATAGAGATCGGTGCTGTAAAAATGGCAAAATCAACAGAGAAAAATGAAAAGATGCATTCCTACTCCATTATAAGTCTTAGGTATCCCATATAATAGCTCAAAAGATGCAAAAATGTGTATCTAGATTTGAGAAAGCATCAAATTGCCCCAATTTGGTGCTAGAACCCACCTTCTGGGGGTTTTCAAGGTGCACTTGCAACAGATGGGTGCGAAGTAAATGTCACTTGAATAATAGAGTGATATTTGAACCAAAAAACATTATTCCAAAAAGTTGCAACAAGCTACCCAATATTATGTCTAAAACATGAAAAGGGAGTGCATTGGACTGTGAGGGCCTCATTGTACTATCCTAGGGGAAGCACAAGTGTGAGGAAGCCCAACCTTAAGAACATCCAAGGTTGTGGGGAAGAAACACATGATAGATGCCTAGATGTTCGAATGAACCTGAGGGGTAAAGAGCTAAACGAGGGGTGTCCATCTCTAGAACTTCCTAGAGCATATATGTCCCATGGTTTAGTAGTGTATGCATTGCGTCTTGGAGCAAAACCTCCTTGTGGGTCTTAAGGAAGTTGATTGACCCCAAAGCCACCCCTCACATGGATTGAGAGTAACGGAAGGTTGCAGTGCTCAGGAAGCTAAAGTCTCATGAATATCTTCATGAGATATCTTGCCCTAATTAGAAGAAACAACCAAGAAGTATGCAGTGATCCTCCAAAAGGCCTTGGCCTTTGTCTGGGATAGGACATGTAGGCACTAAAAATTTGTCTCCATCCAATTGAAGAGGGCAAGATATCTATAGTTAGGGTTGCCAAAGAAAGTGGACAAGGAGCTCCCTAACTTCGCAAATATCCAATAGTATCTCCCTCTAATCTCATAGTAAATGGAACATAAAAAGATGAGGTGCATCTCGGCCTCAAGCTCCCGTAAGTCTCATAACTAGCAAATCTTGTTTAACCTCAAAATGGTGGTGATCCATCTTAATCTGAAGTTGATGGGAGCCCACCCAAAACCAACCATGAATGATCCTAAGCGCATGCATTCAATGTGTCTATATATGGAAGTCAAAAAATAAGACCATCTCTTGACTCCACAAAGTGCTCAACATAGAAGACCATCTTCAAGCTCAAACCCTTTGGAGGCACCATCTGAGTTTCCCTAGATATATTGCATATGTATGTCTTCTCTAATAGCCTAATTAAAAGGTTAATTGGATAGCAACAGGTGGATTGGAAAATCTAATAAACACCTAAAAGGGGGAAGATGACTTGGAGAGATGGCCACTAACTAGAGTAACTTAAGAAACCTCTAAATACTTGGGCATGGTTTGGGTCCCAACCAAGGGTAATAGCCTCTAGATAGAAAAGTGTTAGAGATACATGTCCCACCCAGAGGCAATCCCCAAAAATATTGACTATATGAACAAATGATGTCGATTGGAAGATGACAAAGAGGCTAGGCCATGAACCCTTCATGTACAATGGGTTAGGTTACATCTAATAATACTCATAAAGAGGAGATTTTGGACTCTCTTTGTCTTGGCCCAATTGATCTACATCAAACATTGTCCCGAATCTTAGAATCATAAAGGACCATGGTCTTAATGGTCATGTCCAAGAGGTGCATCTTGAACTAGATATCCCAGAAGTTGCTTTGGAAGAATTGTCACTCAAAAAGGGCAAATGAGCTGTACCCCTTGTTAATTTTGTAATGTTCTCTTCTAATTAATTGCCCAAGGGAGGACAACATGTTAATTTTAGATTAACATGTTCTTTGCTTAGGACAATTACTTCAATATTCCATATAGCCCATTTGACGATCCACATTATTTCCATTATCAATCACATAAATTATTATCATATTGACACTAACTGAAGAAAGAACATCAATAATAAACGTTGAAGACAAGCCAAGACAAGAGAACTTTAGAATATGGCACAAGCCAGTGAAAACCCCAAGATGGGGAAAACCCTTGATCAATTCTTCTTATTATTACAATCAAATGTTCAGCAAAGATAGAGAGAGAGTAATAATACAAAGTCAAGATTGACTTGTCAATTTGAAGATCTGGAATCACAATCCTTAAATAAGTAGACGGCCTAATCACTGTTGTAATTCATATGAGTTGGATACATATTGCTGAAGAAGATTGGGTTGGAAGAGGCAACATGCAGTTCATTAATCTGAGCACTCGTCCATCTAGGTGTTGGAGTTTAAGACTGTTGCTAGCTGCTTTTGGTTAAGGATAGGGTAAAACTGCTACAGACCTCAGAAACATATCCAAAACTACCTTCCACTGTTGTGGCCTTCCTTCAAGGCAATTTGTCCTCCCTCTGGATTATAATTTAACTTAATTCAGCCCTCCACGTCAACTAGCCTTCAACAAATTAGGGTTGTGACCTATCTGGGTAAAGGATTAGCCTTGTGGCCTAACGTCCAGCAATATAGGGCCTGTGGCCTACATAAGAAAGGGTCCTAAAGGAATGGCCCACCTAGAGGAGAGGATTTCCATCATGAGAACACACACACACACACACACAGTTTTGTTCATCCTGATGCATGCGGCCAACCATAGAGGAATACGAACCTATAATAGAAGATGATTAAGCCCAAAAACAATCCCCAAAATAAAGCCTAGATTTTCTCTTAAGAAGCTTGGCCTTCTGCCAAGGGACTTGGCCCATGAACAACCTTTACATGACATAGCCCTAACCCACCCTTCTTCGCTAGACATACATTCCTTTCTGTGGTTATTTCAGAGAGAAAAGGATGTGTGTTATGATATGAGAGAGCACCTCTATATATAGTATTCAATGAGGGTCAAGAGACGTGTCTTTTGGACTTATTGAGCCGACTTAAAGATAAGGTCGACCTTGATGATTTTCGTGTGGGAGAATAAATTCAAAATCCCACTTCTACTTATCCAAATGAGACAATCTTTATATCAATTTTTGTCCTCTCAAAGAGAGGAATTTAATGTTGCAATTATCTTCCCCATAGGAACTGTCCAAAGTGGAATTTGGCCCTAGTTTCCAATTTTAACACTCCCTCTTAACTAGGGAGAATTCCACTTGCCAATCCACCATCATTAATCATCATGCCATCCTATCACCATGAACCATCTATCATCTTGTCTCTACTCTATTGAACACTGATATGACTAATAAAGAAGAATCGCAGGAAAGTGAGTAACAAGACCTTGCCACTCTCCACTAACAAAATTCAGTCCACATAACCATTCGAACTTGATCCCAAGAGGTCAAGTTGAAGAAACATCATACATCCTAGACATAGGGAGTACGACAGTACACGATGCGTCCATCGGTAGTGCTATGGTCCCTATCCACTTTTCCCAACTCATTCGCCAGAGGAGAGGTACTTTCCATGTGTCCCAGACAACATGGGTAGGATGATGCAGGAACACCAACAGGGAAAGACTATCTCACATCCTGCTCATAATCACACGTAGGGAAAGGAGAAACCACATCCTACAAACACGCATCACAAACACATGTAGGGAAAGGATGAACCACATCCTACAAACACACATCACAACCACATGTCATAACCATATGTAGGGAAAGGATGAACCACCTCCTACAGTCACATCTCACAATCATCGTAGAGGAAGGATAAACCACATCCTACACGCATGCAAAACACCGAGAGTAGGGAAAGGATGAACCACGTCCTAGACACATGCAAACCAATAATAGTAGGAAGGATCCTACACATGGGGAAAGGATGAACCACACCCCACCGACATGTCAACCATCAATCGTAGGTAATGAGCATCCTACATGTGGGAAAAGGATGAACCACGTCCCATTGACATGTCAACAGATGCCTATATGCATCTCTCATTGGGGTGCCCGCGAGAGAAGGTGAACCACTCATCCTATGCATATGTCATCAACAGTAGGGGAAGGTGAACAACTCACCTTACACACGTGTCCGCAATCGTAGGAGAAGGTGAACCACTCACCCTACACACAAGTCAACCACCATAGGGTATCATAGGGGAAGGTGAACCACTCACCCTATGGTCACTCATAGCTCAATAAGTACCCCAAGCCCCCAGGAGCTCCCAGAGCTCAATCTTCAACCAAGAATCCCTTCATATAGAGAATAGTGCCAAGTTGCTTTCTAAAAATCAAAACTAGATCAATGGGAGTCTCATAGCTCCTATTCAGCAGCATGCGGATGTATATATATAGCAAACATATTGACTTACAGCAGATATCTGGTCAACAATTAACAATCCTTTGCTTCTTGCATATCTTGATGAAGAAAATATTTAACTAATCTTACTCCCTCTTACTTAGGGAGACCACAAGCCTAAGCTTGTCTTTCCAGAGTGCAAAAGTGTCCATCAGGCAACCTGCTCATTATGAGATTTTATCCCCTCAAACATGCCATAAAATAGGAATGTCCTATGTAGTACCATATAAAGTGGTATTTGGTGTCAACACGTGAAACACTGGATTATCTTAATCGGCAATATAATAATATGTGCATAAGTGTCAAATTTTGTAGATGTTCTATGCTAGTAGCAATTTCACTTTTCTTTCAGCAATCATACAAGTAGTTAAGCAAAATGCAGATAGAACATATAAGTAGATCTTACAGAAGACAAATCAGAAACAGGAAAAATGTGTATGTTCGTTTCGGCGGTCAACAGGATGCTTCAACCAGCAAAGTCTCCTTTGGTCAGCCAGCCCAACATGTGTCACAACAACCCTTCAATCTGTAGATGAGTCAACCCAAGTCAACTTTGCAAAAGTCAACGCTGTCCTGAAAAGTCAACGCAGGGGCAGCAAGCTAAAAATCAACGCAGCAGCATAACGGTCAACCCTTTGACCTCGATTTTTGTGCCAGGTAGTACGGCCTTCATAAATCGAACCTTCCACCAAATTTCAGCTTGTTTGGACCAAGCGTTGACCAAAGTCAACGCTGGTCAAAGTTTCTGCGAAACCCTAGCAGCAGCAAATCCGTACTTCAGCTTAGCCGTACAGTTTGTCCTCTTCGTCCTTCACACGTGTGGCTGAAACTCGTCCTTCTTGGTAGCTCGTACTCTAAGATGAGAGAGGAATATGTGAGTTGTGATGATGATCAAAATCTCTCCAACTTTTGCTGTATATATATCCATCATGAGGGTGTGTGACACATCTGTTGGGCATGCGAGCCTACATTACAAAACTGGCCGACCTTGCACATATAATTTATTAAAAATAATAAATTCAAAATATAAGTTCTGCTCATCGGATTAAGACATATTTTATATGGATTTTGCACCTCTCAGAAAGAGGAATCCAACAAAAATATTAGCCTCTTAATCTGAGCATCTTAATATGGAGTTTGGACCTAGTTGTCCAAATTTAACAATAAGTGAAAGCTGAAGGGTTTCCTTAAATTTATACATTCGGCTTCAATATTGCTTTTAGAGTAACAGACTTCATATTTTGATTTATTCACGGTGGATTTCAAGAGTTATAGCACCTGGATGTGCACTTCAAATCAGCAAGATTCGGCAATGTACTTTAGGCATTAGAATCACAGAAATAATTTCAATAAGCAGCTATCCTTCAAGGGGCTTATCCGTGGATCCACTCAGAGTTTTTATAGCAAGGTATATGATAGGTGTTTATCAAGAACACCAGGGATCCTATATATCAGCAGCTTCTCCATCTCATCAGATTAAGCTGAAGAAGGGACTTACTTCCTCTTACATTGATAAGAGTGAGGATCATCATCTGCGGGAAAGGCATCATTAAAAACTGAATCATAGTTTCCTCTGAATATCTAGCCTATCAAGCTGTCTTTAGCCTGTTGTTAATCCTTTGGTCCAAGAGCCAAAGTCATCCAATCCTCATCATATGACCCAAAGATGTACCGTATCATTAATAGAGTCATTATATCATAATCAAATGTTTTGACTAATGATCTTGGATATGGACATCCCTTTTCTTTTTGTATGGGCAAAAAGGAGACATCAAGTTAGTTGATCATTTCTGCTAGAAGAGGAGCTGACAAACTTCAACTCTCTTTGAATTCCTAGGAGGAGATTTCAATGATCTGAATGAAAAGACTGGAGGAAGTATGTCATCAGCTTACAGAAAGGACAGGAAGACTGCAATCATCTCTTAAGTCTTTCTATTGCCATGGATATTAGAATAATGGTGATAGCTCAGATAGTAGTTGCTGGAGCCACATCGTCATCTGAGACTCGGATAGATGGTAAGGTTCCTCCTCGCTATCATTAGTGATCAAGATGCATATCCCCATCTGTGTCGAGAGATCCTCACATCTGCCTCTGTACTGATCAAAGACCTGCAATGGAGTATCGGGATCTCTTAAATGATCTTTTAGAGTGGAAGTTTCCAACTTCATCCCTTATCCATGATGCTAAGGACAAAACTGCAGATGTATTCAATACAGGTGCACACATACTGTCTATTATTCTTTAATCAATTCTTACAGCCAACAGAGATACAGGGTATATGACTGACTGATAGAAACCCATTGTATCATAGAGGATGATGCAATTAGACATGCTGGGCAATATTGTTGTTATTTTGAGAATGATTGACAATGGTACTGAGGAGTCAAGCCAATTCTAATCATGCCTTTATGGATACTATTGTAGTCTGGAAATGTCTTGCATTTTACGACAGTGATTCTGTCCTGAACAACTCATAGTGACAAACTGGAGATTCTCTTCAGAAATTTAAATATCTTCAAATGTTATCACAACTGGGTATTTTTATGATAATACCAATCAATCCTTCTATAAGATGATAGATAGGGCAACGATACAGATTTGTCTTTTCAGGCATTGATCCATGAGCTCACACATCTCAACATTAATGCTAATTTAAAATATGCTGTGCACTCTCCATCATTTCACTATAGTTGTCTTAGGGTCATTTGATTAATAATATAAATTTGTCTTCTGCGCAAATGAAGGACTGCATATTAATTTCTGATAGGCTACTATAGTGACCATCATCAGGCTATACTAACAATACTGCAGGAGAGATGTACAGAATTACCCTTGAATCAAACTTGATTACAAACTACCCATATCGATGTGAAACTCAGTTGCTTGGAGGAATCTGATTTGACTTACGGATTGAATTAATTCAAGTTAGGATGTAGGCTTGACAGAGACAGTCTCCCATTCTTTAAGACATGACCGAGGATTATGACTGCTTGATGTCGGCTTTCTTAGAATATAGGGACAGATTATGATAAGATCACAACTAAGATCACAACTATAAGGAGACTCAGCTCCATTCCAACTTATTTGGTTCTAACATAACTCGAGATTTGGGCAGAGCTATACCCAACTGAATTTGAAGACAGATGCAGGTGGAGGAGATTCTTCCAAAAGTATCTCCCTCGCTAAGAGGGGATGTTGAGTTTTGTAGCTCATAAGGTACTTCTAGTCTTGTGTTTTGACTAGAAGGAACTTGATTTGCCTCTTTAGGAGCTTGCATGCGACATGCAGAGTGTTCAAGTGAGTTGCATGCATGTAAATGTGTTGAATGTGACACGCATGATATATGCATGTAAAGCAAGCTAAATCTATGACTTGTACTTGAGTTAAAGTAGAGAAAGCTAAAGATAGGATAGTTAACTAAAGTAATGTCACTTATCTTCAGTTAACTTGACGAGCTAATTTTGGCCATCAATCTTAGCTTAGGAAAGTTATAAATCGAGCATAAAGTGAGGAGCTAAGACACAACGGCAACACAAGATTGAGAGAGGCTTCTCAGTGAGCATGTGCCAGGTCCGAGAGAGTGCAGTGAGGCTGGTGATCAGTTTTGTATTTTCTCAGTTGGACCATTATCGCAAGACAAGAGCCCAAGTAAGTTTTGTGATTAATTTATTAATGAAGAACTGGATTGGGCAGAAAATTGTTTGTGTATGTGATTCAGATTGAGTAATTTTTCTTCCACTAAATATTTTTGGTTAGAAACTTAGTCATGTATTCGCTCAGTTAATAATCGCTAGGAACCGAATACCAGGTGCTGGTTTCGGGAAATTCTAATACAAGGTGGATTGCATTTGAAAATTCCAGTAATGAATGAACTTTGAAGGCCTTAAAAAAATTTGAAAAATAAAATAAAATAATATATATATATATATATATATATATATATATATATATATATATATATATATATATATATACTAACAAAAATGATAAGAGATTAGTAGTACTAACAATAATAATGATGTGGCAAGTTTACAACTGAGAAATGGAAAAGCCCTAATTATACCAAAAGGAAATAAAAGCCCAAACTTAAAACTTGAGTTATTATTAAAAGTGATAAGAAACTAGTTACATAAAAAAATGGCTTATTAAAAATACTGAAATATGATCCTATAAAAGTTTAGGGAAAAACATTATTACAAAATCATGAACCGACATAAAAAAACTCATGTACATGAAGTTTAATGCCCAATAGAGATATTATATTGTCGTGGAGTATGCAACAAATAAATAAGTTATTGACATATATAATGACAAAATAACTCATTCTAGTCTGCTTCAGCTACAAATAATTTAATTTATAACATATCCCAACTTCATATCCAACATAATGGGAAGGTTTTAAAATAGCAAGAATAAGGTGCACAGATCAGACCACAAATACCAAAAAACTAACACTCCAACTAATCTTTAGGCAAGAGGAGTAAATGGCAAGTTTCCAAAGCTTTATGGCTACTTTGACATTTGGAATTACTTGATTGGAGAAATGTGGAGCTCTAAAATTCAGTGGTACCTGAAAAAGATGCTAACAAATATAAAAATACCAATAAACAAGCAAATCAATGATTCACTGGTTTGACCTAAAATCCAAAAGGTAAAAGGTAGAATGGATGTCAAAGTTGACTGAAGCACCACTTAAAAAATAAATGATATCCAAAGAGAACTTTGTTAAATGCACTCGCACTACGAAAGTAAGGCATTGGGTTCATTATTTGATTAAATTTATACCGTGTGAATGACTAATTACTCCATAGTCCATCAAGCTGTGGTCTGGTGCAAGGTTGCAAGAGAGTTCCCCCCTACAGCCGCTCCCAAAGTGTGCCCCCTAAACGCTCCTGTTTGGGAGCATTTTTCACGAGCGCACTCCCGCAGCCCAAAAAGCGCTCCCTGGAGGTTCTGGGAGCATTCAGGGAGCATCCAAAATGCACCCAGGAGCACTCCAAGAGTGCGCTTCCTGTCACTCCCCAAACAAAAAAGACCGCTCCCGGCCCAATTCCCCCACGTGAGCCCAATATGTTGGAGTTTTTGGTCTATGGCTTACCAAGCACACAAACACACTAGAAGTACACAACCATGAACAACTTTGCACAGCCGAAATATAACAACAATGAAAGTATACAAATTTGTAGGCCCAAAATTTGTTATTATTAGTCCATTAATAAAACAAACATAGGGCTCTCATACCAGAGATCATGGCCCTTACAAAGCCTTGATATAAGACTACTAGAGCTTGATCTCAACTCCCTTTGACCTTCAATCTACCCAAGAGAATAAAAAGAACACAACAAAGTTACTTGTTGATGTAGCCTTTCACAATCAACCCTTTCGGTCCTTATTTTCCCTTGAAACCTGGTTGTCCTTCTCCTTAAATAACCATAGAGAAATAGCTCCTTTAACTCCTTTGTCCAATCAGCTACTCACAACGAATTAGATCCTTCAAACTCATTGTATAATCAGCTCCAAAATATTTCAGCTTCTCACAGTCTATTGGTCCTTCAATAAGACTGCTTAACTAGCCTTTATCCTTGTCGTTCAAGGATCCTTTCTTGAACAAACTTCAAAATTTCACCTCTGCAATCATCCAACATAGAATAGCAACCTCCTTTCCTCAGACTTCAGCACTTTTGATCACTATTCCGAGTTTCACAAGGGTCACAGCCTCCCACAGGACAATCTACTCCAATCTGAGGGCTCTTTAACTCGGTTGTTTCCCTTTTCCAGCCATCCTGAGGCCTTTCAACCTGCTTGTAGCAGAGAAACTAGGGCTTCAGCCCTCTCTAAAAACACAGAACAGAATTTTCAAGGCTCCAGGCCCTTCTTCCAGGACAAAACAACTCCTCTAAGAGACTCTGCCAGCACTCCCTTTAACTTGATCTGCTCAGAAATACCAAAAAGTAAATTTGGGCCTCTTCTAGAGATATCTTCTTGCACAAAAATACACCAGCTCGGTTATCCTTAATGTTTGCAGCTCTCCTTCTTGGTTTACTATTCACAAATGGATGGGTTGCAATGTTAATGAGACCTCTCCTTTGGACTCTCATATAAACAGCTCTCCAAATTTGCCTTAGGTGCCCCTTTAGTCCATCAAAGGTGTCCTCAACAACAAATAGAAAAACAAATCATATCTTTGGGTTTGAAGCCCACAACCTTGGGTCCAAAACCCATTGCTTGGGTACTTTTCCCAGAAAAGTCCATTTTTGTGGGTTCTCCACACAAACCTAGTACCCAAGGCTTGTGGGAGCACCTCGCAAGCTACATTTTTCAACACTCCCTCTTATGCAGGGAGGTACTTCCATTCCTCAAAAGTAACTCATCAAGAACACAATCCCAATCTCTTGCGTCCATCACTGCAGCATACCCTGAAGAATGAGCAACATGTTCCTCGGAAGTATCCCTAACACCATAAGCCTCTCACTTCTTCTCTTGATAGGCCTTCAAGCCATTCCATGGTTCCTTCTTGCCAATTGTAGAAGTATCCTTACTTCCAGCTGACCATGCGCTCTTCTTGGGTTGCGGATTCTCCCTCTGAACCTGCAGACTCTCACTCGAACTTGACTCCCTCCGAGTCCCAGGAACCTGCTTCTTCCCTTGATCTATAGGCTTGCCCTTCAGCTTGTATAGACCACTCTCCCTAACTCCAATTATTGTTCCAGCAAAGTTAGAGCCTTTGGGCCTAAGCATCACCTTTCTATCCTAGAATAACACTTCAAACCCCATTGCCTCGATCACTGAGACGGAAAACATGTTGCACTTGAGCTCAAATACCCACAATACATCCTGGACTCGTAGCAGACCTCCTGACTCCATCCTAAATGGCACCATACCTAACCCTCTGACAGTGCTATGACTCTTATCGCCAACCTCCATGTGCAATTTAGAGTCCCATTCGGTTAGAGTCTCAAATACTTCTCGTGATCATGTCATATGCTTTGATGCTCCGCTATCAATGAACCATGCACCCTCATCAATGGTGCCTTAGAGAAATGAGGGACTACGGCAGTGTCCTCCTCGAACCATCTTGAGAAGTCATCCTGCTCGAGTCTCGACTAAAGATGCAGCAGCCATTGCAATCTCCTCCTCATTATCTCCCTTCTTCCGACGCGAACACTTACTCGCATAATGACCATGCTTGCCACAAGTGAAACACTTCACCTTTCTCAATTCCTTCTTCGCTTTACCCTTCATCTTACCTGTGAGAGCCACCTTCTCTCCATTAGACTTCTTATGAAGATCCTCGTCTAGCAGTTCCTCTTGGATGAAGTAGTCCCATAACCTATTTCAATCTGGCAGCTTGTCTCGAGCAACTATTCCTTTGATAAATGGCTTCCATTCCTTGGAGAAGCCCTTCAAGGCAGTCCTCACGAATTCAGAATTGGAACGTTATCACCAATGGCAGCTAGCTCATCACGAACTTGAGAAACTCTCATGAGATATGAAGCCACATCCTCGCCATCCAACATCTTGGTGTTCTTGAGCTCTTCTCTCAATACCAACAACCAGTTAGCGTTCTTATTCTGGAACAACTCCTGAAGAGCCTTCCACATATCGTGTGCAGTGTTCTTCCTAGTTAGATGAGGTATCAAGTGATCCTTTACACCATCTAGTATGATTAGCATGGCCTTCACATCCAACTCTTCAAACTCAACCAACTCTTTAGGAGTTGTTGGCTTTTAAATCTCCTTGTCGGCAAACTCCCATATCTTGTTCACCAACAAGACCAGCTTAATCCTTTCTTTCCAAGGACAATAGTTGGGCAGCCCATACAACCTGTCGTCATACCTCAGACTAGCAACCAACTTTGCCATGTTGTTAGTCCTTCAACAACAATCAATCAGCTCCTTCCTAGGCTTCTTGTTGTGCAGAATCTGATTCAGTTGTCCCTTCAAAGTCGCTTTGATGCCATGTTGGATTTTCCTTACACGCTAGGTCTAGTAAATGGCTTACCAAGCACACAAACACACTAGAAGTCCGCAACCACGAACAACTTTGCACAACAGAAATCTAACAGTTGTGAATCAATGAAAGTACACAAATTTGTAGGCCCAAAACTTGTTATTACTAGTCCATGAATAAAACAAACATAGGGCTCCCATAACAGGGATCATGGGTCTCACAAAGCCCTTATATGAGACTAGTAGGGCTTGAGGTCAACTTCCTCTGACCTTCAATTTTCCCAAAAGAACAAGAAGAAAACAACAAACTTACTTGTTGATGTAGCCCTTCACAACCAGCCTTTTCAGTCCTTATTTTCCCTTGACACCTAGTTGTCCTTTGCGTCAAATAACCACAGAGAAATAACTCCTTTGTCCAATCAGTTGCTCACAATGAATTAGATCCTTCAAACTCATTGTATAATCAACTCCAAAATACTTCATCTTCTCACAGTCTTTTAGTCCTTCAATAAGACTGCTTAACTAGCCCTTATCCTTGTTGTTCAAGGCTCCTTTCTTGAACAGACTTCAGAATTTCACCTCTGCAATCATCCAACATAGAATATCAGCCTCTTTTCCTCAAACTTCAGCACTTCTTATCACTATTCCAAGCTTCACAAGGGTCACAGCCTCCCACAGGACGATCTACTCCAATTTGAGGGCGGCCATTTAACTCAACTGTTGCCCTTCCTTTCTTACTTGTGCATGGTCCTGAGGCCTTTTAGCCCTTTTCCAGCCACCCTAAGGCCTTTCAGTCTGCCTGTAGTAGAGAAACTAGGGCTTCACCCCTCTCCAAAAACAGAGAACAAACTTTCAAGGCCTCGACGCCTCCTTCATGGACAGAACAGCTCCTTTAAGACACTCAGCCAGCACTCTAACTCAGTTCGCCCATAAATACCTAGAAGTAAATTTGGCCCTCTTCTAGAGATATCTTCTTGCACAAAAATACTCCATCTCGGCTCTCCTTAAGGTCTGCGGCTCTCCTTCTTGGTTTACTATTCACAAATGGATGAGACATTGAGTTGCAATGTTGGTGAGACCTCTCCTTTGGTCTCTCATTCAAATAGCTCTCCAGAGTTGCCTTAGGTGCCCCCTTTAGTCCATGAAAGGTGCCCTCCACAACAAATAGAACAAACAAATAATATCTTTGGGTCTCGACTCTCAAGCCCGTGACCTTGGGTCCAAAACCCACTGCTTGGGTACTTTGCCCACAAAAGTCCATTTTTGTGGGTTTTCTCCACACAAACCTAGTACCCAAGGCTTGTGGGAGTACCTCCAAAGCTACACTTTTCAACACAACATGGGCTTTTGTGGGTTTTTGGAGGGAAATGGGAGGGCCGAGGGGAATAAAAGGCCTTCTCCCCTCCCACTTAACATCATTTTATGAGTTTCTAAGAGAGATTGAGAGGGTTTGATCCTTGAGGAGAAGATTTGAGAGGATTGAGAAGATAAGATTGTGGGAGCTTGCAAGGGAGATTGAAGGTTGCCATTTGTGAGAGGTTGTTAGATTGAACGCTACCACCACCATTGGAGAGCCAAAGAGGTAGGGTCTAGTCCCATTGTTTTTTTTCCACGTAGCATTTGTGTTTTTATATGTTGAATGAATGTATCAAATCTAGAAGTAGAAACTAGTTACTAGAATCTGGATGTTCTCTTCTCCTACTCTTTCCCATTCCTCCCTCATTTTATTGCAGGCAAGAATCTCAAGCTTCAACAAACATGATGGGTTTATGGCTTAGCCTTATCTTGTTGGTTCCATTTTTGGCTATGATGATGGTGCTGGGAAACAAAAGAAGAAGAAGCGATTAAGATGATGAAGAAGTGGGTAGTGGTGGATTAGGATACCTTGAAGAGGAGGAGTACAAAGAGGAAGAGGAGGAGGATAATGTGAGTGAAGATGATGATGGAATGAAAACCAAAATAGACCAAACAACCTTGTGGAAATATGTTACAAGGCTTGGAGGAGGGTAAGGGGGTGGAACCACTAAATTTATATGCCCCCATTGCAAATCTACTTACACAGGTTCATATACCTGTGTGAGAAAGCATCTATGTGGGAAAAGGCGATGGGATAGAAATAAGCAAATAAGAATCCAAACCTGTGCAAATGTGCTAACACGACAAAGTGCCAAATATATAACGAAAGAGGAGGAAACACAATACAAATCAAAAAGATCAAAGGTTGAACATGAGGCCACTAGCATACATAGAGCATTATGTGGTCGAATAAGAATTCCATCAGCATCCACCCATGGTAGTGGAATCATTCACAGCCATAGGCACAAACATCCCTTTAAGGCGTAGAACAATATCAAAACTCCTTCATCAGGGTTGTAGGGATGACATGGATGCAAAAGTTTACCAATTTCTCTTTGCATGTTGTATACCATTCAATGTTCTTCGCTCACCTTATTGGCATGAAATGGTTACCGCCATCAATGATGCCCCTATAGGATACAAGAGCCCTAGGTATGACAAACCTGGAGCTGTGGGACTTGATCGGGAAAAAGCCAAAAACAAAAATGCTTTGGGTAAATTCACAAATGCTTGGAATGAATATGGGGTATCCATTGTATCTGATGGTTGGACAAATGTAAAAGGCAAGCCATTGATAAGTGTTCTTGGTGTGTTTGCTACTAGTGCAGTCTTCCTTTCATCTCATGACTACTCAAATAAGTTCAAGACCAATATCAACATTGCAAAACCATTAATTCCAATAGTTGAAACTATTGGGCCATACAATGTCATCCAAGTCATTACTAATAATGCTTCTAATTGTAAGGCAACGAGAGCAATCATTGAGGATAGATACCCCAACATATTTTGGTCTAAGTGTTTGGTTCACACAATGAACCTTTTGATGCACAACATTATTAAGATAAAGGAACCTGAATACAAATGGATTGGTTCATTGTACAAGAGAGGCAAGTACATGATAAGATTTAATACAAATCACAGCAAATGCCCATGGCCTTTTCCACAATCACTCAAGGTTGGAGCTATTGAAGATTGCAAAGACTAGATTTGCTAGCTATTACCTCACCTGCAGGTGCCTTTTGAAGGTAAGAGAGGCATTGGCTAGCATGGTATCAAGTGAATCATGGCAGGTATTAAAGGGCAAGGCTACAACCGCATTTGACAGGGAATATTTTCAAGAGGTGGAGGACACCATTCTTGATGGTCAATTTTGGACAAGTGTGAAGCATGTTTTGCAATTCACCAAGCCCATTTATAACATGATTCGTTTTGTAGATACAGATGTGTCGGTGATTGGTGAGGTGCATGAGCAGATGGATAGCATGCTAGGGCAAATCAAAGATATTGTTCAGTCGAAAGATGCCATCTTGTATGATCATATTGACAAACATGTGGTCAAAAGGTGGGATAATCTTAATGTTCCACTCCATGCCTTGGCATATATCCATAAGCCAAAATACTACGCTCCATCTTGGTTGGCCAAACCTACACCTAGGAGTCGGGTTAGGAGAAAACCCCATACAGATCCAGAGGTACAAAATGAGTACATGCTAGCATTCGACAAATTGGTCTCTGACAGAGAGTGTGCTCGATTGCATGGAGAATTTAGCAAATACTTCAGTCAAACTAGAATGTTTGGTACTTTGCATGCAATCAATGATAGAGATAGATTGGATCATGTTAAATGGTGGAACATGTATGGCTCTAGGGGACCTTTGGCGAAATTGGCAATTATAGTGCTTTCACAAGTGGTTAATACTTCTTCTGTAGAGAGGTATTGGAACACCTATAGCTTCATCCACAATGTCAAAAGAAACTGCCTTAATGAAAACCAGGTAGAAAGCTTGGTTTATGTACACACTACAACTTGAGGTTGTGGACACATTATTGTGAGCGGGCTCTGTATGATAGAACATATATCACTTGGGACAACAACCCAATGGAGGATAATTTGGAGGATGGTGCCTTACATTTAGAACAATTGGAAAAAGAACTTGTGGTCGATGAGGATGACAGTCATCAAGCAGCATCAACAGCAATGCCATCTCCAACCACTAGCAAGCCTCAAGTTGCACCAACTTTGCAACCACCTCCATCTACAGCATTTCGTGGAGGTCATGTGCCTTCTTTGTTGGGTATGTGTTATGTTCTCTCCACGACTAGCTCCATGCGCCAATGGAAAGAGGCCATGGTTGATGAAATGGCATCTTTGGACAAAAATGAGGCTTGGGATCTAGTGGCGTTGTTGGCTGGAAGGAAACCCATTGGCGGTAAATGGGTGTTTAAGAAAAAGACGAATGCAAAACGAAAGGTGGAGAAATATAAAGCTCGGTTGATAGTGAAAGGTTATTCCCAAGTGTCGGGAATTCATTTTGGTGATATTGTTTCTCCTGTTGCCAAGTTAGCTTCTATTAGATTACTCTTATCTATTGTTGTTGCTTTTGATTTTGAGGTAGAACAAATGGATGTGAAAACAAAAATTCTTCACGAGATCTAGAAGAAGAGATCTACATGAAGCAACCTGAAGGCTTTGCGGTGAAGGGTAAGAAAGAACTGGTATGCAGGTTAAAATAGTCTTTGTATGGGTTAAAATAGTCACCAAATGTGGTATCAGAAATTTGATACATATATACGGGGCCTTGGCTTCACAAGGAGCAAAACAGATAACTATGTGTATTTTAAATTAATTGGTGACCATGTTATTTATTTGGTCTTGTATGTGGATGATATATTGCTGATTGGAAATTACAAAGAAATTATCTAGGGTTTGAAGACCCAATTGTCCTCCAAATTCCACATGAAGGATCTTGGTGCTGCAAACTATATTTTGGGCATGGAAATTAAATGAGATCGGGCAAAGAGGTGTTAATTTTTCATCAATTGTTCTATATTGCAGCTATTACTTCAACAATATCCAATAGCATAAAATCAGAGCAATAGCAAATATAACAATTATACAAATGCATAATGAAAGATAGCCAAGAGACAAGTGACACAATATTTGGTCAATGACCAGGGCAAAACCCCACTAGGGGGAAAACCTTGCAAATCTTCTTCTATTAGATTGTCTTCAAATGTTCAGCAGAGAGAGTACATCATTCAAGAGTCGAAGTCAAACTTTGACTAGCTAATATCCAATGTCAATATCCAATATCCAAGTAAGCCAAAAAACTATCCAAACTAGAGACAAAGAAGAGAGATGAAGTCAACCATAGTCAAATATGATCTTCCTGTAATCTACCCTAGTCAACCCTGACTAGTCAGCAGTCAATGTTCAACACAGTGCTTTAGGAGCTCGGTCTACTTCAATCAAACTCGGTCAAAAGAGAGAAATTTTGTTGTCACAGTCTGTAATTTTCTGTGGTCAAACCAAAAATTCAACACCAGACAAACTGCTCAAAATTCCAACCAAAAAGCCAACACCAAACAAATTGCTCAAAATTCCTCGTTTTGTGTGCCCTCCAATGCAGCCTTGAGAGATCGAAATTTTCCACCCAAAAACACAGTTAAATGAGGTCAACTTCACCTTGGTCAATGCTATTCAACGCCTTGCAACTCGACCCAATCAAAAACAACCACCTGTCCTTCACACATGTGAGTGAAATCTTCAATTTCTGAGTTGTACGAACCAATAGGAAGAGGAGAGAGAAGATGTTTTGTAAGATGACGAAGTGCCAAATGAGGTTTGAGATCTCTTGTATTTATAAGGATCGATGGGGGTGAAAAGACGTGTCGTTTGGGATTCATGAGCCTACATGAAGTTGAAGCCGACCTTGACAATTTGCATATGTGTGGGCTTTAATTCAAAAACACACTTCCCCTTGTTCGATTTGAGTGATCTTTCAATCGATTTTGGTTCTCTTGAAGAGAGGAATTTAATGCAATAATTATCTTCATCAAATGAGTTATCCAAAGTGGAATTTGACCCTAGTTGCATAATTTAACACTCCCTCTCAAATAGAGAGAATTCCACCTGTCAATATTTGTCCATCGATCATCATGTCCTCATGTACCATCTTTGCTTGTCTCTACTCATCTCATGCTGAACATTCTCGAACCTAAAGAAGAATAAATGTTGCAGGGGAGCTCCAGCTACCACCCTATCTCTATCACCGTTGGGGAAACTCAGCTACCACCCAGAATCATCATCATCATCGTCGTCGTCAGGGAGCCATGGCTACCATTCGGAACAAAAGACACTGGGTGAGACCAACCTACCCTAAGCATAGGGATCACACTCTATCCCAGAGTCCTTGATAATAGGTGAGATCAACGTAAGGAACACACTCTACCCTATTGTCCCTGATCATCCATATTAACCCTAAAGAGTTAGATGGTAGGACACTTGCATCCACCAACTTAGGCGAGATCCACCTACTGCAAGGAGTAGGGATCACACTCTATCCCAAGTCCCTCCACCCACTAGCCAGATGGGAGAGGTTATCCCATAGAGTGGGCAGGACGCTAACTGGGGCATACTCTAACTAGGGGAGATCCCAGGTCTCAACATCCTATCAGTCAGAGGTCTCTCATCCCCAGGAGCCCTATAGTTCCATTCCTCGCCATGGGAGCTCAACCAGGGAGAAAGAGCATTGCTCAGTGTTCTTGATCAACCCAGACCCTTATTCGAAAGGGTCATCTCAACCAATCCAAGCTGCTCTCTGAGGACCAAGAACTTCCCTTTCGACAAAGCATTGGTGAGAATATCGATTATCTGTTCATTTGTCAAAATGTGGAGGAGTCTCGCAGCTCCTCTCTACACCATGTCATGGATGTAATGATATCTAATCTCGATATGCTTGGACTTGTCGTGAAACACAGGATTCTCTGACAAACGAATCCCACTCTTATTGTCGCAATAGATGACAATCGTGTCCAAAACCTGCTCAAATGGCTCTCCAAAGAGCTTCCTCAACCAAACTACTTCATAACTCGCCAGGCTGGCAGCAATATACTCGGCCTCAGCAGTGCTAAGGGCTACGGATTTCTGCTTCCTGCTCATCCACGATATCATGGCAGATCCCAAACTAAAACAGCATTCAAAGGTATTCTTCCTATCGACAACACTACCAGCCCAATCTGCATTTGAATATCCATGTAGTCTAACATCTCCAATGGCATATCTCAATCCAAGGGTAATAGCCCATGTAGATATCTCAATACATGCTTGGTAGTGACCCAATGTACGTGGTGAGGCTCGGTCATGAACTGGCTCAAAGCGTTAACTGGAAAGAATATGTCAATGCGAGTGTTTACAAGAAACATTGGAGCACCAAACAGTTGTCCATACTCAGAGGAGTTTGCTAGGTCTGGTCCAGCAGCTTCTCCACACAGCTTCTTGAAATTTATCTCCATAGATGTAGGCAAGGATTTGCACTCAACCATGCCAAATCTTTCCAGCAATTTTACAACATATTTTCCTTGTGAAAGTAAAATCTTGCCCAACTTTTGCCATACTTCTAATCTAAGGAAATAGTGCATCAAACCAAGGTTTTTCATCTTGAACTCAAAATCCAACTCCCTCTTACATTTTAGAATGAGAGGGTCTGCACCTATCATGAATAAGTCATCAACATATAATACCAAAATGAGAGGCATAACTTGGATCGTTTTGAAGTACAAGTTTGGATCAGCATTGCTCCTTGTGAATTCCAACTTCATCAAGCAACTGTCGATACAAGCATACCAAGCACGAGGGGCTTGCTTCAATCCATAGAGAGCTTTCTTTAATCGGCATACATGAGTCTTCTTGTCGTGAACTTCAAATCCTAGAGGTTGTTCAACATACACTTCTTCTTGAAGCAAACCATGTAAGAAAACAATCTTCACATCCATTTGATGAAGAGTCCATCCCTGACTTGTAGCAAGGGTTGTTATTAAACGAATGGTTGTATATCGAGCCACCGGAGCAAATATATCATCGTAATTTTCTCCCTCTTTTTAAGAGAATCCACAGGCTACGAACCCTACTTTGTATTTTTCAATGCTTCCATTAGCCCCATGCTTGATCTTATGGAGCCATTTGGAGGTTACCAAAGATCTTCCCTTTGGTCTCGGCACGACATCCCATAAATTGTTCTTCATGATTGACTCGTACTCTTCGGCCATGGCATCCTTCTAGACTTATTCTTTCATGGCTTCTTTAAAAATATGAGGCTCAACTTGAATCATATTTCTCATAGCTACAACATATGTTTGGTACGTGTATGGCTTCTTGCTTTCCCTAAAAGTGTTGCAAGCAGTAGCATGTTTCTCAGCATCTTGTGGAGTGTCTTTGAGCCAGAGTGATCTTTTCCTAGTAGGAGGATCACATGGAGGAGGATCCAAAGGGTCCATAGGCTCCATGGGATCATCAACAATGTCCTTCTCAGATTCAAGCACATAAGGACCTTCTAGAATATCCATATCCTCACTCTTGTCTTCGGGAGGAGGCAGCAAAGGGAGATCCCTTATTTTTCTAAGGGCAGCCTCTTCATCAAATGTTACACCCCTGCTAATTTTAACCTTCCTTTGACTAGAAATATATATTCTAAATGCTTTAGAATCTTCACTATATCCAACAAACGTACCTTTCCTTCGTGTAGCTTCTAGCTTGTTTCTTTTATCCTTCGACAAATGGAAATACATAGGGCAGCAAAAATTCAAAGATGACCAATATCGAGCTTGACACGTGTGAATACTTCCTCAAGAGTCTTGTTGTCCAAAGCTTGATGAGGCAACCTGTTTTGAACATATACCATTGTGTTTGTTGCTTCAGCCCAAAGGAACTTTGGCAACTTTTGATCATGGAACATGGCTTGAGTAGCTTCTACAATGGACCTATTCTTTCTCTCAGCCACTCCATTTTGCTCGGGAGTGTAGGGCACAATGGTCTCCTTCTTAATTCCTTTCTCCTTGCAAAAGTCTATAAATCCATTTGAGATGTTTTCCCTGTCGTTGTCGGACCTAAATATCTTTATTTTCTTCCTTGTATGATTTTCCACCAAAGCCTTGAACTCCTTGAATATTTCTAATGCCTCATCCTTGTGCTTCAAATAGTATATCCATGTCTTCCTTGAGAAATTGTCGATGAAGGCGATGTAATAAAGATGACCCCCAAGTGCCCCGAATGTGAGTGATGAAAGCCCTCCGGAGTCCGGAAAAGAGCCACGTACGCTGGCCCACCTGGAGATCAAGCATGTGTTAGGGGCAGGTAGAAGGCGATGTGGAGGTTGGCATGCATAAGGATGGCAGAACAAACGAGGGAAGGACAGTTGCAGTTAGCAGTACTGTACAACATCGGAGAATGGAGGCGATGGATATGGAAGTGTGGGAGCCTGAGGGAGCAAGGCACTAGTGAGGGTCCAATCGGCTCGAGTGCGAAGTTAATGATGATGGTAGGTGCAGGTAAAAAGGTGAAGTCGAGTGGGGAGCCTGGAACGGGCTTAAAAGCAGTAGGAGGGGGCAAAGCAGAACCATCCTAATTCGGTGTTGCCAGTCGAACAGGCGGATATCTGCAGAGACTTCGGCTAGGGTGCAAGCGATAGCAGGGGAGTTCTGTCGACGCTCTCCTCAGGAGGAAAGGATGGCGGGATGTCTAACTCAAGACCATCTATGGGTAGAACACAGAACAGGTAGGGGCAGAGGAGATAATGCCAGAAGCGGGGAAGGGGGTCGACACAGGTCCTAGTCGGAGCCCGTGGACAGGCAATTGGATTTGGAGGCACTCTTCCTCGCTGAGAACAACGAGGCAGACGCGTCCGCCATCACCTGACTGGAGGCAGACCTGGGCCGAACCCTGTTGTGGGAATATGGGGAGCGGGTTGAGCTACAACTGGTTTGGGTTTCTCGGATTATCCTGGGACGCCTGATCCGCGAGAGGAGGTGAATTGGCCAGGCTGTGGGGGAGAACCTCCACACCATCAGGGAAGGACTTGACAGCAGCATTAGCAAGATTCAGAACACTCTGATGATAGCTGGGTACCTGGATATTCTGCGTCCAAACTGTGCTCCTCAAGTTTCTGAACCCAGAGATGGCGAAGAGGAGGATGATGTGACTATGCAAGCATCGAACAGCGTGGGTGGTGACAACTAGCATCAAGCTTGTCCAGGTGCTTTTTGTCAGTGGGCCTCTAGCCCAGTACTGTTCAAATTTCGAAGTTGGCTAAATGTAGAAGCTCTGGCCCTCCTATATGTTTTAGGGGTCATTAGAATGGATATCCCTCCGGTTTCCTGTGATGGGCAGAGACGTTTTGACAATCTCGAACTAAGGGTCTGGTTTTTGGCTTGCCGACAGACCAATGTCTGTAAATATTTAACTAATTAATAGGAGTCCCATACTTGCTGATAAAAAAAAAAAAATATGACCCCCAAGTGAATGCACGACCATTGAACCACATATATCAGAATGAATGAGATGAAGAATTTCTTTCGTCTTGTTTTCGCTAGAGGGGAATGGTTCCCTTGTCTTCTTTCCACTAGCACACCTAGGGCATACTCCATCATGTTGAGCTTGAACATCGAGGATCCTGAAAACCAACTTCTTCAATTTTGGAAGATCATCATAATGTAGATGGGCTAGCCTTCAGTGCCACAGCTCGCTTTGAAGATCTGTATTATGGACCACAGCTAGAAGAGGTCTTCCAGTGACTCTATAGAGTCCATCAAACCTAGATCCCAATGTGAAGGTATTTCTCATATAAAATTCAGTAGGCCAAGTAAGCACTTTTCCTTTAATGAATGCAACCCTCATTCCTTTATCCTCCAAAGCAGATGTCGAAACCAAATTCTTCTTCAATCTCGGCACATATAATACATCATGAAGTAAGACAGATTCCCCATAGTTCAAATGAAGTTTGACAGAACCAAAGCCCTCTACGGGATGAGTGGTATTGTCACTGAGAATAATGTTCAAATTGGTCCCCCTCTCTACAAAATTAGAGAGATCCTCCTTATATCGGGAGAAGTGATGAGAGGCCCCACTATCAACCAGCCAACTATCCCAAGAATCCGGAGGAGATGAACTAGATAATGCGGAAATAAGAATATATTCAGATTGATTAGCAGCATTGCCTTCATACCTGGAGTTCCTTGACCTCTTTGGAGGACGATAGTTATCTTCACGATCATTGGGGAAGACTCTTCTTCATTCATTTCTTCTTCTATCGTCTCTTCTTTCATATGACCTATTGTTGTTGAAGCCACGGTTATTGTTGTAGGACCTTGAAGAGTTTCTTCTTTTAGCATCTCTCTTTTCGGGACAATCTCGAGCATAGTGCGCCTTCGATGGGAATTGTAGCACTCAACATCTCTATCTCGCCTTCATGAATCCTTGGAATCTCAATTAGATTGAGGAGGTCTCCTTGATTTTGATGGATTTCCCTTTCCTTTCTTTGCATTCTTTTTCTTTCCTTGAGTAACGCAAATAGTGGGCTCCCCTTCCTTTGATCCTTGAAATCTTCCTCTAGATATCATACTTAATTCTTCTTGAGTGAGCTTTCTAACAAGCTCATCAAATGATAGGAAGTTATTGTTGTTGCTTATAGTTGTAATGAAGGTTTCCCAAATGGGAGGGAGGCCTCTAAGAGATACATTCACCAATTCCCTTTTAGGTGTGGTTTCCCCAATTCTTTGCAATTGATCTCTAAGACGAGATATCCTCATAATGTATGATTGCACAGATTCTCCTTTGTTCATGTTCATGTTTGTTTATCTTTCAAAGAGATGATTTCATTCAAATTGTTGACTTCATGCATGCCAGTTATTTTAACATACATGTCCTTAGACCTTCTCGAATTTCCAACATACGCAAGTAGATTATCTTATAAACCATCAGCTATTATTTGCTTTCCTTTTAGCTCAACTTTCTTATGCTTGTTTTTGAGAGCAACGAAAGCATTCTTTGGAGGCTCAAGTACTCTTCCTTTAATGAAGTCCAAAACATCATTGTTGTCTGCAGTGATCTCCAACCTAACTTTCCATGCAGCAAAGTTACATGAGTCACCCAACTTCTCATGCTCCTTGAAGAAAGAGGAAGACATTTTTAGCAAAAGATTTTCCCTTTTTCAATTAGTTGCTAGAAAATGGATGCTCTTGCTCTATGTCTCTTGGGCTTGTCTTCACCTCAGCTCCAATACCATGTTAATTTTTCATCAATTGTTCCATGTTGCAATTATTACTTCAACAATACCCAATAGCATCCAATTAGAGAAATAGTAGATAGAACAATTATACAAACGCACAATGAAAGACAACCAAGAGACAAGAGACACAATATTTGGTCAATGACCAGGGAAAAACCCCACTATGGGGGAAAACCCTTGCAAATCTTCTTCTATTAGATTGTCTTCAAATGTTCAACAAAGAGAGTACAATCATTCAAGAGTTCAAGTCACACTTTGACTAGCCAATATCTAATGTCAATATCCAATATCCAAGTAAGCCAAACAACTAACCAAACCAGAGACAAAGAAGAGAGATGAAGTCAACCATAGTCAAACATGATCTTCTTGTAATCTTCCCTAGTCAACAGCAGTCAATAGCAGTGCAGACAGCCCTAACCAGTCAGAAGTCAACAGTGAACATACTCCTTTAGGAGCTCGGTCTACTTCAGTCACACTCAACCTCAAATGCTAGTCAAAATCTGCCCAAAATAGCCCTCAAAACCTCAATCAAACTCGGTCAAAAGAGAGAGAAAGTTTGTTGTCACACTCTGCAATTTTCTTCGATCAAACCAGAAAGTCAACACCAGTCAAACTGCTCAGAATTCCTCGTTTTGTGTGCCCTCCAATACGCCCTTGAGAGATCAAAAATTTCCACCCAAAAACACAGTCAAATGAGGTCAACTTCACCTTGGTCAATGCCCTACAACAATCCTGCAACTCGGCCCAATCAGAAACAGCCACCTATCCTTCGCACGTGTGAGTGAAATCTTCAATTTTTGAGCTGTACAAACCAATAGGAAGAGGAGAGAGAAGATGTGTTGTGAGGTGATGAAGTGCCAAATGAGGTTTGAGGTCTCTTGTATTTATATGAATCAATGAGGGTGAAAAGACATATCGTTTGGGATTCATGAGCCTACATGAAGTTGAAGCCGACCTTGACAATTTGCACACGTGTGGGCTTTAATTCAAAAACACACTTCTCCTTATCCGATTTGACTAATCTTTAGGTCAATTTTGGTCCTCTCATAGAGAGGAATTTAATGCAATAATTATCTTCATTAAATGAGTTTTCCAAAGTGGAATTTGACCCTAGTTGCATAATTTAAAAAGAGAAAGCTCTGGTTAAACCAGAGGAAGTATGCTGAGACAATATTGCAGAGGTTTAATATGCAAGATAGTAAATCGATGAAGGTTTCTATTCCTGTAGGTGTAAAGTTATTTGTTGAACAGTGTCCCAAGACACAAGAAGAGGAGGACATGTCTTGTGTTCCATATGTGAGTGCAGTTGGTAGCTTGATGTATGCAATGGTCTGTACTAGACCAAACATTGCACATTCAATGGGAGTATTAAGCAAGTTTATGTCAAAACCATGGAAGGAGGATTGAACATTAGTAAAACGGGTTTTCAAGTATTTGCGTGGCACTAATGATTATGGTTTGTGCTACCAAGGAAGACCAGGATTGGACAGAGTTTTGGACATCCATGGCTTTGTTGATGCAGATTGGGCTGGAGATCTAGATCGAAGAAGAACTACAAGTGGGTATGTGTTTCATCTATTTGGAGGAGCAGTTTGTTGGATGAGCAAGAGGCAGTTTGTAGTGGCACTTTCAATTACAGAGGCTAAATACATGGTATCCATTCATGCAAGCAAGGAAGCAGTTTGGTTGCAGAGATTGTGTTCAAGTATGGGGTTGGTGGTACAGTGAGCTATAAGGATAGACTGTGACAACGAAAGTGCAATTTTCTTGGCAAAGAACCATGCTTATCATTCAAAGACAAAGCACATTGATATTCAGTATCACTTTGTGAAGGATATGGTTGAAGAGAAAAAGGTGTTGTTGGTAAAGGTGGACACTTTGAAGAATGTTGCAGATGCATTGACAAAGTTTGTGAGCACTGAGAAGTTCTCTTGGTGTAGAGAAACAATGGGCATTGCAGGGTTAGACAAATGACTAAGCTCTCTTGTGGTGGTAGCCCCCCTACACGGGGTTTGAGTCACTACCCCGGGAAAAAAATTTATGCAAACCCAAGGATGGGGGGCGGACTCAAAGATGGTGGGCGTACCTACCCATGGTTTTATGCATGGGGTTTGCACATGGTTTTGGGCATGACGGTTTTTTGTCCATGGTATTTTGTATATCCAGTCAAGGGAACTATGGTTATGTTCTAATCCAAGGCTAGTGGATTAGAGTTTATATATATATATATATATATAGTAACATTGAAAGGAATATAATGAAAAATCAATCTGGTAGTCCCGATTTTGGGATCCAAGGAAAAATCTGAGTATATTTGTTTTATGTTATTGCCATTGTATATTTTTCTATTTTAAAAATTCGTTTGCAAGTAATTTTTGTATATATATATATATATATATATATATATATATTGTAACATTGAAAGGAATATAATGAAAAATCAATCTGGTAGTCCCGATTTTGGGATCCAAGGGAAAATCTATGTGTATATTTGTTTTATGTTCTTGCCATTGTATATTTTTCTGTTTTAAGAATTCGTTTGCAGGTAATTTTGTACAGGGTTAAACCTACATTCTGAGTCTGGAAGTGGTTCATAACCATTGCAAAGTCAGACTATGCAGGAGGAGACTCTAAATTGTTCATAAATCACGAGAAAAGAAATTAGAGGTTTCTCGTGGCAAGAAGAAATTTTAGAAGATAGTAGATTTACTCGTCTTTTCTAGTTTTTAATACTTTTTATGGTATTTTTTTGTAAACAATATGACAATTTAAGTTTAAAGTTGACAATTATAACTCATTGTTAATGAATTATGAATATGAACGTTTCATTTCATGTTTGATATTCTTTGTTATAGTGATGACAAATGTTATATATTGAATTTTGAAACTCTGAAATTTTAAGGTTGATGAGAATTGAGATGTTGTGGTTGATGAAGATTATAACTACTAGATGATTGATGTTATATGATTTAATTCATGTTTTTATGTTTTTTATAATTAATTCATCATTCTGGTTGACATATATGCATCAAAATATATATATATCAAATAAAAAATGCTCCCGAAAACACTCCCAACCCAAAAGCTTATGAAAATTGTCGCTCCTGCTCCCGCTTCCAAGCACCCTTGGTCAACTTGGAAGAAAAACTGTTGCTAGGTTCAAATCATAAATTTATAACGTGTGGATAATTGCTTACTCCATAGTCCATCAGGCTGTTACCGACAAGTTGGCACAGCTGTTGCCAGGTTCAAATCCTAGCAGGCATGCTCCTACCTTGTGAACGGTATTGTCGTTTGTTGTTTATTGATAGTATTGACTGCTATTAATGTAATGAATCACCAAGATACCAACACCCTCTTTCTTGTTATTAACTTGTCAGAGAAATAGAATGGTTCATTTCCAGGATTTCAGTCCATTCGGCTGTTTCCCATTTTTTATTAAATGTTTGCTCCATATAGAACAGGTTGTGATCAAGTGGTAAATCAAGTGAGCTCCCTTCATAAAGAATGGGGTTCTGTGCTAATGCAGCCAATTATGAGCTATTTTATATTGTCTCATTCTTAATTGACTCCACATAATGTGCCTAGGCCATGTGAACGAGGCCAGATACAACTACAAGTCCCGGGCAGTTTTGACAGAGTATATACGTTTCCATTGTAGCAAGTCCCGGGTGAAGGTGGAGCCCACAATGGCCCATTTACCCAACCAATCAGAGACCAAAAAGAAAAGAACTGCTTACTCCTCAGCAATCGATATCATAACTCAGACTTCAAATTTAGCCCCAAATTTCATCGCCCTGAACCATAAGACCAAACCTAATTGAATTAACTGTAAAAGAAATAGTCATAAAATACAGATTTAATGTTCTTACTCTTGACAAACACTGTCAAAGATATAGGTATGGAACAATCTATACAACAGCCATTGTTGTTCCCGAAAATCGCATCAATTAGGGATATACAGGCACTTACAGTCAAATACTCCTTGGCATCCTCTGGAGCAGCGAGTTCACAATAAGAGACGAGTCCCGTAATCAAATCATAATCCAAATGCAACCCAGATTCCACTTTGCTGCAAAGATCGATCAGTGCATCCTGCAACCACTTCCCTGATTCTGTAGACGCCATTTTCGACCAAAACTGGGCGGACCCAAATGCTCAAATCCACGGAACAATTCCCGGAACGTGCTAGTTTAATTTAACCTGAATTGAACTATTAAAATTCCCAATTTGTGCATCTTAAGGCCGCCATTGAATCCTTTACTGATCTTTAGCAACAGCGGCCCACTACGCGAAAAATCGGCAGTCTAGTCGAAGGGATCGCAACCGCTTCCATTCAATGTAGAATGAAATAGTTAAATGTACATAGGCTTGTTATCAAATATGTGACTAGACTGGACGGAAGGAGCAGAGGACCGTGTAGGAAGTTGAACTTTAAAGAATCTCGGCAAATCTAGCAGCAATTTAAGGGCAAACATGACACCATTAATATTTCTTTTATTTTTTAACGTTCTTTTCTTTTTTATTTTATTTTATAAGTGAATGAATCTGTTACGCAACGCCATTTACAAATTGTATTTTTGAGATATTTTATTCGCAGGAGCAAAAGGCTATTTGTTTATAAATAATCAGCAGGTAATATAGTTTTATTTTACTAATATGTTGATGAGTTAATTAATATTCAATGGAAGGTAACACACAACCAAAGAAAGGAGTCATCGATCGAGGCATACGACAAGTAAATGTGAAATCTCAATATAAGAAATTTTCGCCATTTTATTATGCTAATATTTCTAACTGAAGTAGAAAGTTGAATGGATATTTAATATAAGAAACCAAATCATATCAAGTAAAATAGGGTTTCAAGAGTTTGATTTTATAATATAATATAAATGTATTTAAACATGATAATGGGATAAGAAATTTCAGAATCTGTGGAAATAAATGATATAGGGCAAGTGAAAATTGTCTCCTCAGTTAAAGTTGGGAAGTGGGTTTGTGTCGATGTCAAACAGTATCAGGGCATTTTAAAATGAAGACTAGCTCGTCTAAAATGGGAGCATACAAGGGGAAAAAGTTCTCAAAAGGAAAGTACTCGAGTCCTTCGCAAGAAACAATATGCAAACAAGTCCTCTTTACAAGCATGTGGCAACAATGGGTCCAAAGGAAAAGGAAAAGTCATTGATGGTTCTGCCTTACACAATCCCACATCCAAACCTCTCACTTGGTCATCTGATCTTTGTGTGAAATAATTGTTAAATGTAAAAAAGAGTTTGGAGGTAGTAAAAGCTAAAGAGCAGGAAAAAGATCGTACAATTCATATAATAATAGCTGAAAACCAGGCTTTAGCAGAAAGCAACAAAGTTTTGAAGGAGCAAGTAGCATTGCTATAGGAAGCTCTCATGATAGGGAAGACATAATGGCAACTCATGAAGGCGGAGGTGCAAAACATGAAAAAATTTGCAGTGGAGAATAGAGAGGTGATGAATGTGAAACCATCCCAGGATAAAGGGAAAGTAGTTGCCCAAATAGCCAACCATGAAGAGATAGCAATAGAATAAAGGAAAAGAGATTCCACAAAAGTTTCCAAAACTTGGGCTCAAGTTATTAACAATTATGCTAAGAGGGAAGGAGAAGCAAACATTCGAGTTGACAACATGCAAGATAAAGAAAGCAAGGAAAGACAAAATAGAGCGACAAACATTAGTATTAAAGGGGTGAAAGATTATGGGAAAAATGAATGTACTCTTGACCTTGCAAGAGACTTCTTCAAAGACAAGTTGCAATGGCAAAGACAAATATGCCAAGCATGGAGAGTAGGTAAGCTTAACGGTGAGAGAGTCGAGACAATAAAATTCATCATGCCTAGCTTGCGTGATAAAGATATCATTCTAATAAAGAAGCAGCTCTTGAGGGGTTCTCGGTTTTTTCTAGAAGAAGATTTAACTGTAAGACAACAAGAGGAAAGGAGAGACGAAATGGAAAAAGTTAGGGTAGCAAGAGGTGAGGGAAAAAGAGCATGGATTTATAAATGTAAAGTTGCGATAACGCAATTTGGACCTCCTTCCAAAACAAGGCAGCAAAACGATAACAAAGAAGATGCAACAAACTCTTTAGCAATAAATGAGGAAGCAAGGTCAATATGGGCAAGCAGGGACAAAGACTCAATTGTGAGTCTTGCATGTCAAAACAAATAGCAATCATGTCGTACCCAGGTTTTCTTAACATTAGTTTGTTGGAACTACAGGTATTACCCATGGAGACGAGGATTTGGGTTATGGCCTATTGCGGAAGGTAGAGACATAATTTGCCTCATAGAAACACATGAGCATGAAGGGTGTAAGACACCTTTGTTTGAAGGGTACTAGAAGATAGCAATATGGAACAAGGCAGCAAGGAATGGAAAAGGACATGGGGGTATCATGGTATTAGTGAGAGAAAAAGAAGGTTGTTTCATTCATCTAAAAAAAGAAGACCCAAATAAGCAATTTGTCTCGCTTAAAATATCATAAAATGGAAATCACATTAGAATTACAGCATGTTATTTTGCGCCGCAAGTTTCAAAAATCTACAAAACTAAAGGGCTTGACCACTGCAATATTCCCAATTAGCAGCAGCTAATTAGCAATATTAATTTTGCTCCGTTTTTATTTTCTAAAGTTAGTCAGTCAATAAAGGGGGATATGGGACCCATAACCCACACTTAGGAAATAATAATTCCCTATAGTCACTTAAGCAAATATTATTTGGCAGCGTGGCACCCAGGAGGGCCAAGTGACAGCGTAGGGAAGGGGCAGCGTGGAGGCAGCATGGGCTAGGTAGCGCAGTGGCAGCATGGGCCAGGGTAGCGCAGTGGCAGGGACAACGTGGCCAAGGAGGGACAGCACAAATGAGTGGGGCCCAAGGGGGAGCTAGGCTCTCAAGCATAAAATGGAGAGGAGGATCACCATTTCAGTCATTCTATTATGCATCTTATGATTTCTGTCTTTTGACATTGAGCACACTTTTGTTGTTGAGCGAAGTCTACAAGTGTTGTTCAGCACACGGGTGTCTCCGAGCAGAGATCCCAAACTCAGCCTCAAGGGACTTCGAGTGCCCGCTTAGGTGAGGAGTTCCATCATTGTTTTTCCGAGCTTAGCACTCGGCATCTCACATCCAGGAGCACGGATTTTCTCAGACAACGCAGTCCCTCTAGGAGATTACGCAGTTTGGAGAGGAGGTAGCACTGGAAGAGATTTCAGTCTAGGAGTATTGTGAAGGGATCGACCCTTCACAAATCATATTTTGCAGGAGGAGGAGGCCAACAATCACAGTTTATCAGTCCAGGGCCAATGTACTCATCTGGAGTACGTGATTTTCCAAGGGAGGTCAATTTTCGGGGTCAGCCATTCTGAGATTCCTTCCTGGGTTTTTTTGGGTTATTGGAGGAGAGATTGTATCCCGAGTTTCACATTTTTCTGAGCAGGGGAACAACCCCGAGGAGTAGCTCCATTCCAGTAGTAGCAGTAGTTTCGACAGTAGCAGCAACAGCAGTTTCTGGAGTTACGCAGTCCATGAGAGAGAAACCATTCACTGATAGATTCCGAGAGTATTTCGAGCTTGCGTTGAGCAAGCCAAGGTGCCATCATCCTGATCACCTTTGTACCTATTGTTATCTTTCAGTTTATAATAAAATGGATCAGCGTTTATCCGTATTTGCATTGTTTTTATGATGTCTCTCTATTTGTTGTAGTTACTCTTGTTGTAGTTACTGTTTATGTTGCTTTATATTCTTTATGCTGTGCTTCTATTCGCGATATTACGGTGGTATCATGGGTCTCATAGACATCCTTTGTGGAGCGATCGGTCTGTGACACCGGGGAGAAAACCATATCACCTACCCGGAAGAAAATACAAAGAACGAGAAGCGGATGCTCGAGAGAAAATTTTGGTGGTGTGTTTATGAGGTGGAGGAAGAGCCTATGGCGGAGGAGAGATATGAAGGGAAGGAGTTTGAGCAACTCCTTCTAAAATCTGTGCAGGAGCTCTCGAGGAGGATCAAAGAGACGAGGCAGAAACTCACCATGGACCATAGACAACGCGAAACCCGAAGGGGTTTTTACATTGGTGAGGGATCTGGGCTTCCCATCACATACAGGAGCAACCCACGACGCAACAGGTAGTGTCACTCACTCCCCCACGTTCTACGACGCCCACATTCTTGACTACAGGCACCGGGACAGGGGGACCTCAGGAGTCGGAGCAGGTTCATATGGGAGATTATTTTGCGGAGTATCAGTCCTATGGGCGAGAGTTCGGTGAAGCTCTCACTTTTCACAATTTTTTCCAGCTCAAGAAGGACAATAGACCACGCAACTAGAACAGAGGTGACAAGTACATGTAGGATGGTGAGCTGCAATAGTGGGCAGGTTTTTCTTGCCAGCATTTGACAGATCCTCAAAATGTTCAGCAAAGGCTTGTGTGGAGAAGTTGGACATTTATTTCCAGCTCAACCAGATAGTAGAGGGAGAGGCCATCAAAGTGGCAGCGTTGCACCTTGAGGGAGAGGCCCATGATTGGTGGTTCCATGGTATGTCCATGCTGGGTCACTCGACAGTGATAACGTATGCAGATTTTACACGAAGGTTGGTGGAGCGGTTTGGCTGGAAGAGCATTTTGTTGAGCTGACCAAGCTCAAGCAGACCAGGAACCCGAAAACTTACATTTTCGAGTTCTTGAAGCTTTCAGTGATGGTGCCTGACTTGTACTCAGCTAGGAGGATCTAAATGTTCGTTGACGGGTTGGA
Source organism: Pinus albicaulis (assembly GCA_034641835.2). Lineage (NCBI taxonomy): Eukaryota > Viridiplantae > Streptophyta > Pinopsida > Pinales > Pinaceae > Pinus > Pinus albicaulis. Next base: position 890,144,582 of record CM076574.1, read on the forward strand.
AAAACCTTTGCGTGGGCTAGTCAGATCTATGATGCCTGCTACACTACAGGATGCCATTGGGAGGACCAGAGATTTGTAGGATGCTCTACCTAGGACCAAAGCACCTTTCCCCTAGAGACGGGCATTTTAGCCGAAGGGGAAGGACATGAGAGTTCCACCTCCAAAATGGAACCAAGGTTGGGGGCATTTGGACGATGACACCGGGAAGGACTTGAGACGGAAGAAGTTATGCTTCACATGCTGGGAGCCATAGGCACCGAGTCATCGATGTGTCGTAGGAAAGGCACATTATGTAGAGGTCTTCTCTGACAATGAGGGGGAAGAATATGTTTATAGTGGGTTGAAGACAAATGTTAGCACTATAGTGCAGAGAGGGGATTATCCACCACCTCCTCCCCTAGGAGCAGGAGGAGCAGCGTTTGCACCCACAGGAGGGGTCCTTGCATCCTTGAGAGGGGTCCCAAAGTATTTGACACTGCGTGTCCGTGGCACAGTTCAGGGACAACGTGTTTCAGTTCTAGTAGATAGTGGAGCCACCCACAACTTTATTGATGCCCAACTGGTAGAGAGGAGGGGCATACAAACAGAGAGCTTTGATGGCTTTTCAGTACTGGTACTGAGTGCCAGAACTATGCAGTTTTCCAGATATGTTCCGGCACTAGCCGTGACCACGGGGACTTACATGATGACAAACCATTTTTTGTGGTTGACATTCCAGACACCAACGTGGTGCTGGGGGTGCAGTAGTTGATCACGCTGGGGAAGGTCACCACACACTGGGAAACTCTGGAGATGGAGTGGACGGACAAGAAGAGCAATAAACATGTGATGATCCGTGGCATGCACACATATCCTTCACACACAATTTCAACACATCGGATGGAGGCAGACTTCCGAAAAGGAGATATAGAGTGGGCAATGGAGCTGTGTATCTCAGAGGCATGGGCCATAGGGCAAGCAGTTCTCCCAGATGTGCAATCGATTTTGGACAAATATGCTATGGGTTTTGGGGATATACCTCCAGGACAGCCACCAGATCAGGGGTTTGAGCACACCATGGACCTTGAGCAAGGTATTCAGGATGTGATTTCCACACCCTATAGGCATCCCAAAGCCTACAGGGATGATATTGAGAGAGCCATTCACGAGCTCTTAGCACTGGGACACATCTGGCCAAGTACTAGCCCATTTGCTTCTTTTGTTGTACTGGTGAATAAGAAGGATGGTACACTGAGGATGTGCATCGATTACCGGGCTCTCAATAAGAAAACAATGAAGAATTGATACCCCATTCCATGGATTAACGAGTTGATGGATGAGCTAAGGAGATCAAAATTCTTCTCCAAGATTGATCTAAGGTTGGGCTACCATCAAGTCCGAGTGAGGGACCAGGATATCCCCAAGACGACCTTCAGATGTCATTATGGCCACTTTGAGTTTTTGGTGATGCCCTTCGGGCTAACCAATGCACTGGCCACCTTCTAGTCCTGCATGAACCACATCTTCCATGGTCAGTTGAGGAAGTTCGTGCTGGTACTCTTCGATGATACCCTCATATACAACCGCACTTGGGAGGATCACTTGCAACACATTGAGGTTGTATTGCGCATCTTGGAAGAGTAGAATTTCTACGCTACACTCTCCAAGTGCGAGTTTGGGTTGACATAGATGCTCTATTTGGATAATATCATTGGTGTAGATGGAGTGAGATTCCACGAGGAGAAGATCCGAGCCATCCGGGAATGGCCAGAGCCGAAGAATGTGATAGAACTCTAGGGGTTTGTAGGCATTTGTACCTACTACCGAAAGTTTGTCAAGGAGTTTTCCCAACGTGCTGCACCCATCACATACCTTACCAAAAAGGGGCCATTCAGTTGGACGAACACAATGCAGAGAGCCTTTGATAGGCTCAAGGAGGTGATGAGCAGCTGCCCAGTATTAGTCTTGCCAGATTTTGCGCAACCATTCGTCTTGGAGTGTGATGCTTTAGGAGAGGGAGTGGGCGTAGTTTTGATGCAAGGAGGCCACCCCATAGCTTTCGAGAGCATAAATTTGTTGCCGCATGAGAGGTTGTATCCTATATACGACAAGGAGATGATGGCCATTATGCATGCATTGGCCAAGTTCTGGTAGTACTTGGTAGGCAATAGGTTTCGGGTGAGGACTGACCACAACAACCTCTGATTTTTCCTAAAGCAGAAGCAGTTGCAAGAGAGGAAACAAAAGTGGGCCAACAAGATCCAGGCATATGAACTTGACATTGAGTATGTCAAAGGGAAGAAAAACATAGTGGTCGATGCTCTATCCTGCAGACCGGCAACATTGTCTTTAATGAGTATAGACACAGACTGGAGGGCTTAGCTGCTGGTGGAGTACTCCAAGGATCATTTTGCCTGTGAGGTGTTGGATGGCCATATCACATACGACAGGTACAGGGTGATGAACGAGGTCATTTACTTCAGGGATAGGAACTTCTTGACTGAGGGTTCTCAGCTCAAGGAGAAGATATTGCGTGCTTCCCATGACTCACCATTATCAGGTCATCAGGGATTCGTGAAGACTTACAAGGCCATCAGTGAGAAGTTCTTTTGGAGAGGCCTCAAGGAGGGCGTACTCCGGCATGTCCGGGAGTGAGAGGTATGTCAAAGGAATAAGGGAGAGATGATTCACCCAACTGGACTACTATAGCCACTTCCCATTCCGGAAGGAAAGTGGGAAAGCATTTCGATGGACTTCATCACTGGGTTGGCCACGGTGTAGGGCAAGGACTTCATCTTTGTAGTCGTTAATCAGCTGACAAAGTATGCTCATTTCTTCACCATATCCGCACGATACACAGCAACATAGGTGGTAGAGTTGTTCTTTAGGGATGTTTTCAGATTGCATGATCTTTCAAAGACCATAGTCAGTGACAGGGACAATCGCTTCATGGGCGGGTTTGGCAGGAGCTCTTTCATTTGGTGGGTATAGGGTTGACTCCGAGTACCAACTACCACCCTCAGACGGATGGGCAGACTGAGATAGTGAACAAGTGGCTGGAAGTCTACTTGTGAAACTATGTCACAGGGCAGTAGAAGGCATGGCTACGTTGGCTGCATTTGGGAGAATACTGCTACAGCACCACTTTCCACATGTCTATCGGTATGTCTTCATTTTATTCTTTGTATTTTTATCATGCTCTGACTTTTACTGATGTCATGTTTGGAGCTAGCAAGGCCCCCAGGACCAAGGATTGGATCCAGGAAAGTTAGGATATACTCTGGGCTCATAAGGATAACTTAGCCACTGCACAGAACCAGTAGAAGCTTTATGCCAACAGAGGGTGGGTAGAGAGGCAATTTGAGGTAGGGGACTTGGTCTACCTATGACTTCAACCATACCGATAGTCCACACTGAAACAGAAGGGGGCCAAGAAGCTCAAACCCCGCTTCTATGGGCCTTACAGGGTGACTGCAAGATAGGGGAGGTTGCATATGAGTTGGAGCTGCCCACAGGTAGTAGGATCAACAACATCTTCCATGTATCATGCCTGAAGAAGGCATTGGGGTAGTAGGTGACTACAAGAAAGGAGCTTCTGCCTATAGATGATGAGGGGAATTTGGTGTTACAACCATAAGCCATCATTGACACTGGGGAGAGACAGCTGAGGAGCAGGACAGTTAGGGAGTACTTGGTGAGGTGGAGGAATTTTCCGGATGAGGGTGCCACTTGGGAGAGTGAGAAGATCTTACAACATCCGTCTTTTCAGTTGCTTGAGAACAAGCAACATTTTGGTGGGGAGGACTGTAATATTCCCAATTAGCAACAGCTAATTGGCAATATTAATTTTGCTCAGTTTTGCTTTTCTAAAGTTAGTCAGTCAATAAAGGGAAAGATGGGACCCATAACCCACACTTAGGAAATAATAATTCCCTATAGTCACTTGAAAAAATATTATTTGGCAGCTTGGGACCCAGGAGGGCCAAGTGACAGCGCAGGGAAGGGGCAGCGTGGGCCAAGGCAGTGCAATGGCAGGGACAACGTGGCCAAAGAGGGACAATGCAGATGAGTGGGGCCCAAGGGGGAGATAGGCTCTCAAGCATGAAAGGGAGAGGAGGCTCACCATTTCAGTCATTCTATTATGCATCTTATGATTTCTGTCTTTTGACATTGAGCACGCTTTTGATGTTGAGTGAAGTCTGCAAGTGTTGTTCAGCACACGAGTGTCTCCAAGCAGAGATCCCAACCTCAGACTCGCGGGACTTTGAGTGCCCACTCAGGTGAGGATTTACATCATTTTTTTTCCAAGCTTGGCACTCAGCATCTCACATCCAGGAGCACGCAATTTCTCAGACAACACAATCCCTCTAGGATATTACACAGTTTGTAGAGGAGGCAGCACCGGAAGAGAGGGGAAGCAAGAGATTTCAGACTGGGAGTATTGTGAAGGGATCAAACCTTCACAAATCATCTTTTGCAGGAGGAGGAGGCCAGCAGTCACATTTTATCAGTCCAGGGCCAGCATACTCATCTGGAGTGCGTGATTTTCCAAAGGAGTTCAATTTTTGGGGTCAGCCATTCTGGGATTCCTTCCTAGGTCTTTCCGGGTTATTGGATGAGAGCTTGTATCCCGAGTTTCACATTTTTCTGAGCAGGGGAACAACCCCAAGGAGAAACTCCATTCCAGCAATAGCATAAATTCTGACAGTAGCAGCAACAACAGTTTCTGGAGTTACGCAGTCCATGAGAGAGCAGCCATTCACTGATAGATTATGAGAGTATTTCTAGCTTGCCTTGAGCAAGCCAAGGTGCCATCATTTTGATCACCTTTGTACCTATTGTTATCTTTCGGTTTATAATAAAATGGCTAAGTGTTTCTCCATATTTGCAGTATTTTTATGATGTCTCTCTATTTGTTGTAGTTACTTGTTTATGTTGCTTTATATTACTGTCTATTTCCTATTCTGGATATTACAACCACAACGATCCCTTTGCAGTCCTAAAAGCAGATATTGCAATATATTCTCAGCTAGGTGAATTCCTTATAGTGGGGGATTTCAATTCTAGGACTACAAGTGAGCAAGCTAGCATTCTTTGTTTTAAAGAATATTGTGACTCTATCTCGCTTACAGAAGAGAGTAATCATCAGTGGGAAAGAATTTTAGAGGATAAAGGCTGCAATATATTTGGAGAACAATTGTTTATGCTATGTGGGGCTTTCGATTCAGTCATTTGTAATGGTTTGACTAGATGGGAAAATTTTGGTAATTTCACTTGCAATACTTACAATGGAGCAAGTGTAGTAGATTATGTAATTTGCTCGCATAGTTTGTGTGAGAAAATGGAGGAAGTGTTGATTGGAAATCAAATTTGGGACTTAAAATCACAAGGCAATTTATTTAAGTTTCTCTTGGACCAGAAAGAAGAAATTAGGCTCGAAAAATCAGTGTGTTCAACAAAATCCCCCAAAGGGCAGAATTCTTTTAACTCAAGAAAATTGTAATACCTTCAAAATAACGCTAGAGAGGTTCTTTGAGAAGGAGGAAATCCCATTCAATGGCCTTCATAGTCACGAATTAACACACTTAATTCAAAGCACACTTGCAGAGTGCAAAAGAGAAAAAATTAAGAAGTTTGAAACAAATTGCTTTCCGGTTAATGCTTGGTTTGATGAGGAATGAAAAAAGGAAAGGAGAATGTGGAAGGAATCATACAAGGATAACACAAAGCTCGAAGATTAGAAGTAAATATTAAGAAAGAAAAGGTTGATTTCATGGTTTCAAGGATAGAAGAACTAATCTTCCTTGGGAAAAATAACCCCAAATTATTCTCGAAGGAGCTCCAACCGAAAAAGGTGCAAACTGAAAACAACATTATAGCTTCTAAATGGTTCGATGTGCAAGACAAATTTATGAGCAGGATCTTAAGGTTGACTCTCCTCCCTTGGCCAACACAGACACAAAACTCTTCACGGTGCAAGAGGTAGAGATGGGTATCAAGAAGTTGGGTGTTGGAAAGGCAAAATACTTAGCTGAACTCCAAGCAGAGTATCTAAAGTGGGGCTTAAAAATTCTTGCACCTCACATCACAAAAAAATTCAACAACATCATATAGTAGGGGTTCCCCACAAATTGGACAAATAGTATGGCAATACCTCTTTTCAAGAGTGGTGACGTCAATAATCCCTCCAGTTATAGAACCATAATGATAACCCCGTTGTTTGCAAAGTTATTTGGAAGCATGTTAGAAAAGAAAATTAGCAAGTGGGTAGAAGAAAGAGATAAACGTGCTAAAGGGAAAGCAGGTTTTAGACCTAAACATTCCACAGTTGATCATTGTATAACTTTAAGGCACATCATTGAAAAAGTTTGCGAAAAAAAGGAAGAAATTTTTTGTTGCTTTGTTGATTTCAGAAAAGCCTTTGACACGGTTCTTAGGGATAAGCTTTGGCGTAGAATGGAGGAACTTAGGGTTCCCAAGCATTTGAGAGCAGATGTGCATAAGTTGTATGAAGAGGTGAAAGTCAAAATTAGGACTTCAATAGGTATTTCTGAAAATTTTAGAAACAATATCAAGGTCAAGCAAGGTTGCCCATTGTCTCCTACCCTTTTTGGTTTATATATTGACAAGCTTGAAGAGTGGCTAAATTCGTAAGGGGGTGATGGTATCCATCTAGGCAAGTTTGTTATAAGGACTCTTTTGTATGCAGATGACCTTATATTGATTGCTAAATCGGCCCTTGGTTTGCAAGAGCACTTACGCTCCCTTGAGAATTGTTGTAGACGGGTGGGGATGCAAGTCAATATTAGCAAAAATAAAGTAGTGGTTTTCTCTAACAAAAGAAAGCATAACCAACATAAGTTCTACTTTGAAGGCAAAATTCTGGAAGAAGTTGCAGACTATAAATAACTCGAAATTGACTTCAGCTGAAATTTAAGTTGGGATGGTTCTAGAAAGAAAAGAACTTTGGGGGGTTGGAAAAAATTTTATGCTCTTCAAAACAGGTGTAGAGAGGCAGAGTTGTGGGACTGGAAAACCACTCTAACTCATTTTTGGCTTCTAGTGATCCCAGTGATTCTCTACGGTTGTGACTTGTGGACCAGCAACACAACCAATATGCAGTGGAAACAAATTGAGAAAATTCAGAAGCATTTGATTACAAACAAATTCAAAATTAAAATTGTAGTTCCTTATCCTATCTTGTTAAGTGAAACAAAGGTTGCTCCTATTGAAGCAATTGCTATGGTGCGAGTCATAGGGTATTTAAAAAAAATTGAGCAAATGGAAGAGGGTAGATGGCATCACGTTGTGATTAATGATAGATTGTGCAAAAGAAAGAAGACTTGGATGCGGCAAAATAACAAATGATTTAGTAAATGGGTTATTTTCTTGAGCATGTGTCCCACAAACAGTAAAGAGATAAAAATGTTTGTTATGGATAAGTTCCACAAACGTACTTGGGAGAAAGAGTTAGGGAGAAAGAAGAACTACTACATTGAAGAGTTTAACCCCACTCATAATCATCAACAAAAAACGTACATAGGGGCCAATATTTCTTGGAGATCCAAAATTCTTATTACTCAATTAAGGACTAATTCTCATCAACTTCGTTGTGAAACATGCTAGAAAAGGCCAAAAGAAATGTGGGAGGAAAGAGTATGTATTTTTTCTCTTCTGGAAAAGTGGAAACAGAAACGCTTTTCATTTCAGAATGTGAGGCCTTCAAAGATAGCAGGGAAAATTATGCAAATATTGTGGTAGCTAGCTCTTGGAATAATTTATTCAGCGCAGAGTTTTTCGAGAAGTTGGGTGCGTTTATTATAAGACTCCACAGGAAAAGGGCCGAATACACGAGCCAGATGGAGAAGCAATCTATCTCATATGCTATTTTTAGCCTCGTGGACGTTAAAAATGCTTTCTTTCTTTATTTCTTATGGAATCCTTGTATTGTAGTAAAATGGAATACTAGTATTGTTCCAGAATTTGGAATATGTAGGAAAAGTAGGGTACGATCCTTATCATCTGCAAATTTATGGTGTGGCAAAGGATTCAATTATAATTAAAAATTTCAGGATGTGGGGAGATTCTAGAAACCTTAACCCTAATGGATCTACATCGTTCAAGGATGTGCTCAAAGGGAAGGTTGCCACTCAAGTAGATCAACCTCAAAAAGTGTCACGACCTTACAATGTAGAGAAAATGAACAAGGTTCCAAAAATGGATGTCAAAACCCCAAAGGTTAAAAATTCCATGATAATCTACAATTCACGGCATCAATATATTGGTTTAATGTTTTCAGCCAAAACCAAAAGATATGTACAATTGGGTGTACTCTTCATGGACAATAAAGTGTGGTCTTTGCTTGTGTTCTAAAGGGTTTCTCATAGTACAATTCGAGATCCAGCAAGATATGGAAAATGTTATAAAAGATGAACCATAGTTTTGGGAGAACTAGGCTCTTTGTTACCCCACGGTTCCCTGTTTTTTATGTAACAAACATAGTGGTAACAACGATTTAAATTTGGGTGAGGCTTTCAAACCTTTCCCTTCATTTTTGGCACCAACAAGTTTTGTAGGATATCAGAAACATCATGGGAAAATTAATAAAGTGGACCTGGACATAACCTCAAAAGGTATTGTTACTTTTGCCAAGATTTGCATAGAGATCGACCTTAGCAAAGGTCTTCTTGACCATATCCTTATAAAACATGAGAACTTCCAATGGACATAGGTGTTAGATAATGAGAATACGACTTCTTGATGTCGAACCTGCTTCCAAACAAGTCATTTTCAGATTTTTTGTCCACAAGAAAAAAAAAAGAATAAAAAAGGAAGAGACAAGCCCCTAAGCAAATGGGGTGGTAGTTTTCTGACAGTTCAGAAGATGTGAAAGAAGAGGACGAAGAATAAACCAAACTCAGAGCCACGGACTCATCCTGCCAACAAATCAAATGATGGTGAAGGGGGGAAATATAGATTAGCGGCTACAACTCATAAGGCTATTGAATCAACAGAAACCACAATACCAGAGTAGTAGAAAGTGGAGAAGCCCGTGGAAAAGGACTCAGTTGGCATAAATATATCTCATGTATCTGAGAGTTCAAACTCATACAAAGAGATCCCCTTGCAAACAAATAACAATCAACTAGCAATAGTAACAACTGCTCCTAATCAAGGAGTATGGCGGAACTTGGAGAAAAAGAAAGGAAAAAAAGGGGAAGGCAAGTGATTTTTATTCCACTTAATCTCGTAAAATTATGTAATTTCATTTGTTTCTTTTTTGTGCATCAGCTCCAAGGCTCATGTGATACAATGCTTTAAAGCATGTGAAAAATGTAAAAAAATTCATTGGTTTTTAGGTTGAATAAAATTACGATTTTTTCTTACAAAAAAAAGTTTAATTGTTTTTTAACATGAGAATGATAAAGAATAAAGATTGAATGGTGATGGTGGTGAGTGATCCTAGTTACGGTTTTTGTATTTTGTCACTGTAGAAGGTATTGAGCATTCACATAGTTTAGATTAGTATGCAAAGGAGACGAGATCGAGAGCACGGGCATGGAAACCAATCAAATTGAAGGCGACGACAATCTGCCAAGTTAGAACACAAGCAGACCAAAGGTGGAAGTAGAACTAAGGGCATTCAAGGAAGTGGTGATAGGGATCTCTCATGAGCTCTTGAAGGATGTGGTGATGGGAGGTGTGGAGAAGGCTCATCATGACATGGAGTTCATGGAAGTAGCAGATCATATAATTCAACAAACGACGAGATGCTTAGTCAATTGATGCATAGCTAACGTCCCCAAAAACCCAAGGTATGAGGTCACTTCCAACAAGGTAGGTGAAAATCCAATCACACCCTAATAGGAAAGCTTCTAGGCCTTTGATACAATGAATAAAATGTTGATTTGGGTAACATTGGATGTGCTCTATGTCTCAAAATTTGCAGCGGGGCTTAGACACATGTATTCCATAGAACCCAAAACCATTTGAGAAAATTCCACTCAAAATGGGTTTTATTAAAATAATTAATTAAAGGGACCCTAATCATAACCTTATGAAAATAAAATAATTAATGGGTATTAATAAAACAGAGCACAAATGTTCTAGAAAAAGCAGAGATGAAGTCAAAATTTAATCTTAGTTGTTGATCAAAGTTTTAATCTTGGTCATTTAAGTTTCAGCGAGAAGATTATAAGGAGGACTTGAAGATTCATTTGGAATACACATTGAGACGGAGAAAGAATCCAGAGATTGAAATTCTTTAGTGAGCAATGCTCAGGGAGAATATTGATCGAGAGGATTCTCACATAGAGGGGCATGGATAATTTCTAGAAGGAAGAATTCCGGATCTGGAGAGTGCATAGAGAGGAGGCAGCAGAAGCCACAGAAAACTGCGTAGAACCATTGACGCAGAAGTTACGGTGGGACTCCGTAGAGCTACAGAGGAAGTTCCATTTCTTGTTGAGGAGACAAAAAAGGGTCGGTGCCAGTTTCTAGAGGGTGTTTTCAGAGGGCAGAAGATTCCAGTTTCTAGCTAGCAGTGAAATCCAGTGCATGGAAAAAGAGCAGTTTTAGTTGTGAAGCAGAGACTACATGGGTGACACAATCACTGCGCAAATTAGCTTGTGTCAGGTACAGGTCAGTGCCAAATTCCCGTGGCAGAGTGAGATTTGTCTCACGGCACTTTGTTTGTCAGATTTCTCTATATGATTTGTCAGATTCGGTAATCATAAATTTATACTCAGAAAAGTTACTGCATAATATTCAAACCCTCAGCTACTGCACCGGTTTTCCCACATTGGGTTTTTCCAGGGACAATTGTCCTAAAATAACGATGTCCATGTGTGTATTATTGTGCTATTATTTTTCCTTGCATTATTTTATAATGAAGAATTGTAATGTATTTTATTTCGATATTTACCATAACATATGTTAAATAATATGTTCAATTAGACAAATAGAATAAATTTAATCAGTTGTTGCAGTAGGATTCTAGATAGCTTAATTTTCAAATGGTATCAGAGCAAGGAAAATAGATCCAAAAGATGCAATACTGAGCAGAAGAGGGAGAAGACTGCAAAGGAAGTTATCAAGATTCCCTAAAGGATTGTGCAATCCAGTCTGGGAGGACAAATTCACGAGGAAAATCTCTCTCTGAGTGAGTCGACAGAGAGAAAGATTTCCGGATTGAAATTTTCCAGTGACAAAGGAGCTGCGCAGCAGGTTAAGTGTAGAACTTCATAAGGGACACAATTTTTTCTAGAAATCGGAGGAAAAATAACACATATAAGTATGGATAGTTTAGATGTTTTATCTTTTAGATTAGAAGAAGATTATGCATGTTTGTCAAGTTCAACATTTGAAGGTATTTGGTACATTAATAGCGGGGCTTCAGCTCATATGGCTGGAGTACAAGAATATTTCTTGAGTTATCAGGAAGAGAATATGGACTTCCATATCACTATAGGGAACAGTAAAAAATGCACTACAGCAGGGAGAGGCACCATAGTATTTTAGACGGAAGCAGGAACTAGCATAAGAGCAACAAATGTGCTGCATCTGCCAGGGTTAGGGATGAATCTGATTTCAGTGTCCCAGTTATAGAACAAGGGATACGATGTATACTTCATTAGAAGGAAGGCATATATCAAGCATCCAAACTGGAAGAAGAAGAGGAAAATTGGAACTCGAAGCAACAGATTATACAGATTGCATCTCGAGTCTCCAATGGCACTGATAGGCAGCAATATTGATGGCGAGAAGAACATGAATGAACTATGGCATAGGAGAATGGGACATCTTCACCATGGAGCATTGAGGATGCTCAGAGAGATTGTTACTGGAGTACCAACCCTCAGTACGAAGCATGATGATATATGCAACATATGTGTACTAGGGAAGTACTGTTAGGTCCCTATATTACTAGTATAGTTCTTTATTGTTGTTAGTGTAACCCCCTTATTGTTATTATTGTACCCTTGTAACCCCCATATTGTTATTATTGTGCCCTTAAATTATTATTGTTAGGTCGGCTAGGATTACATTGTGGCCCCACTAGGATTACATTATGGCCCCATGGACTCCTATATATAGAAAGGAGGTTTATTAATTTGAATCATCCAAGAATTGTTCATTCATGTAATGTATTGGAGGTTGCCCCCTTGAAGTGGCTTATTTCTAAGGCATTGATATCTCTTTTCTTCTTTTTTTGGAGACGGTCTCACAACATTTGGTATCAGAGCTTTGAGATTCTAGGGTTTCGCTGCTCCAAACAGGTCATCGTGGCATTTTTGCTATAACTTTTTTTCTACGAAGGTTTAGAATCTGAAATTTGTAGAGTGCGAAGCCAAAATCCTGAGGAGCATCGTCGCAAAATTTCAGAGCTTGGTTCACAACATTTTTGGAGATATGATTTGTGCAAGTTAGGTCATTTTGAAGGCTCCTGAATTTAACCTAAACAGGTCATCGTGGTATTTTCATAATAAATTTTTTTCTACGAAGGTTCAAAAGCTGAAATTTTTAGAGTGTGAAGCTGCAATCTTGAGGAACATCGTCGCAAAATTTCAGATATTGGTTCGCAATATTTTAGGAGATATGATCTGTGGAAGTTAGGGCTTTTTGAGGCTTCTGAATTTCATCTCAAAGAGGTGATCGTGGGAAAATCTTCATAGCTCTCTCTCTGAGCATCGGATTGGAATGTCGTTAAAAGTGGCTGAAATTACACGGACTGTAGTTTTCAGTCTATCAATTTCAGGGCCAAAGGAGGAAACAATGACATGTGGAAAGTCGTACAAGTTTTCTCTACTAAACCAGTCCAAAATTGGGTCATTGTGGGAGATTGGACATAACTTTGCCTTGAAGAATCCAAATCAGATCAGACCTATGGCATTTGAAAGAAGCTTCAAAGGGCTACTATAGGGCTGAATTTAAGATATTGAGGATTCACAATTATAGAGATAATTCAATTTCAATATCGAGCTCCTCAAAAGCAAGTAAAAGGTGTGTATTTTTTATTTATTCTATTTTATTTTATTTAATTAATTAATTTATTTTTATTTATTTATTTATTCATTTATTTTTATTTTTATTTTATTATTATTATTATTATTTTTTCGAATTGCATAAGAAGTTGAATTGATTCCAAGGGCACATTGTAGAATAGATATAAGTATTTGATTCTAAAATGGCCCCTAAAAAGAATTCAACACCCATTAAGCCTTTAGAAAGCTCTAATATGACTCATGAAGATGAAAAATGGCTACATGACATATCAAAATTACAAGAGCAAGTGCAACAAATTTCACTCTCGCAAAGAGCAACAAAAAATGGCATGGAGGTTTTGAAGAAAGGCGTGGAAACTAAGATGGATGGTTTGAAGAAAGGCGTGGAATCTAAGATGGATGGTTTGAAGAATGTCATGGAATCTAAGATAGATGGCATGGAAGCTGGCATGGAATCTAAGATGGATGACATGGAAGTTAAGATCGATGAGAAAATGGAAAACATGAAGAATTATCTAAAAGTAGACATGGAAGGTTTAAAAAAGTTGATACAAGAAATGTTTCCTAATGGTGAAAAGATAGTAGAGGAAAATCACGATGAGAACAAAATAAATGTTAATCGTGATTTCATAAAATCTAATGTTAGCGGGAAGAACCACCATATTCCAAAAATGGATATGAGGAAGTTTGATGGAAAGGATCCTGTAACATGGATACTACAGATGGAGCAATATTTTGATCTTCATAATGTGCAAAACACACAAAAGGTACGCATTGCAACTTTACATTTAGAACAAAATACATTTGTATGGTATCGATGGCTTTGCTCTTGTAAAAAAATTGTCACTTGGTCAATTTTTACGGAGGAAATGATAGCACATTATGAGGATACAAAGAGCAACACCTTCTTTAGCCAATTGATAAATCTCAAACAAAAGGGTTTAATGGGGAAGCACATTGAGGACTTCCAAAAATTGAATATAAGGGTAACTGATATTCCAGAGGAACACAGGATTGATCTCTTCATAGGCACTTTAAAGGATAACATCCAACATGAATTTCGCGTTTTGGAACCCAATTCATTGGAGAAGGCATTCAGGTTGGAAAGAAAATTTGAATGTAAAATTATGGCGACAAGGAAGCCTACCACTCACTTCTATAAAGAAGGAAGTGTTTCTACACCTAGATTTCCACAACCTACAAGGTTGACACCACAACAATTGAAGAAAAAAGAGCAAAAGGGCTTTGCTATAATTTTGATAGAAAATACACTAAAGGTCATAAGTGTGCTGAGAAGAAATTATTTTACATAGATTGTGAAGAGGAAGAAGAAAATGAACAAGAAGAGGATATACACCAGGAACCAGCCCTAGAAGAGGAAGAAATGAGTCTGACCATATTGTGTAATGCATTGGTAGGAATTACCACTCCTCAAACTCTCAAGATAGAAGGACACATCAAGAAGAAAAAGGTAATAGTGTTGATTGATTCAGGTAGCACCCATAATTTTATTCATTGTAAGGTAGCCAAGGAATTAAATTGTTTCCTATACCCAGCACCAGAATGTCAAGTGATGGTTGCAAATGGAGGAACCATAAATTGCTCTGGAAAATGCCATAATATTAAGCTAACTATGGGGGAATATGTATTGACTAGTCCAATGCTTTCCATTCCTATGGGAGGTGTTGATGTTGTACTAGGAGTACAATGGTTACAATCTTTGGGGATGGTAGCTTTTAATTTTGAAGAACTTTTCTTGAAATTTTTTTCAGAAGGAAAGGAAGTCGAATTACGGAGTATTGAAGGGAAGCCGGGAAGGATAATAAGCTCTAATGTCATGACAAAGCTTCTAAAGAAAGAACAACGAGGCGTAATTGCACAATTATGCTCACTAGAAGTTCCGACATCAAAATCATCTATTTCTGCAAATCTCCAACAAGTTTTGGACAATCATTCCAAGGTGTTTGAAACTCCCAAAGGACTCCCACCTATTCGTGATCATGATCATGCTATTCATTTGATTCCAGGAAGTGTTCCTCCAAACATCAGGCCTTATAGATATCCTTACTTCCAAAAGAGCGAAATTGAACGTATGATTGCAGAAATGTTAGAGGCGTGTATAATTCAACCTAGTCAAAGTTCTTTCTCTGCTCCTGTAGTATTGGTACACAAGAAGGATGGATCATGGCGAATGTGTCCGGATTATAGGGAGCTCAATAAGCTCACCATTAAAGACAAATTTCCCATTCCTGTGATTGATGGATTATTGGATGAATTACATGGAGCAATTTATTTTACCAAGTTGGATCTTCGTTCAGGATATCATCAAATTAGAATGAAGACTGAAGATATTCCAAAAACAACATTTCAAACTCATAAGGGTCATTATGAATTTTTGGTCATGCCTTTTGGCCTTACCAATGCACCTTCTACATTTCAAGGGTTGATGAATTCCATTTTCAAACCCTTCCTTAGAAAATTTGTGCTAGTATTTTTTCATGATATACTAATCTACAGCAGGTCTTGGAAGGATCATGTTGAACATGTTGACAGGGTGCTCAAACTATTGCAGGAGAAACAATTATATGCAAAAACATCCAAATGTTTTTTTGGAGTACAAGAGGTGGAATATCTGGGTCATATTATATCTCACGAGGGTGTTAAAGTAGACCCTAACAAAATTAAAGCCATTAAGAAATGGAAAGTCCCCACGACCATAAAGCAGTTGCGAGGATTTCTCGGGTTAACAGGGTATTATCGCAAGTTTGTTAAGAATTATGGGAGAATAGTAGCACCTCTAACAACATTATTGAAGAAAGATGCATTTTCATGGACTCCTGAAGCAATTAAGGCCTTTGAACATCTTAAAGAGGCAATGTGCCTAGCACCGGTCTTAGCTACGCCAGACTTCACAAAAACCTTTATTGTGGAATGTGATGCCTCAGGAAATGGAATTGGTGCAGTTTTAATGCAGGAAGGAAGACCCATTGCTTTTGAAAGTCGTCCAATCAAAGGAAAGTATTTACAGAAACCTATTTATGAGAAGGAAATGTTAGCAATACCGCATGCACTAAAGAAATGGCGAACTTACCTAATGGGAAGACACTTCAAGGTACAAACTGATCATGATAGTCTTAAACACTTTTTGGAACAAAGACTATCTTCAGAAGAGCAGCAAAAATGGGTCACAAAGATGTTGGGTTATGACTTTGAAATAATCTACAAAAAGGGAAGCTAAATGTTGTTGCAGATGCACTCTCAAGAAAGAATGAAGAGGTGGAAGCATTGCTTTGTGCCATTTCTATTATCAAACCAGATTGGATAACTGAAGCAAGAGATGAATGGAAGAAGGACAAAGATGTATGGACACTCATTCAAAAGTTGCAGCAAGATCCTAGTACATCCGATACATTTAGTTGGAAAAATGATTCCTTATGGTACAAAGATCGCTTATATCTTTGTAAGAATTCCCAACTAAAACAAAAGATTCTTCTTGAATTGCACACTTCTCCTTTAGGAGGACACTCAGGATTTTTAAAAACTTACCACAGGGTGAAGAAAGAATTTTTTTGGGATGGCCTTAAATCTGATATTCGAAAGTTTGTGGCGGAATGTTTGGTTTGCCAGAAGAATAAAGTGGAAACAATTAAGACCCCAGGACTTCTACAACCTTTATCCATTCCAGGTCAACGTTGGGAGGAGATTTCAATGGATTTTATCACAGGTTTACCTAAGTCCGAAGGAAAGAGTGTCATCATGGTGGTAGCTGATAGACTTACCAAGTATGCACACTTTTGTGCATTATCTCATCCATTTAAAGCAAGTACAATTGCTACTACATTTATGGACACAATTCAAAAGCTACATTGAAACCCAAGGGTTATTGTGAGCGACAGAGATCCCATTTTTACTGGAAATTTTTGGACGGAGTTATTTTCTTGTTTGGGTACTCAATTAGCTCATAGCTCATCTTATCATCCTCAATCCGATGGTCAAACCGAGATAGTAAATAAATGTTTGGAAGGATATCTTCGTTGTTTTGTATCTGATAAACAAACACAATGGGTCAAGTGGTTACCTCTCGCCGAATGGTGGTATAACACTTCCTTCCATACTGCAGCAAAAATGACCCCATTTATGGCACTTTATGGATATCATCCACCATCCATCACATCATATTTAAGAAAAAATTCGAAGGTTCAAGCAGTGGAAGATCACATCGAGCATCAGCAAGAAGTTCTCCAACTCTTAAAGGATAACCTGAATTTGGCACAAAATCGAATGAAACAACAAGTAGATCAACATCGCAGCGAGAGAAGTTTTGATGTAGGAGATTGGGTATTTTTACGGCTACAACCATATAAACAAATGTCCCTCAAGCAAGCTAAGAAGGATAATAAATTATCGCCAAAGTACTATGGTCCTTACAAGGTGTTGCAAAAGATTGGTGCTATGGCATACAAATTGGAGCTTCCTGCTTCTTCGCGAGTACATCCAGTTTTCCATGTTTCGTGCTTAAAGAAGGTTATAGGTGAAAATCTTCCAGTTCAAACAATATTGCCAAAACTTGATGAGGAAGGAAAAATCATATTGGAACCCGAAGCGGTCACGGAAACAAGAAATCGACAACTACGGAATCGATCAATTTCAGAGTATCTCATCAAGTGGAAGAACTTACCCACTGAAGATTCTACATGGGAGGATGAGAATTTTATACAAAAGCACCCAGAGCTACTCAAGCGTTGAGGACAACACTTTTTTTGAAGGAGAGGGGCATGTTAGGTCCCTATATTACTAGTATAGTCCTTTATTGTTGTTAGTGTAACCCCCTTATTGTTATTATTGTACCCTTGTAACCCCCATATTGTTATTATTGTGCCCTTAAATTATTATTGTTAGGTCGGCTAGGATTACATTGTGGCCCCACTAGGATTACATTATGACCCCATGGACTCCTATATATAGAAATGAGGTTTTGTAATTTGAATCATCAAAGACTTGTTCATTCATGTAATGTATTGGAGGTTTCCCCCTCGAAGTGGCTTATTTCTAAGGCGTTGATATCTCTTTTCTTCTATTTTTGGAGCTGGTTTCACAACAATTACGTTAAGGCAACTTTTCCCATAAAGTGATAACTGAGCAAAAGGCACATTAGGATTGATACACTCAAACATTTGTGGCCCAATTTCCACTAGAGATCTCAGTGGTGGCGAATACTTTGTCACCTTCATTGATGGTTATTCCAGGAAGACCTGGATTTACTTCCTAAAGACCAAAGACGAGGTCTTTGATTGGTTCAAATAGTTTAAAGCTCTCATAGAGAACATGTAAGGGAAGAAAATAAAGGTGTTGCGCTCAGATAATGGTGGAGAATATACAAATAGATAATTCACATATTTATGCACAAAGGAGGGCATCAAGAGAGAGTGGACAACTCCATACAATCCACAATGGAATGGTGTAGTAGAGCGGAAGAACATAACTATTGTTGGGGCAGAAAAATCCATGTGATATGACGTAGACCTGCCTAGATTCTTATGGGAAGAGGCATGCAACACAATTGTGTATATCCAAAATATAACTCCCGAGAGAGAATTGGGGAAGAAAATTCCTGAAGGAGTTTTCATGGGAAAGAAACCAGAAGTAGGATACCTCTAGATATTTGGAAGTCTGGCATATTTTCACATACCAGACGAGAATAGAAGGAAACTTGATTAGACTGCAGAAAGGGGGTATCTCGTAGAATATAACGAGACCTCAAATGCATACATAATATACATTCCTAGCTGTAGGAAAATTGTAGTAAGACGAGATGCTAAGTTCATGGAAGATAGAGCCTTCTGAAGATCTTGTGAGATTCCAGTAGAGATCAGTCAACAAAAGTTCCTTTAGTCCAACAATAGTAGAGGTAGTAGGGAGGACATGCAGGAGGAAAAACACCAGGATAATGTACAATGACCAGTACTAGTATTTCCACAGAAGGAGAAGATTCTGGCAGTTCTCAGTAGATGGAACAACAGGAACATGAGGAGGAATTAAGAGAACCTCCTACCACCAGTGGTTGAACTAGTAGGGAGGCACGACATACACTAAGGGAAGCAGAGGAGTTCATTGGAGCTCCTAGAACCGAGAAGAGGTAGTGTAGACAACCTGACATGTACCAAGCGTTGGTAGCACGGGTAGAAGAACCCTCCAGTTTTTAGGAAGTCATACAACACCATGTATGGGTGGATAATATGGTAGAAGAGTACAATTATATCATGACGAATGATGTCTAGGAAGTCTTTCCTAGACTGGAGAATAGATCAGTTGTAGGATCAAGATGGATCTACAAGATCAAGTACGCTACAAATGGTAGCATGGAGAAGTATAAGGTCAAGTTCATGGCAAAGGGGTATTCACAAAAAGAAGGAATTGACTATCAGGAGACCTTCACCCCTGTATCCATATACACCTCCATCAAATCAGTTGTATCCCTAACAACTCAAATGGGATGGGAGATTCACCAAATGGATGTCAAGACAACGTTCTTGAATGGGGTGATAGAAGAGGAGGTGTAGATAGAGCATCCTGAAGGCTTCGAAACTCATGAGAATAAATCTCATGTACGTAGAATGAAGAAAGCCCTGTATGGGCTCAAGCAGGCACCTAGATCTTGGTATGGTCATATTTATAGATACTTGCAGTAGTTGGGATTTGTCAAGAGTGATGCATATCCCAATCTATACTATTTGATGGTGGAGAATGAGCCACTAGTTCTGGTACTATATCTATATGATCTATTCCTTACAAGATCATCTAGGCTCATAAAGGGCTGCAAGAAGAACCTAGAGGCAGAATTCGACGCGAATGATTTGGGGTTCATGCATTATTTTCTAGGGTTGGAGGCATGGAAAAAGAATCGAGGGATCTTCCTAGGACAAGGAAGATATGCCACAGAAATTATGAAAAGTTTCAGGATGCAAAGTTGTCGGTTGATGCAGACACCCATGATAACCAACTGGAAGAAGATAGATGCATAAGGAGACAAGGAAGTGGACCCCACCTCGTACATACAACTCATTGGGTCACTCATGTATATGGTCAACACTAGGCCAGACATTTGTTTTGTTGTCAACACCCTTATTCAGTTCATGGTATAACTGAAAAGGGTACATTGGGAAACAACTAGGCACATTCTCAGATATATGCGGGGAACAGTCGGATATGGGTTGAAATACATCCGAGGTGATGATGCCAGATTGAGCAGTTTCACAGATGCAGATTGAGCAGGAAGTTTAGCAGACCTGAAGAGTACCTCTGGGTACTGTTTTAGCGTTGGATCTGGAATGATATCTTGGTGCAGCAAGAAGAAGCAGCCAGTAGCACTGATCTCAGCCGAAGAAAAATATATGGTAGGCAGCACAACAACGTGTGAACCCATATGGCTTAGGAAGCTTCTTGTGAGCTTGTTCAAGAGGAGGATGGAGCCGACTAGTGTTTATTGTGACAATCAGAGTTGTATCAAGCTCTCTGAGAATCAATATTTCATGATCGATACAAACACATAGATATCATATGTCATTTTATCGGAGACTGTGTTCAATGTGGGGCAGTACAGCTGTAGTATGTCCCCACAAGAGATCAAGTAGCAGATGTACTCACAAAGGCTCTCAGAATAGTGAAGCTCATTCAGTTCAGGGAGTGGATGGGTATGGTGAAAATCTGTTTCAGTAGCATATGGGTCTTTAGTTACAAAAACAACAGATAGTATAGAGTTGCAGTGCAGTGGTAGTTGGCAGCAGCATGCAGGGCCAGCAACAACGCAGTGTTGGTGGGCAACAACGTCATACATCAGTAGCGTAGAGGGATATGTTGCAAAATCATATTAGTACTCAGTAGGATGTATTGCTAAAACACATTCCTCGCTAAGAGGGAGTGTTTATTTTGGTAGCATTGGATGTGCTCTAAGTCTCAAAATTTACACGAAGGCTTAGACACATGGATTCCAGAGAACCCATAAACCATTTGTGAAAATTCCACTCAGAATGGGTTTCATTAAACTAATTAATTATTTTTAAAGGACCCTAAGTATAAACTTAGGAAAATAAAATAATTAGTGGGTATTAATAAAACATAGTGAATGTTCTAGAAAAAGCAGAGATCAAGTCAAAATTTAATCTTAGCCGTTGATTAGAGTTTTAATCTCGGTTGTTAAAATTTCAACGAGAAGATTATAAGAAGGACTTGAAGGTTCATTTGGAATACACATCGAGATAGAGAAAGAATCAAGAGATAAAAATTCTTTAGTGAGCAGTGCTCAGGGAGAAGATTGATCGAGAGGATTCTCACATAGAGGGGCAGGGATAATTTCCAGAAGGAATAATTCCAGATCTGGAGAATGCATAGAGAGGAGGCAGTAGAAGCCACATACATCTATGCAGAGCCAATGATGCAGAAGTTACGTTGGGACTGCGTAGAGATGCAGAGGGAGTTTCATTTCCGGTTAAGGAGACAACAGAGGGTCAGTGCCAGTTTCCAGAGGGTGTTTTCGGAGGGCAGAAGATTATAGTTTCTAGCTAGCAGTGAGATCCAGTACAAGGACTAGGAACAACTTCAGTTGTAAAGCAGACACTGTGTGGGTGATGTAGTCACTGCGCAGAGGCAGCGCATAACAGCTTGTGTCAGGTGCAGGTCAGTGTCGGATTCCCGTGGTAGAGTGAGATTTATCTCACGAGACTTTATTTTTCAGATTTCTCTATATTATTTATCAAATTCAAAAATTAGAAAAAAAATTACTGCATAATATGCAAACCCTCAGCTGTTGTACTAATTTTCCCACATTGGGTTTTTCCGAGGACAATTGCCAAAAAATAACGGTGTCCATGTGTGTATACTTGTGCTTGTATTTTTCCTTGCATTAGTTTATTGTGAAGAACTACAATGTATTTTATTTCAATATTTACCATAGCACATGTTAAATAATTTGTTCAATTAGACAAATAGAAGAAATTTAATCAATTGCTGCAGTAGGATTCCGGATAGCAAAATTTTCACATCAAAGAAGAGTGGAAAACTAACGGCCAAATGGAGCTTAAATTAGGCTCGAAGGGGTTCTTTATAGTGGTCTTCCACTTTGTCGATGATAAAGAGAAGTTTTATGAGGAAGGCCCTTACCTCTACAACACGATTGGTCT
The DNA here is from genome assembly GCA_034641835.2 of Pinus albicaulis. NCBI lineage: Eukaryota > Viridiplantae > Streptophyta > Pinopsida > Pinales > Pinaceae > Pinus > Pinus albicaulis. The sequence continues at coordinate 890,166,741 of CM076574.1, forward strand.
TCACCTAAGAAACTAGAGAGAGAGAGATTATATCTAAGAAGGAATCTTTCACCTCAACACTGGTACAAATCTGGCTCTATTCCTTTTCGTAATAATTTTAGGATGCAGAGACATTGGAGAACACTGGAAACACCCTAATTTGGTTTGTGAAGATCTCAGACATCACCAAAGTAGCTTGATATACCTCTCATGCCAAACTACGTATATACATCGACGTTACAGGTGCTCTACCTAAATCCATAGTCATTTCATATCAAGATGTCGACTGGGTCCAAATCATTTACTAGAACATATTTCATTTTAGTGTTGTGAGTGTCATGAACATGGCCACCTAATAATGGGTTTTCCTCTCAATGCCCTATATCAACTAAGAAAGCAAAGGAATCACATGATGGAGAGGGATTTATCAAGTTCTTAACCAGATGCAATATCGATAGGAAAACCAACAAGTCATCGAGTGAAGAAAGGAAAAATTCCAACATAGCTTCATGATCTTATCGAAACTAGGAGATGAAGTAATACCATGGGAATCATATAAAGGAAATCCCACTAAGCCCACCCACCATAATCCAAATGAAATGGAAAAGTATGAGAAGCAAAGAACTGAAGTAGAGGATGGTAGCTACACATATATAGAAGAATATGAGTCAAGAATGAAGGACATGTTAGAGATGGAAAACATTCCAAAAATTGAAGAAATAGAAATGTTAATCCTAGAAACTCCAAACATGGAAGAAGAAGGTCTTTTGGGGAAGCAAAGATAATTCTAAACCCAAGAACCCCTAGAACAACATATAGATTAGACCTACATGACAAAGCAAAGGGAAAATCTAAAATTCCATCGAAAATAGCTTTGCATTCCTCCATTGGGAGTTTGGGAATTTGTGTTTTTCCTGATAAGGCAACAAAGAAGGGAGTCGATAAGGAAAATAAATATGGAAGGCATGCCACCAAACATAAACTTGAAGAATCAAGGGCCCTCCTTATTGATTCAGGACAAATATTAGGTCTTCCTAACAAGTAATTCTCTAGTCCAACTCAAATATGATCAATGAATACCATGACATGGAATATAAGAGGTCTCTATGCCGCTTTAAACAAAAGGAGTTGAAAAAAATTACAGCACAAGAAAAATTGAAGATAATACTTCTTCGGTAATGAAATGTGACTCCTCCACCATAATGAGAATAACAACCAAAATCTAGCAAGTCTCAGAAGTTCTAACAGGAGGTGGATCCTGAGGAGAAAGGGGACTTGTCATTCTTTATAATCCACTTCAAGCCCAGGTTGACCTCATCGAGGCTTCTTGATACATATTAATGGTTAAATATTTAATCCTAACTTTTGGTGAAAGATTTTGTTTTTCTAATATAGATGGGTCGTCAATCCCATCTAAGAGAGAGAGTTTTCTAGATCAGTTCAAACTTCTTCGCTAAACTTATCAGAACGGTCTATGAGTATCAGCTGGGGACTTCAATCTGATGTCCTCTCCTTAAGAAAATCATAAAGAATTATGTGATATAAATCTAGGAATTCATTCATTCAAGGATTTTTAGATCGCCTCCACTTGATAGATATTCTAGCTAGTAATGGGATATTCACATTGAACAACTACATGGGAGGAACCCAATAGATAGCAGTAATATTAGATCAATTTATAATGTCAGAGCCTTGGTTCCAATCAAAACTATCAAATATGGAAAATATCCTCCCTTTTGCGGGCTTGGACCACTGGATAATGTTTCTAACATGGGAGGATAGAGCTCTACAAATAAATTACCCTTTCAAATTCAATAATTTTTGGCTCAATCACCCTAAATTCATGACCAACGTAACCTGATGGTGCTAAGAAATTGACACAATCTCTAGCACCAAAATGTACCAAGTCCATAAACATACAAAGTACGAGTAACATCAAGGATGGAGTAAGGAACGTTTTGGGAATATTTTTGAAGCAAAGATCAAATTAAACCAAGAGATGGTTGAAATAAAATATCCCTAATCCAATAAGGAACCACTAAGGCTCTCCTTCGATGTGAAGCTATCCTCATACATGAAATATCTAAATGGGATCTTCAAGTAAAGACCCACTAGAAGAAAAATTCACTAATTAGGTGGTTAAAAGAAGGAGTCTATGACACAAGTTTATTCTATTATCTCTTGTTTAGCATGGGAGCTCTAACTACATTTCCTCATAAAAAACAAAGCAAGGCCTCAAACTATAGAGACACAAGGATATAGAATATGAACTATTTCAACAATTTTAATTCCTACTTTAGGAGCTTGAGGTGGACTTCTCTAAGGTAACTCAAAGGACCTTGGAGGAAGTTCCTTCATTAGTAACTGCAAAACTAAACAAACTTTCATGTCGCTAATATTCCTTGAAAAAGTGGAGCAAGTGGTTAAAGATATGGCACCAAATTAATTCCCAAACATGGATGTGTTCACAATATTTTTTTCAGGCATGTTGACACATCATTGGAAAAGATATATGGGAACCAATAGAGGAATCCAAGGGGACATTGCAATGCTTCAATATTTCAATTCAACATTCATACCTTTGATTCCAAAGGACCAAGAGGCCAACATAGTAGATAAGTTTCAACCTCTCTCTCTTTGTAATGTTTTTAAAAAAATCATCACAAATATTATAGTAAATCATCTAAACTGCATAGGGAGGTTTTATGTATGGTTTACAAATTTTTGATGGAATTATTCTTTCCCATGAACTCTATGCGAAAGCATAAACACTGTGGGATGCTCGTAAAACTCAATATGTCCAAGGCTTGTGATAAACCAAACTAGGAATTTCTTTCTCAAATCCTTCTAACATTTGGGTTTCTAAAGAATTGGTTCTCTTGTATGACGAGTGTTATTTTCTCTTCCTTCTTCTTTGTCATAATTAATAGTCGCTCTTCTAAACCCTTTAACCCTTTTTGATAAATTCACTAAAGGGATCCTCTTTCTTCTTTATTTTACATCATTATAGACAAAGGTGTGGGTTGGTATATCAAAAGTGAAGTATCAATGATATTCATCCAAGGTCTCTCCCTTGTCCTTAGTCAACATCCCCTCTAAAACCTTCGATTTGTGGATGAAAATATCCTTTTTGGTTCCCTTTATACCATGGAAGCCACAACCTTCAAATATTTCTTTGTCTTAGACACCTTTTATAGGCTTCAAGGACTATCATTATCAAAGCCAAATCCCAATTTTTCTTCTTTAAAACTAATCTAGCCATTCAAAGAAACATTTATTATATCTTGGGTTTCCAGGGAGCCTCCCTCCAATCCAAATCCAAGGGGGTCTCCTTCTCAAATGAGCTTTGAGAATATCCCCATAAGAAGAAATCCTACTCAAATTGGAGGCTAGACTCTGTTGAGATTCAACAAGATGATGATCCTAGTGAAAATTAAGCACCTACACTAAGTGGGGCCCTCAGGCTATTTTTAGGTGTACGTATATTTTTAGAATGGTGAGCAAATTATATTTATAGTGGGAGTCTATTTATAGATGGTTGAGAAAATTCTATTTATAGATGAGGTTCTATTTTTAGATGCATGTGCAAAGTCTATTTATAGATCACATGTCTAAAAATAGAATGCATGTCGATTATTATTATCTCTTAATAATAATTGTACAATAAATATTAATCTATTCTCTTGAAGCACTTGATTTTAGTTAACTAACATGGCAAACCAATTGGCTGAAGGAATTTCAAGTTCTAAGGTTGGTTGGTGGGACATGCAAGTGGACTTAGTTGTAACTGAGTGATTCGAAGTTGTAACAGAGTTGGATGTGTAGTTATGTGAGTTGTAAAGTAGTTTAACTCAGTTAAGTGAGTTAAACTCAGCTGTGCTAGTTGTAAATTAACATACACTAGTGAGAAATCAGTGAATTAATTATTTAATTGATTCACAAGAAGTGGTCTCACATGCAGTTGAATATTTACTACTATTAACTACATGCATGTTAGATCCAGTGGAGACCCAGTTGAGAGATAGGTGAAAGGGACAATTTGACTATCAGTTGTGACATTAGTGGGTGCACTAATGCAAACACACACACATTGGAGATGCCAATGAGGATTGCACAGTTAAGGTAAGGCAGGATCTCATTCATTCAGGGATTGTGATCAACATGGATTGCGTAGTGGAGGTAGGTTGTCTGGAGGCAGTAAATTGACGCATATATTTTCCAATTTTTGTATGACAGTGTGAGACGATTGTATATTGTACTGAGAGCTATTGGATTAGAGTTTTGTATGAGATTGTTTCATGATCCATGATATATACATAATATATGATAGTGGGGATTTTAGCTTTATGCTTTCCCGGTAAAAACATCTGTGTTATGTGTGATTGATCTTTCTTCATGTGTTTGTATCTGGCGATTAAATTTCCGAAAAGATTTTAATAGAAGGATTTTGTATTTAATAGTAGCATATAATTGTTAGATTTGGAGAACCTAAAAAATACATAATTGTATTAAAATTTCTACATGGTATCAGAGCAAAGAAGATTGAAATTTTGACGTAGTAGCTGAGTTTGTTGGTAGAAACAATTCAAATTTGCTGTAAGAATTTATTGGTGTGACAGTTGAGTAAACATCGAAATGGATTTTAATGGTTTGCGGCTAGATTATGAAGTCGAGGGTAGCTCGAACTACATTTCCTAGAAGGACAGGATGGATGTGGTGCTTGAAGATAATGGCTTGAAGGAATTCATTGACAGTGATGTTCCTAAGCCCACTTCGATGGATGTTGCATTACCTGACACCTAGAAAAATAAAGTATCGAAGACGAGAAGGATTCTGTTGGAAGGTACATGAGACCATATTGTCTCAAGCCTTCATGGGAAAGCCACTCCATTTGCTATTTGGAAGGCTTTGACGGATCTTTTCCAAGGCAGCAGTGACCATGGGAAATTGGTGTTGAAGGATAAACTCAGAAAGATCAAGATGGAGAAGGGCGACAATATTCCTAGGTATCTCACAAAGTTTTTCCAATGTAGGGATGAACTGGGGAGTGTGGGAATCATGGTTGCTGATGATGATTTGGTGATCTTGGATCTATTGGGACTTCCTAAGAGTTGGCATAGTTATCAAGACTCTGTCAACGGACAGGAAAAACTGCCGGATTAGGAACGAATTTGGTCGGATCTAGTGCAGGAGGAGTTCAGGCGGAACACCAGATATGGCTCTTCATCAAAGCATGATGATGAAGAGGATTGTGCTTTGGATGCCAAGGCAAGGAAAGGGAAGGGGAAGAAATCCCATTCAAAATATGAGTCTAAAGGCAAGATGCTGGAATTGTCCAAGGTGAAGTGTTTTCACTGTCACGAACATGGGCATCTCGCCACTAATTGCCCACAAAAAAAGAAGAATAAAAAGGCTGTTGGAGCTGCAGCTGGTGAGGCCCTTGCCTCACAATTTTAACTTGATTTCTCTTTGATCACATGTTTGGTTTCAAGCGCAATGGGATCGGTGTGGTATCTTGAAAGTGGTGCTTCCTTCCACATGACGGGAGATAAGGAGCTTTTCAGTGACTTGGAGGAGAAATATCTCCAAATGCATATAGAGACGGGCGACGATGGATGATACATTGCGACCGAAATTAGTACCATTACCTTTGAGAGGGAGTCAGGTAAACCATTTCAATTGAAAGATGTTATGCATGTTCCAGGTCTGAAGAAAAACTTGGTTTCAGTCACGATGTTGGAGGACAAAGGCTATGATGTTGTTTTCAGTGATGGAAAAGCTTTCCTGCAACATAAAAAAGTGGGTCAAGCCAAGAGGATAGGGATTCGAGTTAAGAGTCTCTACAAGTTGGAGGTAGAAGGCTGCACTACAATGATGGGCAAGGCAGAAAAAGTGGTGAGCCGGGATGAGGGTGAATTATGGCATAGGCGATTTGGAAATCTTCAACATGGAGCTTTGAAAGTCATGCTGCAAATATCTACTGGACTTCCAATGGGAACACTTGCTCAGTTAGATCAATGTAAGGTTTGTACCATGGGGAAGTATGAAAATTCCACCTTTCATGAAAAGGAGAACCGTGCTTCGGTGATCCTGGAGAGAGTTCACACAGACGTTTGTGGACCATTCTCGGTTGCTTCAACAAAAAAACACAGGTATTATGTTATTTTTGTTGATGAATTTTCTCGTAAATGCTGGATCTTCTTCATGCAGAAGAAGGATCAAACATTCTCAAAGTTTTGTGAGTTTAAGGCATTGATTGAGAAAGAGTCGGGGAAGCAAGTGAAGGCTCTGCGGAGCAATAATGGTGGAGAATACATCTCGAATGAATTCAAAGACTTCTGTAGCAAAGAAGGAATTCAAAGAGAACTCATAGTGCCTCATAACCCCCAGCAAAATGGGGTCGCGAAGAGGAAGAATAGAACGATCGTGGGTGCTGCACGAGCTATGTTGCACGATCAGGACCTACCAATGAATTTATGCGCTGAAGCATGCAACATTGCTGTTTATGTGCAAAACCATTGTCCTCATATAGTACTTGGCATGAGTACACCTGAAGAAGATTTTACTGGTAAGAAACCAGATGTTTCTCACTTCTATATTTTTTGCTCATATGTTTATGCATGTGACAAAGAATGCTAGGAAGAAACTGGAGCCGACTGCTGATGTTGGGATATTTTTGGGGTACACAGAAACATCCCATAATTATCGTGTGTATTTTCCAAAAAGTCGAATGACTGTGGTGCAACGGGATATAAAATTCAATGAGGAGAAAGCCATGAAGTTGTTGTTTGAGAGGGAGCTAGACTTACATGCGAAGGAGGAAATTTTGGTTCCCAAAGATGAGTCTCTAGATTTGGATCAGCCATAGGAGGAGCTTCATGGAGTGGAGGAGTCCACTCATGTAGATCCAAACATCATAACTGACAGAAGGCATACCACAGAAGCTGAGAGGCTGAAGCTTGATGTGGCATAGAATGTAGGAGTCCCTACTTCACAACACAAACATAGACAGTCTCCTTAGCGATTCAATGGATACATGGCTCTCATGAGGACCATCCTTGCTGTCTCAGCGCAGATGGGTTGGCACATTCATCAGATGGATATGAAGACTGCGTTCCTTAATGGGATCACTGAGGAAGAAGTGTACATTGAGCAGCTTGAAGGATTTGAGATCTTCGACAGTGAGTTGCATGTGTGTAGACTCAAAAGAACGTTGAATGGGCTGAAGCAAGCACCCCATCCTTGGTACACTCGGATCAACAAATATTTCATTGGACTTGGCTTCACCAAGAGTGAGGTAGATGCAAACCTATATCAAATTGTGGTGGAGGGTAAGCTTTTAATCATTGTTCTTTATGTTGATGATTTAATACTAACTGGTGATGAGCAGCTGATACACTCGTGCAAGGAGGACCTTGCAAAGGAGGACCTTGCAAAGGAGTTCAAGATGAAGGATATGGGCCTCCTTCATTATTTCCTTGGATTGGAAAAATGGTAGTGAGATGGTGATATTTTTGTGTCTCAAGGCAAGTATGCAAGGGAGATAATGGGTAAGTTTCACATGGAGGGTTGCAAACCCATGGATACTCCTCTTCCAGGAAACTGGAGGAAAGAGGATGCTAAATCTGGAGAGGTAGTGGATGCTACTATCAATCGACAGTTAATGGGTTCTCTAATGTATTTAGTAAATACAAGACCGGACATATGCTATGCGGTGAACCAACTTAGTCAAGCGATGGTTAAGCCTACCAAGCTCTTTTGGAAGGCGGACAAGCATGTCCTGAGATATCTCAGGGGCACATAAGAGTATGGATTATGGTACAGACAGACGGATGAGGTGAAGTTGCATGGCTTCACGGATGCAGATTGGGCGGGCAGCCCAACGGACAGAAAGAGCACATCAGGAGGGGTCTTCAGTATCAGATCTACAGCTGTTTCTTGGTACAGCAAGAAACAAAGATCCATGTCACTCAGTTCAACGGAAGCAAAATACATGGAAGCAAGTCAAGTTGCATGTGAGGCTATCTGGATGATAAAGATCCTGGTTGGTTTGTTTGGTTCTCATTTAGATCCTACAGTGATTCATTGTGATAATCAAAGTTGCATTAAAATCTCAATAAATCCTGTGTTTCATGATAGATCTAAGCATATAGATATTCGATATCATCATATCAGATATTGTGTGCAGCGGAAGATCATGTTGCTTTAGTACATTCTTATGGAAGATTGGGATGCAAATATTCTGACGAAGGCACTCACCAGGAGAAAATTCGATTACCATAGAGACAGGATCTGGGTGAAGGAAAATCCATTTCTTGTTGAGAGGGAGTGTTGAGATTCAACAAGATGATGATCCTAGTGAAAATTAACCACCTACACTAGGTGAGGCCCATAGGATATTTTTAGGTGTATGTCTATTTTTAGAATGGTGAGTAAATTTTATTTATAGCGGGAGTCTATTTATAGGTGGTTGAGCAAATTCTATTTATATATGAGGTTCTATTTTTAGATGCATGTGCGAAGTCTATTTATAGATAACATGTCTAAAAATAGAATACATGTCGATTATTATTATCTCTTAATAATGATTGGACAATAGTTAACTGATGTGGTAAACCAGTTAGCTGAAGGAATTTCGAGTTCTAAGGTTGGTTGGTGGGACATGCAAGTGGACTTAGTTGTAGCTGAGTGATTCAAAGTTGTAACAGAGTTGGATGTGTAGTTATGCGAGTTGTAAAGTAGTTTAACTCAGTCAAGTGAGTTAAACTCAGTTGTGCTATTTGTAATTGAACATACACTAGTGAGAGATCAGTGAATTAATTATTTAATTAATTCACAAGCAATGGTCTCACATGCAACTGATGATTTACTATTGTTAACTACATGCATGTCAGATCCAGTGGATACCCAGTTGAGAGATAGGTGAAAGGGATAGTTTGACTATCAGTTGTGACATTAGTGGGTGAACTCATGCAACCACACATACATTGGAGATGCCAATGAGGATTGCACATTCGAGGCAAGGCAAGATCTCATTCATTTAGGGATTGTGATCAGCAAGGATTGAGCAGTGGAGGCAAGCTGTCTCGAGGCAGTAAATTGGCGCATGTATTTGCCGATTTTTGTATGATAGTGTGAGACGATTATATATTCTACTTAGAGCTCTTGGATTAGAGCTTTGTATGAGATTGTTTCATGATCCATGATATATACATAATATATGATAGTGGGGTTTTTAGCTTTATGCTTTCCCGGTAAAAACATCTGTGTTATGTGTGATTGATCTTTCTTCATGCATTTGCAATTGGCCATTAAATTTACACAAAGTTTTTAGGAGAAGGATTCTTATTTAACGGTGGCATATAATTGTTAGATAAGGAGAATCCAGGCAATACATAATTGTATTAAAATTTCTATAGACTCTTGAGCTAGAATTTTAGATTTCTTTCCCTCTCAGGGAGAGTTCTCTTGATTAAATCATTATTATATTCTATGAATATATAATTGTTTTCAATTCTAGCAGCCCTTATGAATATTATCAATAAAACCAAGAATTTGTAGAGGAATATTTTGTGGGGAGGCCTCTAAAAAGAACATAAATGGGCTCTTGTGTCATGTGACGAGGTATATCAACCAAAAGGGGGAGGAGGAATTAACATCGTAGATCCTTTTCCAACGAATAAAGTGTTGGTAGCCAAGATCTGGTGGCGATGGATAAAAAGCAAAGGGGAACTCTAGGTGGCCTTGCGGAGATCGAAGTATGCTCCCAACATCTCTAAAAATTCACTAGTGCAGATGGAGGGTGATTGCCTATGATCTCTTATATGGAACAATGCTTCAAAAAACAAAATATGGTTCAATAATATTGTTTTTGGGAGGCATATAATGGAAACTCGATCATGTTTTAAGATGACATGTGATAATAGGGACATATTCTATCCCAAAAAGAGGAATTGACTCCAATTTAAATCATTTTCTAGAAGCAAGTTGGTCTAAGGACTACCAATATTAGAATGGGGGGTGATCAAATCAGGTTACAACAATGGCTTCCCAGTAAGGATTGTCCTATACCATGGAGGAATGAAGATCAACACAATATTGATGAAATTATCCAATATTGACTCATCACCATTAGTTCAAAATATGATGTCCTCTTGTGGGGTTCAAAGGTGATTATCAATTCAAATTCAAAGAATGTTATTTCCCAGTGGTTGGATGGATGGAAACTAGGTTATCCATAGTGGAAATCAATTTGGAATCATAATTTATCACTGAAAATATCTACTTTCCCTTTTTTCCTCAAGATTAAGAAAACCTTAACCTAGGATAAGCTCATTAAGAGGTCTTTCACAAGACCATCATGTTTCTCATTCCTTATAGCCTTTGAGGAAACCCAAAATGACCTCTCCCTAATGTGCAAGGTCTCGAGATATCAATGGGATAGAGGGGAAATGATTTGCCACCAATCAAATAGATCCTTCAAGTATGTTCAAGGTACCATCGACCAATGGAGGAAAGATATATTCTCAAATAATATACCTAACCTAGCAGAGAACACTTTCCAAATATTTTTGTTATAGAATGTTTGCAAGGAAAGGATAAGGAAAATCTTCAAATCTAAATCTCTTAAGGCTGAGTAAGTTTGGGAGTTTATCCCGAGGAACATTGTGGAAACAATTTCATCAAGATCTTGGAATCTTGAATCTTAAACAACACTTAGTTTATAAATGTTTCTTCTTGAGTAGCTCAATTTTCTATGTTTGATTCAATGGAACGCCTCCCAGCCCATATAAAAAATCACCTCCTCTCCTAACAAATGCCACCCTTATTTGATAGGGCCTCTAAAGGGAACCTTAGATATGTTGGGGTAGCAGGAACTTTCCATAGTTGTGAAGGTTAGGTCCTTTATTTATTCTCTAAAAGGTTGGGATACAACACCAACATTGGCATATAACTCACAAGTATCATTAGAAGGATTTTTATAATGATTGATAAAGGATTCACTTCTGTCATATTAGAGGGATACTCATGCTTGATAATCCAATAGGTCTGAAAAATATAATACAATTCCCATCCCCTCAAGATCTCAACTAATTGGAGGTTAACAGATGGATATTGCAAAGTGGCTAACCTACTGAAAAACCTTCCCACTGTCATTCCTCAACACATCTAATGATATGGAAATATGTTGGCAGATAAAATAGCTAATGAGAGGGTTTCTCAATCCAATCAACTTCATCTATGGAATTCTTTGGAAGATACCATAGACCATCTTCAAGCTTATTATTTGATCATCATGACCCAAAAGAACCATCCATTAGATGGGGTGATAGATCATGGACCACCCAAATGGCACAATATGACATTCAAGGTGGAAAAACATGGATGACACATGTTGCAACAATTAGGGGCAGTGGAGGTAGCCCATAACTTCAGTAATATCGCCTTATATGGGCTCCTTTGGTCATAATTTCCCTTGTATTTGTAATACAATCCCACCTCCCTCCATTGATTTCATGATGATTTCCATTAACGACATAAGCAAGGGAGGTGGTTTGAGAATTTAGTACTCTAGGTGGTTGACTAATGATATGACATTAGATGAGATGACAATTTTGGTTCAAAGCATGATTAGGAAAACTATCATGAATGTGAGATTATGCTCGAGGGATTTGACTGTAACTTGGCATGATGATTCTAGGGTACGCTATATGATTCCCCAAATGATGAGATGTACACAATGGAGGGAGGTGAGAAATGATTTAGTAGAAGGATATGGTAATGTGTTTGACTTCATCCATTCTCCTTGGAACTTCCATAATAACTACAATATTTACAGAGAAAAATTACAATGGGCAAAGGAGTAGCATGAGATTTTCTTTGGGGCAGATTATTTCAGGGTCATGGCTTTGACAATGTCGTAATGCAAAGTGGAAAAAGCCAATGTTGGCTCCTAGAAGTGCATGTTAAATTTTTGAATACCAACCATGTTTATTTTCTGACGAAAAATTATTTTATTCCCAACAATTTATTTATTTAGCTAGATAAATATTGAATTACCAAAAAATAAAATTATTGGAATCTTTAACTTCTATAAATGAATACATGCAATGTAATTTGAATAAGATATATCAATCACACATTGCAAAAATAATTCACCCACAACAATTCTCTATCGTCTCTTAATCTGGAAAAGTTGGGTTTTTCGACCTACAGAGATATCGAGAAAAATACAGTAATTGGAACTTGTGACTTGGCCCCCATAGGATGAATTCAACCAAAGGAATTCGACCACCTGGAAATCAACCTCTGGAAGAAATCAACCTGGAGAAATTTTGCCTAATCAAACAATTGGAAAATCGACCTGCACCCTTCCTGTGTGTTATCACTGTGCCTCGGGAAAACTCAACCCCCAACAATTCAACTTTCTCCAAATCAAATCGACCTTCCTCTAGCAACTCAACCCTGTAATCTCCTCAAATCAGCCTCCCGAGTTTACCTTCAATTCACCCGTACTTCTCCTCCTCTATGCTCCAATCCACTGATTCACTCGCACTAGAGAAAATTTCTCTTTCTGTCGTGACTCACTCTCTTGAGTTCTTGTTGTCGTGTCTTCACCTCTTCGCTAGGATTCCTTTATAATCTTTCATCAAGCTCAAATCCATAACCCTAATATCCCTTCTAAAAGATCTTGTAGATCAATGGTTGAGATTATTTCCAAGTGACTTAAATAATTAAATTATTTATCCTTAGAAGATGACTTAATAGTCCACAATAATTACTTGACTTTAATTATTGTACTTTTCCTAAGTTAGACTTAGGGAAGAAGGCACAAATCACTTACTCCACCAAGCAAGCACCTAGAGAGGCAATAAATCATCTCCCACATGTTAAGACACCAAGACTATGCAAAATACCTTCTGAAGCTACCACTAGCTTCAACACACCCTCTTAGCAAGGGATTTGTTAGCACTGAGTTTATATCTGTCCAAAGAGGCCAAATGTTTTGATGATCAATTGATTAATTCATTTAGAAACCATGAAAAGTTATGTATTGGTATATGTGAATAATTTATTTATTTATTTATTTATTATTATTATTTTTGTATAAGGTTGAAACAAGCTTAGAAACATTTCAAACGAGTTTATTTGAGTTAAACCTAAGTTTTCCCTAAATTTTGTAGCAATAAGAGCCCATTGAATGAAAACAGGTGGTGCTATGAAATACTTTCGTAGTGCCTATAGAAAGTTTGAAAATACAAAATTTTAAAGTGTCTTTTCCATCATTTCAAATGCCCAAGATGTTGTTGGAGGTAATTTAACCCAAGTTAAATATGATGTGACATTTGAATAGGTTTTAAATCTATTAGAAGAGGAGTTTAAACTAAACCTAAATCAATCATTTCCAACGTTTCCAGCAACCAGTTTTGCAGTGTACAGAACAATTTCTACTAGTTTTTACAGTGTGTTACCAGAGGTTGGTGATAGTTGCAGTTGAGAAAAACTGAAGAATGCAAAATTTTGGGCATGTAAAAGGTATGAACCAGATGGCCTATGGCCTGGGGTTTATAATGAAGTGTTACCATTTTTTAGAAACACAAGATGAGAGCCGATTTTCGATCGGTTTATTGGGTATAAATTAAGTTGGTATCACAATTTTATTCATTGCTTCGATGGCAACAAAGAACAAATAAGGAATAAAGATTTTTGTATTCACTAAGGATTCAATTATGAAAGCCACGGGGTTTCCTACTGAAGGTGAGAAGTGCTTCAAGAAAAAAATGGTGCAAAATGTAGATTTGAATTTCTTCTTGAAGGAAGATTGTCAAAACCCTAATTGGAGCGCAAGAAGGCGTATTCCAAAGTATATATATATATCATATGATATTTTTATGTCATTTAGCTGGGTTTTGTAAATGAGTTTGCCTTATTTTTTGCATCAAATCTTGCTTAAGATGGCTACTAAGGCTAAAATCAGAGTCAAATTATTACCTCATGATATATGTCATCATTCCTTAATTAAAATACTATACATCCATGAATTGAATAAACAAGTATAACAATTGAGACATAGAACTTTGATGAATCCTGCACCCAGAAGACAAAGAAAGGTTAGGGCTAAAACCTATGTTGAAACCCTAGTCCTAGAAATAGAGGCCAGATCTACTCATTGAATCCTTGTACAAGAACATGCAAAATACCCTAAGACTGAAGAAAAAAATAGGGTTTAGGAAAAGAAATAGAGGACAACAATAACAAATACAAAAGGATGAAGAGTCAGGGCATATAGCGACAAAGGATTAAAAGGGAAAGCAATAAAGCAAGGAGGCAAAGGATACATGCAGAGAAACAAAATCTAGGGTTCATTACTTGAGAAAACCTCACACTAATAGGAAGATGTAGAATCTTCCAAAGGTAAGAATAAAGATGCAAAAAAGAGGAAAACAAAGTTTGTAGAAAGAAAGAACAAGGAAACCCTAACAGTCAGCAAAGACATTAAAAAAAAGTGGCAAAAGGGTTAAAATATAAAAAATAAATCAAGTCAAGTTGAGCATGTTTTCTCAAGCAGCGGAGGCCATAGGAGATTGACGAAATTTACCTTTTTGACAAGCAATGGTTTGATCTGAAAACAAAGTAAATATTTATTGCAAAACACTAATTTCGGTTCAACGTTATATTATACTCCACTACATCTTTTTTGCATTCAAAAATAACATAATTCAAGGATGAATTATCATGGTAATATGTCATAATTTTCTTTTTTGGTTGAATGAATACTGATTATACAAATCAATAAAAATAAAGTGCCTTAGGAAGTGGAGACAATTGCATAAAATCGGTTTCTTAGATTGAGGAAGTTTTGCAGATCCATGCATCAAAGGAAACAATTTCTATAAAGGAGGCCTACGAGTTGCAGCGACCGAGTATGACCCTAGAAGCTAGTGAACAATTACTAGATCCAAAATTATAGAGATTTAATTCCTCAACATGTTCCAGAGAATCAACATAGGTTTCATACCTATTTTCATAGATATTTTGTTTTTGTTTATATGCCAAGGTAAGGTTTTGAATAGATAGAATAATAGGATTGGCTTATATTTTGTAAAGTATTTTATGCAAATATTGCAATAATCGATAATTAATTCTCCCAACTTTTGCAAATCTTAAAAAATATATGTAATTTTCGTATATAATATATCAAAAAGAAGGAGAAAAGGTTGGACTCTGAAACAAAGTGGTCTTTTTGTTGTGTGTGATCAAATTATTTGAATTTTTATAGGTGCTAAGATGACTAGAATATTATGATCAATGATACAAAGATTCTTGTGATGGTGTACTGAGTCTTGTTTTCTTTAGTGACAATTTCCTTTCCATGTGATGCCAATTTATGTTTCATATTCTGATGTTTAAATAAGATTATGTGATAGAATTCACTAGTTAATGCTCTGGTTCACATGGTTTAAACATCTACACTCTTCTTCTAATGTTGCAGGATTCATGTTTCATGCCCTGTTGTAGTGGACTGTTATCTCCTTCTACTCTCATTCAAATGATGTTTGACATGCCTACAATCTTCCATCTACCCTATTGATGTACATCTTGATTCATACAATCAAGATCTTGATAGTTGAACTTAAAAACCTGATTAGTTGACCCCATTGCCCAATGGAATAATTAATTCATCCCAACCAAAATTTATTTTAGCACAACCCTACTGAATATCTAACCATTTTTTAAATACATAGCCAATTACTAAGCTTAGTGATTAGGTTGTCAAAGAGAGCCCTCTCTGGATTGAAGGGGTTGGCCTTCAATCTAAAATATTGGTTTGAAAAGGTTACATTAGGGAGTTCTCTATTACAACCAAGAAAACCCTCTGAGTGATAACAATATTCTCCACCACCCCAACTTATCTCGATACTTCACAAACTTACTTTTCACTAAAGGCTTGGTGAGAATATTTGCCACCTTCTCTTCTGTATAAATGTATTGCAATCTCACAACACCTCTCTAGACCTTGTCTCTGATGAATTTATATATGATCTCGATGTGCTTGGACCGATCAGGAAACAAGGGATTCTTAGAGAGATTAATGCAACTATGATTATCATAGTGAATCATCGTTGGCCCCATCTGTAGATAAAATATTCCCACAAGCATATTGTAAAGCCATATTTCCTCACAACTTGCCATGTGCGCTACCTCTATCGAACTAAGTTCCATTGATTGTTGCTTCTTGTTGTACCATGAGATCATGGTTGATCCCAAGATGAAACAACATCCATATGTGTAATTTATATCTACAACACTCCCTGCCCAATCAAAATTTGTGTACCCCTGCAGCTCCACTCCTCCACCTTTGACATATCTTAGTCCAAAGTTCACTGTACCTAGCAAGTATCTTAGCACATGGTTCGCTGCCACTCAATGAACCTATCTTGGCTACACCATGAACTCGTTGAGTGTGTTCACAACAAAACATATATTCGGCTTAGCAATGACTAGATACATCAAGGAACCTATCAGCTTCCTTTACAATGTGATATCCACCAACTCCCCTTCAAAAGCACTTATATTCTTCAAGCTAGTGATCATCGGTCTAGACATATCCCCGCAATCCTCCATATTGAACCTCCTCAAGATATCAATTGCATACTTGCCATGTATGAGGAAAATATCTCTTGGTTGTTGCCACACCTCAAATCCCAAAAAGTAGTGCATCAAGCCAATGTTCTTCATCTCAAACATCGAAGCAAGATCATCCTTGCACATCCCTATGAGTTTCTTTGATCATGTAAATAAGAGATCATCCACATCAAGCATCAAGATGAGTGACTTACCCTCAATAAGTACATAGTACAAGTTGGGATCTTCCTTACTATTGGTGAGGCCATAACCAATAAGATATCCATTGATCCTGGCATACCATGCATATGGAGACTACAACAACCCATAAAGGGCCTTCTTCAACCTACATACATGGGAATATCTCCCATGCACCTCAAATCCCTGAGGCTACTCAATATACACCTCCTCCTCAATTTCCCCATTGAATAAAACAATCTTCACATCCATATGATGTATCTTCCATTCCATATATGAAGCAATGAACATAATTTCTCTAATGGATGCATATCTAGTGACGGGTGTGAATGTCTCCTTTTAATCCATTCCCTCCCTTTGGGAGAACCCACTTTCCATGAACCTTGCTATGTACTTCTCGATACTAGCATCAACTACATGTTTTATCTTATAGATGCATCAAGAAGTGGGCATAGACTTTCCCTTTGGTATCGATATTATGCCCTAAACATCGCTGCTCATGATGGAGCTATACTCCTCAACCATGACATCCCTCCAAACTTGCTCATTTATAGCCTTCTCAAAAGTGGAAGGCTCAGACTCATTAACGTTGTTCGTCAATACCAAATAACTGGAAAATATCGCCGGTGGTTTCCTATGTCTGCAAATGTTTAGGAGCCTCCACCTGCTCCTAAGCATCTCTCAGGGTCTGCTCAGCTCATCTTGACCTCCTTCTGGTAAAGCTCAAAGTAATATCCAAATCCTCCTCCAGATTCGTTGATTGTGTCTGTGCTGCTAGTATTTTTGGTCCTTGTTCATCCTTAGGAGCTTCTCGCTCCCGATCGTCTACCATTGCTGGATTTTTCTCATGAGATCTCCTAAGGGTTCTGCCCTCATCAAATCTAACATCCTGACTCTATATCACCTTCCTTTATCCTGGAATGTAGACTTGGTAGGCCTTTCAATCTTGTAAACAACTCCTCAGGAGTCACGTCCTCCAATATTCCATGAGGACTCCTGTTCTGCATGTACTAAATTGTATTGCAGGCCTTTGCCCAAAAAAATATAAGGAATTATTGATCATAGATTATTGCACTCACTAGATCCATTATGGTCTTTCTCCTCCTCTTGGAAAAACCATTCCATTAAGGGTTGTAAGATACCGTGAGATCCTTATTAATCCTAGCTCCCCTTTAAAAATCCTAGAACTTGTTGGAGGTATACTCACCCCCATTATTTGATCTCAACACATTAATATTCTTCCCATTTTGGCTCTCCATGAGAGCTTTGAATTCCTAAAACTGATCGAGAACTTCATCCTTGGTATTTAGGAAGTAGATCCATGTTTTCCTATAATAATTATCTATGAATGTTGCGAATTATAAGGACCTTGGGATTGACTCCATATACATAGGACCACAAATATCTTACCGCACCAAGTCTAACACCCCCTTAAACCTATTCTTGTTGTGAAGATACACAACCTTGGCTTGCTTGCTAATGTATAAAGCCTTCATTATTTATCCTATAAACATATAAAGATCTCTCTCCCTTATCACAATTACACGCTTCTTGATGGGATCAATGCCTTTCAGTCCAACATCCACTTCACCTCCCATAAAGTTGATTTCTAGTCCCCTGTCTTCTATGGCCAAAACTAAAATGAGGTTTTTCTCCAAACTTGGTACATATAACACCTCTTTCACCTCCATGATACCATTTGAGTCCATCTGAAACTCAATACTACAAGTTCCTTCTACTGCATACTTTCCCTTATCATCAAGCTCCACATGTACATCCCTAGTCCTCCTAGTCATGTTGGTGAAGATGTCTCGAGATCCCATCATATGACAAGATGCTCCACTATCCACGAACTAGACACCTCTTCTGACGGTTCCAGAAAGGAAAGACACCAAGGCAACAATTTTTCTCAAAATTTGAACCATCTCTTCCATTTGTGCAGTGGTTGTCATGGTAGTCTTACCCTTGTCCTTCTTGTTTGAACACTGACTAAAAAATGCCCGAACTTATGCCAATAAAAGTACTTGAATTTGCTCATGTCCTTTTCCTTTTTGTTTTGTGAAGATCCTCCTCCACTCTAGTTCTATTTGTCCTTTTCTTTGCCCCTTTTCGTTTGTGAAATAAGAGCAAGCCCATATTTCTCCTCAATACCCTTTCATTGTCCTATGATAAATGAATTCTCCCAGATCTCCTTCTGGATGAAGTCATCCCACTTTTGACAAGTTGTTTCCTAGCAAGGATCCCATCCACAAAAGTGGTCCAGTGATTCACACAACCTTTCAGAGCAACTTTTACTAGCTCTAAATCACTCATAGTTTCCCTAATAACTGCAAGCTCATCACAGACTTTTTGGATCCTCATGAGGTAAGAAGTCATGGTCTCAGATCTGCTCATTCTAATGTTGTTTAAATTCTCCAACAACACCATTTTCTGTTTTCATTTGAAATATGGTAAAGACTAGTCATAGTTACCCACATATGACGTCTGATGTCCTTCCCTGATATGCGAGGAATTATGTGATCCCTCATACCATCTAAAATTATACACCTTGATTTCATATCTTTAAAATTGTGTTCCACTACAAGGTTTGGATCTGAAGGAGCATAAATGTATTTGTTTACAAGATCACATATACCATTCACCTTCTGAATTATGGTAGTTCACCCCTTTCTGGGGATTGAAATTAGAAACCCTATCCAACTTGTCTTCATATCGCAGACTGCTCAAAGATGCCATCTTCGCAAATCGACCACAACAATAAAATCCTGCTGCAAAATTTTAAGAAAATAATTATGTTGCTGCAAAAAGAGAACTTGTTGCTACAAACCCTCATGGTCTCATATCTCTCTTTTTAGAGTCTTATAAATTGCTCTGATACCATGCTAAATTTCCAAATACCAACCATATTTATTTTCTCATGAAAATTTATTTTATTGCCAATAATTTATTTATTTAGCGAAATAAATACTAAATTACTAAAAAATAAAATCCAATGTATTTTTAAGCAATGAAATTTAAACTAGAGAGATCAATGAGACATTACAAATATAATTCACCCACAAAATTCTTCATCATCTATTAATTTGGAAAATATGGGTTTTCAACCCACAAAGATACAAGGAAAAATACAATAATTGGAACCAGTAACTTAGCCCCCACATGATGAATTTGACCACCTAGAAATCAACCTATAGAAGAAATCGACCTGGAGAAATTTAACCCAATCAATTAGCTATAAAATTAACTTGTTCCCTCATTGTGTGTTATCACCGGGCCTCAAGAACAATAATTCATATTTCTCAGAATCAAATCAACCTTCCTCCAACAACTCAACCTTGCAATCTCCTCAACTCGGCCTCTTGGATTCACCTTCAATTCACTTGTACTTCTCCTCCTCTGTGCTCTAGTCCACCAAACCACTCGCACTAGAGAAAATTGCTCTCTTGAGTTCTTGTTGTTATGTCTTCACCTCTTTGATAGGCTTCCTTTATAATCTTCATCAAGCCCAAATCGATAACCACAATCTCCCTTCTAGAAGATCTTAGAGATCAATGGTTGAGATTATTTCTAAATCACTTAAACGATTAAGTTATTTATCCTTAGAAAATGACTTAATAGTCAAAAATAATTAATTGACTTCAATTATTGTATTTTTCCTAAGTTAGACTTAGGAGAAAATACATAAATCACTTACTCCACATAAATCATCTCCCACATGTTAAGACACCAAGCCTATGTAGAAGACCTTCAAAAGTTACCACTAGCTTCAACAATGTGACTCGTAGTAGAGAGATGGGTTTGAGGCCTATATCCTAGGATGAACAGGACATGGAACGAGTGTGTAGTCTTTTGCTCTTTGGGTTCCTAATATAAGGTAAAGAGTCCATGGACAAGATAGAGGAGGTAGTGCATTAGGTTTGGGAATTAATGAACAAGGAGAAACTATTATCTGAGATTAAGGGTTAGGTGCATGACTTAGGAAATACATATACCAGAGAGGTCAAATTTTTAGACTTGTTGAAGTGTATTAGCACACAAAGGCCACATCAACACAAGTAATAGCCCCAGAATTATCAGAACTCATTGAGCTAAAGAAGCAACTCCCACTATTTGAGGGAAAAATTGAAGCCTTTTTATCAAAGGTGTCGTTAAGCTCACCATAATAGATATGGGTCGAAAATGCAGCAAGGGAAAGTGACGATGACAGGGATGGTTGATTGGGTTCTAAATGCTCTCAGGATGACCACATTTTGATTATTAAGGGACCTCTCTAACCTTCCACTAACTTGGATGACATTCCCAACTCGAGAATCCCAAGTATAGTGAAAGAGAAGATTGTTTCAGGGCCTTTCTTGGAGCACCATCCACACTCTTGTGCTTTCTAATTATATCTTTATTTGTCTTTCGAATTTCTTTCGCATAGATGTAGCAATCAAGCAAAACTTGATTAGGTTAGACTCATAATTTATTTTTTCTCTTTAGATAGTTGTAAATTTTTAACGACTAATGTGAAAAATTTCTTTCTCGTTAATATGGTTAAACAACAAAGCTTGGTTTCCTGGTGTGGCAAACTTTTGAACATCCAGGGAGGATTGGTTTCCCTGACAACAATACCCCCTCTAATTTATGATTCTGTAAATTTTGTCTTATTACTGTGAATGGATATATATATATATATATATAAAATAATATATTAACTAGCTAAATATTTACTTATTTCTTAAAATAAAACATTAAAAAAAATATTATTTTGACTTTTTTTTTTTTTTTAATATGATTTTTGTATCATTTTTTTGGTGGAGAGAATTGAAGTCGTATTGCAAAGGGTTGAGCAATAGAAAAACTCAATTGGAAATAGGAAAAAACATAGAAAAATGCCCAACTATTTTGAAAAAGCATCACGACAATAACATAAAACTCTAATACCCTAACAACAATAGCTCGAGTGGTTAGAACTTACAAAGATAATGTCACCCATTTCGATTCTAATCTTAGCTAACACTGCTTGGTATGGATTTTGGGCTATCACATAGGGTCAGGAGGGCTTTTAATGTCGATGTAGTTATGCGATCCTTGGTGGTAACAATGGTTGTATATTGTAGTTACCAATTTCCCCACAATAACAACAACGATAACAATAATAATATAATTTCTTAATATAAAATTTTAAGGTAGTGTACTAAATATTTGATAAAAACATAAATTAATAATAATTTAAAGGTAAACTTATTACTATATATCCTACCAAACAAGCGTAATAATTTTTTTGTTGGTTAAGACCTTCTATTCAAACATTTACATTACCTTAAAAAAAATAAACATTTTACCATCTCACCATCATGGTTTGTCACAAGGGAAACCAAACTAGTGGCAGTGACTGCTACTGTCAAAAGACCGAACATCAAAACATTCCAAATCAAAATTCTAAGCTAGTTAGTTGCCTAGTAAAACATTGTTTGAGATTGTAGAACCAAGATTTATAAATAATCATCATTTGTCTGAATACGTCACTCGTTATGGGTCTTATGCATTGGAACCCGTTGGGGGTTCAAGACCGCACTGGAGATGTCCTTTGATACGCGTTAGGTAAGAATTAAGGTTTTCCAAGTCGGAGAGTTGATGGCGTTGAAATCTCTAAATTTCATCGAGGCATGCAATGATCTCAATACGGTCCTCATAATTATCTTTTAACACACAACCCAAGAGTGTCTTCATTTGGCAATGAAGGGTAATATAATTAAAATATTAACTATGCCTTCGCCTAGTGTGACCAGGATTAGGGACCCAACTAACCAATTTAGTTTTGATTTCTAAGTCAGAGTAGGCTTGAGGATCATTGGTGGAGAGTCCTTCTAATTGACAAATCTCAAACTGGATTTTAGGGGGGGTGGAGGTGTGGAAGATGACGATAGCCAATTGGGATTATGTTTGGGCATGGGGCTTGCCCGAGGGTCCAATACCTCCAGACGCACATCATGATCTCCTCCTTTTTGCATGGCATGGAGTAGGAGAAAAGATGAGCTGCAAAAGACAACAACCCCTAGAGGAGGCGAAAGGCAATAGTAATGAAAAATACATCAAATAGAAAGTCATTCATTCGTTTGGAGAGTGTACCTAAATAAATGGTGTAAGAGGTGTTGGAAATATTGTCATTGATAGCAAAGGAGACAGCATAGAAGCAAAGAGAGATAAAAAAAGAGGCAACAAAGATGTAGAGAGGTAGCATAGAGGCAGCAGACACCTGCATAGAGCTAGAAATATCTGGTGAGGCATCGAGTGATGAGAGATCAGAGCGAGGGGTATGCCTCAAGTTTAGATGAAAGACTCAGAGAACCACAACATTCTCAGAGAGTTTATTACCACCAAGAGGCCATGCAGTCCAAACACCACATACCACCATGTAAAGAGAGACAAATTTAGAGTTTTTATTTTATTTTATTTCAAGCTTTTGTGATCCATCTTGTTCTTGAGATTTCTCTTCTGGATTAATCACATCAATTTTTACTCGTCGACGTTTCGAACCATCTACTGTGGTTCATCCTTAGGTAAAAGAGTGGATAAGAAATTGTTATCCATTCTATGGCAGCCTCAATAGCTCGTCTATTCTTCATTAGAGTCACTAATTTCTCTCGGACCTCTTGAATTCCCCATCACAATCCTTCCTTATCCTCGACCTTGTACACAAAACTACTTCCTATAGTGTTATAGTTGCAAACAACTTTCGCTCCCAAGGGACTTGGACCTTTTATGCCCGATACATCTAAAAGGCCAACATTGTAATATAATTTTCCCACCTACAGTGGGGTTTTTTTATTTGTATCATAAAAGAACACAGATAATAAATATGGAAAATGGATGCCCAATAAAGATAGATACTATCATCATAATATTGTATACCAGAGGATCAGTTAACATGTGTGGTTGCATGGGGAGGGATGGCCATACAACCCGCCTCTTAAATGCAAGGAGAGGCGACAAGTTAGTGGGCCTCCTCCCCATACTGTTGCCTCTTTGTCCAACACCCTGATTGAGAAAGACAAGTGTAATACTTATCTTCATTATCAGTTTATATATATATATATAAACCATCAACAACAACTATTAACTATAAACCATCAACAACAACTATTAACTTTTCTCTTATTATAACTGACATTTCTCTTATTATAATTCACAAACTTTGTGAAAGTATTAACTATGTCTATCTCTTTATTATGAAAACTTTAACCTTTGTAATTAAATTGTTTTACAAATATTTTAATTTTAACTATGTCTATGTATGTCAAGAGATATGTTTTAATTTTAACTATATCTATATATATATGTCTATGTATGTCAAGAGATATGTTTTAACTTTAACTATGTCTATATATGTCAGAAGTAACTTAAATAGTTAAAGATTAATAGTGTTAATGTTACCATCTTTGTTCAAATACTTTGATTAACCCATGCATGATTGTGGACCTTTCATTAAAAAAATATTGAAAATTATAATAACATCCTAAAAAATGGTTGAAACTAATAATGTTAACGTGACCCACTTTAATTCAAATAATTTAATCAACCCTCCCACTTAAAAGTTTATTTAAAAACATTGTATATAAAAATAAAAAAATTATAATAACATTTCATAAAATTGACCCTAAATCTCAATTAGGTTTCCATTCAATTTATGTAAATAAAATAAAATAAACTTTTAATATTCATATTTATTTTTTTCATTAAAACTATTATTGATGGAATTTTGCCCATTTCCAATATCCAAATCCAATTTATATAAATAGAATAAAACAAAAATTAATATTGTTTTTTTTTTATAAAACAAAAAGTTAATGTTTAATTTTCTTTTAAATTAAATTACCCTCGTGTCGCCTCTCTGCGTTTGGTGTAATGAAATTCTTCAAGATTCATTCATCTTTTAGAATTTAGAATTCTTAATTAAATTCTTCAAGATTTTAGATTTTGGGATTTTGAGTGGTGAGCACAAGATTCCAATGTCTAACCTATCACCCTTTATGAGTGGTCTTCCAAGTGTCTATTGCCACCTTTTTGGTTACCCACCTTGTGACAATGACTTACCTAACTTTTCACGAGCATGGGTTCACAAGCGTCATTAATGATTAAGAACTTGCTTTGGGTGAAGATAATAGTTTAAGTTTGATTCTCTTTCCATTAAGATGGCGAGTGGTGTTACTTTTTAATTGACTCGTACCTTGGGAATGATTGACAATTAATTTGCAAACATGCCTCATTCCATGTGTGAATTTATCAAGGGTACTTTCACCATGCAAGTGATTGGATGTGGTTTTATCATGGGGAATTCTCTATAATGTTTTGTTGTTGCTTATCGACTTGTGGTATTCTTTCTTTTGGTTTATTTTTTCCCATAGTAATATATATCAGGGGTACTGGGATATAACAAAGTTTTGTCTAGTATGCATTTGAGTATTTTTGGAGATAATTAAATAATAATAATAATAATCTAATTTTAAAGTCATGGTCAAGTCAGACACCAAATTGGTGTATGAGACCCCCTTGTTTGTGGGACAAGGGACTCACTTCCGCGTAGCGATTTGACTGCTAAGTCTACGAAGGCATACATACTCTACCTCCCTCTGGTTTTGAACCTGTGACCTCTTCAGAGGAAACACATGCTCTTAACCAGTAGGCCCACTCAAGCTATAATTATTAGCTTATTGCTGTCCCCTTCTCTTATCAACATGGGACACCATCATTATTGACCGTTTATTATGTGACTTCTGTGAAGTACAATGAAGCTTTTAGAGGTGCAAAATGGAAGTTTTTTAAGCGGCAAAGTCCAACACCATACAGATTCTTTGGCAAGAGGAATATGAGTGCAAGTTGAGGGATGAGAAAAAATATGGTGACAATTCTTCTTCAAAGACAACAACTCAATTGGTGGCACTAAAAAGGTAGAGAATGAATTCTCTAGTTACATCATCATTGCTTATAGACAATATGAAAAACTAGATGCTCAACTCAGGGAATTGAAATCTTTAGTCGCTAGATTAGCGGGTCTCTTTAAATTCCTTGGGCTTCTATGTCGATGGGTGACACATCTTGCAGTCATTTCTCTTAGACTCAAGGTGGAAACACATTAATTCAGTTCCCTCATGACCTGGTTATTGAAGATACTAGGTATTTCCAATGCTAACCAAACTACAATGAGCACGTGTAATGAAGACACAAAAATGGAGACTTGTGTAGGCCATATAGGTAGAATTCTTAGTTTTATTATCTATTTTGGTTGTTATCATTATTTACTAAGTAATAATTTTGTTATCCCATTTTATAACAATATACCCACTAGGACTACTCATATAGACTAAGAGTAAGGCAACATATAAAATTTGGATACATAATGAGATTTCTCTTATCGATGGCTATGGCCTTCATATATGTTTTTTTTACAACCCTATTAATTCAACTCTAGGATTTTCTAATACATGTCCTAACCATTCTTGTAAAGGTAAAAGTTCATTTATTTATTTATTTAAATCAGAATGTTGAATAATTATATTAAAAATATGTGGTTAGGGCCACGACCTTGCATCAAGAAGTACAAAAAGTTGTCTTTTTTTGTTGAAATTTAAGAAGGAGATAGGCATATATTAGTATAAAAGCCCAAGTTTTCTAGCTACTATAGTATCACACTAATTGGCCAAAAGACATAAAGCCACAAAAAAAACATTCAAAAACTTGATAAATTTGAATTGCATATAAACTATTCATGAGAAGGGGGGCATGCTTTAGTGCCTAAACCAGAGTCCTCCATAGGAGAAGCATTTATGTTTAGAAAATTTTTAGTGGCTTGGTTAGTCAAATTTAAAGGAGAGGTTCCCCATGTTGGTGTTGACAAACTAATATTTGAAGCTCTGTGACGTGTTGTTGAAGGGCCACAATTTCATCTTTTGTGCTTTGTAGTTTTACTTTATGCTCCACCAAGAGTTCAATTGCTATAATAAAAGTTGATATTGTTTGTCTATAATTATGGGTGAATTAAATCCTACTACATTTGTTCCATGACATCTCCCACTTATGGGAAGGAGGAGAGGGAACTTTCCCAAGATCCTTGTGCACCATAAACCCACCAATGAAGCCTATAGATAACTACCCTACCCAAATCCAACCTTGTGGGCGAAACTTCATGGCAAATTGGAAAAAAATTGTCGCAATTTCCTTGCCATCCCAACCTAGAGACCAACCTGAAGGATTTTCATCCAATAAACAAGGCTTCCCAATTACATGAAAAAGAAACCTAAAGCCCAGTCTAATCTAAAAAATCCAATATAAATGTCATTTACGACCCAGACTAGGCCTCATAAATTAAAATGTCTTATTGAAAATAGGTGAATGATATCAAAAGAGATACATGAAGTGAATACACAAAGATGATGAGGCGAAATTGTACAAATAGATTGCATATTTGCAAAGTATTACCCTGCAACTTTGATGGACATGTGGTTGCATCCACTAGTGTATATAGTCAATGAGATTGAGTTGATTAGTGCTTTCTCTACAAGGAGGATGTTATTGTTAGAGAAGAAAATGAAAACATTAAAGGGATGCATAAAACATTTGACAACCCAAATGGTTCCATTGTTGAAGGACATATAATCTCTCCCTTCTTCCTTAATGAATATTTAGACAAATATTATGTTGACATGTCATGTATACGGAATGCTGATTGTGGAATTCAATGAATGGAAACAACTAAATGAAAAAAGAGCCTCTATAAGTCTACATGTGATTTTGTTAAGACAACATTACAAATTTTATTTAAAAATAATAACTAGTCTTGTTGCTTGACATTCAATCATTTTTGCAAAATTGTTTTAAATTATTGTAGAAGAAGAGGATGCAATCGACCTAGTAGACTAGTTCAAGTGGCTTAGTTTTATGTGGGAACTCTTAAAGTCAAACCCCTAACTCGGTTGCCTATGTTGAATGCCTCATTCAATGTCTCTACTAGGTTAGGTGTTGTGATTAATGACAATGGTTTTACACTAGTTACCATCCACAAAATGCAAGGAAGTATCTAAAATTTTCCCTATATGATTTCCTTGGAAATAGGGAGAAGATGATGCAATCAATAAGTTCACAGCGTTGAACACCAATGCGATGAACAACTGGTTGAAGAAGTGCAATGAAAAAAGAATAAAGCACTATAATAGAAGAATTTAGCATAAATCTTCTATGTAACACATTGCTTCCATCATGCATATAAACAAATAGCCCTTATATTTTTCAATAAGAAAGTTGGTTAAGGAAAGAAGGACTTTTTCTGAAACTAATAAAAAAAGCAAATTTGGAAGAACTGGCATTATAAGAGGATGTGGAAAAAAGTTTGTACCTATGCTTACACACGATGTGTCTATCCATTTAATTGTTTTAATTTATATTAGACCATTTGAATAATCATTGACAATTATGACACATTATTTATATATTGCATCCCTTGTGGCACATCACCTACCATTATGGTCACACGGTCAACATTCTTTTATTGAAATCGTATACTTGTTTAGGGTGAATTTTGATTGTGAAATCGATACTAGTTTTGATCAAGTCAATCAAGTGAGTGCAAAGGGTAAACTTGATTTCATCCCATATTGAGTATACTAAAAAATCCAACAAATTATTAAGCTAGATTGTTGATCCTTTCAAATGACAATGTTCAAGTGCTAGTAGTTTGAGGCATATAATAAGAGATTGAGGAGGATTAATAAAAGAAATGGTCAATATGCCACAAACTCTACACTATTGTTATTATCAAATAAAGGGCCATACATTTCCCCACATCACTGTGAGCATGCAATCTCTATCTCTATCTCTCTCCCTATATATATATATATATATATTGGACATAAATTATCATTCTCAAGTGAAAGGTGATTTATCTCATAATCTTAAATTATGTTCGAGTTATTTTCTATCTAGTCATTTTAGAATCAACATGGTCACTTGTGCTACATTATCAGTTAAGAGTATGCATTATATTTTTTGATCCAATGCAAAATTAAATTAATGAGAATGGGTCGGGAAATTAAATGAATAATGTGATGAATCAACACATAATGATAATAGTGAAAACCAAAATGATAGCCACCATATGGGTTTTGTTAATGACATATCTCTTAAAGATGATAATGTTGATGAAGGTAGCCAACATTAAATTGATTATGGTCTTGTACTAATCAAGGGGCCCCTAATGATGATATAGAGAAAAGATAGGATGTGAATGAGTACATTGTTTCTCTACCCACATGGTTTGGTAAAAGGAAACATAATAATCTTAAAGAAAATGATGTAGAGGAAGACCCACAAGATATAGAAGAGGATGATCAAACCTTTGATATATTTGCAATATTAAGATATAAGAAAATAAGGAAGAATTTTCCTTAGAATATGAGGTGTTTCAAGGGAGACATTTAATGAATTTGAACAAAATGGAGATAGTATAATTAACTTAACTGATTACTACTTTTGGTAAGATTTGTTGTATCTTACCTTCACAAGTTTCAGATATAAACTTCCCACTAATTAAAAGTTTATGGATGATCATATTGAATGTTTTTTGAGTATTGTTAGTACTTTATTGGATCATTTGAGTTTCTATACCATTTTATAGCCTATTTATAGAGCATATATGGTATCTTATGGGAGTTGGACAACCCTAAAAATAACCCTTTTATGGCCATATAATCGACCTTTATCTTGCCTCAGAAATGACTTTCCTTTCTATCTCAAAACATGTTGAATCACAAAATATGAGAGATCTGAATTTCTTCCTGAAAAAAGAGAGGGGTCTAAACTTCCTTCAACACAAAGATCTTTAGCAGAGAGATTGAAATCTGAATTTCTTCTTGAATAGAGAGAGTGGCCTAAAATTCCTTCAACACAAAGATATTCAAGAGAGAGAGAGAGAGAGAGAGAGAGAGAGAGAGAGAGAGAGAGAGAGATCTAAATTTATTCTTGAACAGAGAGAGAGGTATGAAATTCCTTCAACACAAATATCTTCAACAAATGGAGAGAGATCTAAATTCTTCTTGTACGTAGAAAGAGGTCAAAACTTCCTTCAACACAAAGATATTCGAGAGATAGATAGAGAGA
This sequence comes from Pinus albicaulis, assembly GCA_034641835.2. NCBI lineage: Eukaryota > Viridiplantae > Streptophyta > Pinopsida > Pinales > Pinaceae > Pinus > Pinus albicaulis. The sequence continues at coordinate 890,196,678 of CM076574.1, forward strand.
GAGAGAGAGAGAGATTTGAATTTATTCATGTACAGAGAGACAAGCACAAAATTCCTTCAACACAAAGATCTTCGAGGTCCAAACTTTCTTCAACATAAAGATCTTAGAGAGAGAGAGAGAGAGAGAGAGAGAGAGAGAGAGAGAGAGAGAGAGAGAGAGAGAGAGAGAGAGAGAGAGAGAGAGAGAGAGAGAGATTTGAACTTCTTCTTGAACATAGAGAGATGCATAGTTGTTTTCCTTAGAAGGAGTTCAAGGGTCATATATATACCTTTTTCTTGGCTAAATGGGTACCACATCTGATGGAGCTGATTCGAATATTTGATGCAGACGATTTGACTAGGAGGAGGGTGACATGGTTAATTTTAAACCCAAAAATTCAACTTTTAAAATTTAAAATTTCTATGTTTTGAAAATAATAGTTTTCTTTTGATCCAACCATGAAGAACATGCTTTTCAAATACATTAAGGGCTAAAAATAATTATGAATACCTACCATAGTTACAAAAATCAACAATCCCTCTTAACTAGGGAGGTATTCATAATGACTATCTAAATGTTCTCATGTTGACATAATTTCTCTATGAAAAGGTTGTAACATAATCATCATCAACCTTGTCAGTATATCTGACATAAGATAAATCATCAACATCATCTCGTCAGCATCTTTGACATGACCATCATGGTCAACACTCTTGACCTACATCAACATCATCATCATTAATAGGTACCATAACCCAGGTTAGCACTCCTAACCAACGGTATTCACTCAACTAGTCACCATGATCTGGTGGGCACCTCAACTTGTGGTACTCCGACTAGTCCAGGGTTTCCATCACCCATGGTCAAACCATAGGGACACCCATGTCCCAAATCCATAGGCCTCATTCTAGGCCATGACGCTGAAAAAGGCACCCGCTCCATTGAATTTTTGGGCCTCAGGGACCATTCCTCTCAAGAATGTCCATCCCTCATGCTATCTCACCAACGATCGAGGAAATGCCTTTGTTTTCCACTCATCAACAGTCTGATCCATGTTATTGTTGTCACTAATAGTCCAAGCCATTCCCTTGTTGTTCACTCATCAAAAATTTGGGACATAATCTTGTTGTCACTAATAGTTAGAGACATGCCCCTATTGATGTCACATCAATACTCCCTCTCAGTAATAGAGGGGTTATCCACAAGTCCAAGATTGTCCCTAAAGTTATCAAACTTTTCCTAGGATAGAGGCTTTATAAGAATATGTTTTGTTTGCTCATGAGTGGGAATATACTAGATCCTCACTTCTCACTTATATACCATATATTGGAACTAGATCTCAAGGTTCCTTGACTATCATCATGTTGTCATCTAAAACCTGATCAACCAATTCTACACATTGGATCCATATTGCTTCACAAATTTCCATTCAAGCTGCAACATAATCGACCTTTGAGTGCAACAAATGTCTACTTTCTTCTCATCTAGGATATCATAGTAGATCCAAAACTGAAACATACACCATACATACTATTCCTTTCATATGCACTCCTTTCCCAGTTAGAAACCATATATTCTTGCAACTATATCTCTTTATTTCGGACATCTTTCAAACCATAAATGACTATGCCATGACAAAATGTACCTTTATGGTACTTCAACACATGTTGAGCTACATTCCTTAGCTCAATCATAAACTAATATGCTTCCTTCACTTGATCCATCATTTTGGTTACTTCGGTTACCCTAACTGGGTATTCTTTCTTAAACAAATCTTGTCATGGAAATCATGATTTTCTTGCTCTTCCACTGATGCTATCAACTATCTAGTAAAGATATGTCATCTTGAATTCTAAGGCCAACTACCTCTAAATAAAAAACAAGAGTTCCTGGAGAAGCCTTGACTTCTCCTTCTTCTGGATAATGCAACTCCCTCTGACACATGAGCTCTTCTGCTTTCGTCAGAAAAACAAATCCAAAAGGAGTGTGTTCAAGGCATTCTTCATGCTTACAAGTTTAATACTTCTTCATGTGCCTCACAAAATTGAGGTAACTCTTATGTACACTTCTTCTTTCATCGAGAAAGACGATATCTACATGCATTTGATGTAATTTTCAACAAAAATCACAAAGATAATAAATTTTGATAGAAGTGCACTTGAAAAGATGTTCCTTCATGGTCTTCTTCTTCTTACTAAAGTAATCCTACACTTTGTACTTCTATAAAGTTTCCATCTACTTCAAACTTCATCTTGGAAGTCACCGCCGACTTCTTCTTAGCATAGATCAAGACATATTTCAATCTTGCTATCTAAATGCTCCCTCTTGAGCTTTGTTTTGGTACAATATATCTCAATAGCTCATATTGTCACAACTTTTCTTTTTTTCTTCCACCTGCTACCAAAGTCTTAGCAACCTTTATTATGTACTTGCAATCCTCACATAGGAGGCCAAGGAAGAGTAATTACAACCAAGCAAATAATTCAAAGGCAAGTGACTAACTACTAGTAAAATTGACAACATTAGTAATAAGAAAATAAGAGATATATAAAATACTTATCTTTGAGAAGAATGTCAGCTCCCTTTTGATCTTTGGCCTTCTTGTATCCATATGCAACTTTATCAACTTTATCCACATCATCATCACGATGTCATTGCTTTCTTACAAAACCCAGGGTTTCTACTTTCAGTGGAAACGTTCAATATTAGGGTTTTGTCTATAAAACATGTGATTTTTCTTCTCAAGATATTGATGCTTGATAGGGTTTACAAACCCTAGATTTTCAATAACCAAATGTCAGAACCGTAGAATTCCCTTTACACATCCTATCATTGTCATCAATTAATCAATGATGTCCAATGATGATCCAAGAACCTCTACTTTCTCATAATAATTGTAGTACTAATAATATATTCATTTCAATTTGCAAGGAATATATCCAAGTACCCATGCAAGCAACACATATCAATTTATTCAAGAACTTCTATTATATCATTTATGTATTTGTCTTGCTCCAAATAATTTGACCTTGTCAAGAGAGATACTGAAGAGGGACTCAACCTCTTCTATAGTGATCCTTCTTCTCATCTAGGACTCAGTCATTCATAATATATGCCTTATCATCGACACATAAAATGCATCTTTCTAGGTCCTTTTACAATACAAGGTCGGTGAGATCAGATGATATTAATATATTTTAATCTTATAGCTCCAATGACTTGATTACAATGCAATATCTTCAAAGACGCATAAAATTGTTAACTCACACTTCCCTTTTTTTTTCCAGTACTTGTCTTATCTTTCTTTGAGTGACAATTTTGATCTGTGATTCCTTCATAAGACATATCATAGTAGATCTAGCATTCTATACTTTGTACCATGTGTTTTCAAGGGAATGATTTCAGATCATTGGCTCAATATTCTATTGTAAAGAGAAAAAAAACCTCATACTTAAAGAGACAAACTTCATATTTCGATAGTCTTTTGCTGATCTCTTGCATTTTCAATCCTTGTATTTATTTTTCTCCTCATTACAGAGTGTATAGAGTAATACTTCAACCTTACTCTTCTACTTGTCATCAATCTAAACCTTTGAGTATGGTTCCTTTAATCAACCTCCATTCAAATATGAGTATTACACTGAGGATTTTGGTCCTAAAATGGAGTCTCATCTTCAAGTGTGATTCAGTTCTAGCCACAAGGACTTGTAAGATAAGTTGCCTTCACAACAAAAAAGTCTTGTTCATCATCTAAGGATTTTCAGATTCTTATTTGTTAGACTTTTTTTTATTTAATGTTGGGATAAAAATTATCATTTGGATCTAAGGCTTAAACCTTAATTCTTCTTGGTCCTATTGAAACAAATTCTTATGCCGCTATGATGATTCAAATCTATAAGACCACGACTGAGGCTTGAAAAGCTCTAAGGTCCTATGGAGATTCGGGTCAATCATACTGAAGTAGGTCATTTAATCTATCTTGGATTTTGAATCTTTAAAAAATGTAAGAAAGATGAAATTTTGGTCTTGAATTAGAACTGCACAATTTTTGCTTCACGAGTACTTCAACCCTTACGTCAACTTGTGATCTTTTGTCCCCAAATCCAATAGAGGAATTTTATGGTCCTTCTGAGGTTTGAGGATTTCGGTCCTAAGGCACTGATGGAATTCAAACTTGATTTTATAATAGTAGATGAATTTGATCTCGAGTTAGGGTTTCGACCCTCATTCCTTTGAATCTAGAGGCTTGGTCTAAGATAATATGTTGAATTAATTTTTTCTCTTCCACGAATGGGAATTTTACCTTAAACAAAGAATTTGATTACGTCTTCTAGAGGCTCTGATTATAAATTTTTTTCCTAAAAGAATGTAGGCTTAATAGGGTTTCTCTTTCACCCAAAGCTTTGATACCATGTTTATTTTTTAAAGGTATTCTACACTCTTAATTTCTTTTGATGATTTAATTCTTTTACACATTCTTATCCATGATTTAATCATTAAGTAATTTTGATATCAAAAATATAACATTTAATAAAGTAGGATCATAAAGAGACAACCACACAAATAACACAAGGATTTACCTTGGGAAAACCCACATGGGGAAAAATCCAACAACCTTTTCAATAGAGAATTATTCAATTTAATAGAGATACTTCTAAGTCAACAACAAGGTCAAACTTTGTCCACCTCCCATTCAAGTCAATATACCCACTAAAGTCTCTCATTAGGTTTCCATTGAACTCTGCTTTTTTCCTTCTAGAAAGGGTCTTTCCTCAAATATTAGTGTTATATGGACAAATCCCTTCCGCAGATAGAAGCGATCTCCCCAGAATCCTAAAGGAAAACTAGAAACAAATAAGAAAATAATTGATACCTTTCCTTAACTTATAACTAAAACGTGAAACATGTAGTATGTGAAGAATCACTTAGCTATTAACGAAGTGCTTGTAGAAGTCCTTTTAGTGCTTTCCACAACCAAGTTTCCCTTAATGTCTTAGAGGCTTTCCAAATGTTTCCACAACTTCTCCATGATTCTCCAACAGAGACATGCATAGACAAAAACATTCAAAGGGATCAAAGCATATCGCATATGAAGGCAAAGGTAAATTAAATCCCTAATCTAGCATACAACATATAATTGAATCAATAATCAGTTATGAATCATGCGAGTGATAAATGAATCTCACAAACAACATCAAAAAATATTTTTTTTAAAACTGAAGCGGTTATGATTTATTAATAGAAAGCAGGTTGGGCTGAGCCTAAACAACAATTACAATTTTCAGAGATTACATTTGCTCCCTTTTCACTTAGGGGATGATTGCCATGGACGGTTTTCCTGAATTTATGCTGATCATTCCTTCTTGTAAAGTGCATCCAATATTTGCCAATCCGTCCGCTTCCTTGTTTAATCCTCTAAGTATGTGGAAGAATTGTACCGATGGGAAGTCTTTCAGAATTCTGTTCACTCTTGAAAGCTGTTTGTTTAACACCGGGTCCTTGAGCCCTTTCTTGTTTACCATCGTTTTGATCAGCAGTTCCGAGTCACCTAGAATGAGAACTTAATTTGGATTTTCTTTTCTGGCCATTTGGAAAGCTTTCAAGAGGCCGAGGATTTCAGCTTGATTGTTGGTTTTCATTCCAATCCCCCAACTAAAGTCGTTTTTTTCCCCATTCTGGAAGAAGATCACCCCTCCTGCTCCTGATCTCCCTGGATTGCCTTTCGAGGCCCCATCGAAAAAAATGATGCACTTGCCCTGGGATTTCCACCATTGCTGAAAGCTATCTTATGATTTTAGAATCTGCCATCTTCCCTTTTGAGTTGGGCGATAGAGTGCTGGGAGACTGGCATTTCCTTTATAAGCATCCAACCATGCCCTTTCTTCATTTCTAAGAGAGTTGTCATCTTTGACAGAGGATTGATTCAGGGTTTCTAAGAGGAGTTTCTTTGCCTGTTCCACCACTTTTGCTGTGGGCAATTCTATGTTATTGAAAATTATTTCATTTCGTGCAAGCCAAAGTTTCCAGCATACATACTTTGGTGCAGCAATCCACACTTTATGCCATATTGAATTTCTGGCAATACAGTGGGGATAGTTGGCTTTCCAAGAGGAGAACATAGAGTCGATCGTGCTTTGAATTGGAGGACACACCATCATTCCTGTAAGGAAGATGGACCAGACCTCCTTCGCAAACTCACAGGCTAAGAACAAATGATTTGCATTTTCCGAAGCTCTTTTGCAGAGGACGCATCTGTGAGGTCCAGCTATGTTCCTTTTACACAAATTATCTCCAGTCAGTATTTTGTTGTGGAACAATGTCCAAAAGAAGAAGTTGATTTTAGGGATGTCGAAGTTGTCCCAAATCTGCTTCCACACGGAAGCCGGATGTGGCGAATCTGTTTTTCTCTGCATCTGGTAAAATCCTTGCCTTGCTGTGTAAACTCCGGTCTTTCCCCAGCCCCAAGTATCTTCATCATCTATGTGCACCGGGGAAAAGTATGAGATAGCGATTTTAAGGACGTCTAACTGAGCGTTTAGATTCTCTGGAATTCTGGGGAATGTCCAATGTTGCCAGTTCCCTTATCTGTCCTAGCCAGAAATGTCAAAGATTTTCCTTATACCATTTGACTGTAGCCATTCACGAATCTCAGAAATCTCATTAGTTTCAGACAGTGGGTGATGTCCCATGACACTGTCTCTCCACAACATTGTATTTTTGCCATTGTCGGGAATTCGGTATAGGTAAGTTCTGAAAAACTCGATTCCTCTATTACATAGTTTCCAGGTCTGCGTGCCTTTTGGTGATTTCTCCATGCTGTAGGTTTTAATTGACTGGCGCTTGAGATATTTCAACTTGAAGATCTGGCTGACAGGGTGATCAGTCTCTGCGTGGAGCTGCCATAATAACTTGCATCCCATATGTAGAAATTTGCTGAATAAATCACTTATTCAATAAAGAGTATCCTGATCACACATCAATTTCGAATTGCATGCATAACACATAATCTCTTCTACAATTAATTGTCACATGCGGAAAGAATAGAAGCGATAGCACATCAAATCATCACACACATTAACACAGTATGTATGGGGAAAGCTTATAGCTGAAAACCCCCCGCTATAGTATATTATAAATGGAGAGAACATGCAGCAAATACATAGTACAAACTCCTCACAAGTACTCAGTACTATCTCCCAAAGCTACACAAAAACTAGCTTGGTTTTGAACAAGTCACATGTTCAAAACACACCCACTACTTCTCTGCCTCTATTGCGTAATCAAGGCTGGTCTAAATAGAGATCCAGGTTCGAATCTCACCGGCTCCAATCGCGTGTTCTCATTGGTAATTTCCTCCAAGTGTGGTGCAAATCTCATGCACAACTGATGTCCCAACTGATAGCTAACTCAACCCTTTCATCTACCTCTTTCACTTGTCGCCACTGAACTGTCCATGCACTGAGTTAAACTGATGTGTTCTTTAGTTGAATAATGAGTTAATAATTTGTGAATTAAATAACATTTAATTCACACAACTCATCTCTAGTATATTAGCCAGTTAAACTAAATACAACTAGTTCAACTAGTTAACCAGAACACCATCTCCATTAACTGTCGCATCAACTCCACCGAACTCCGCCACTTGAGCTCTAACTGAATTCAACCATGCATTAGCTCAACTAAACCATAGGAAAAGCGTAAATCCTTCTGGCAGCTGCATGCCCCACCTCCGGGGGTCAAACTGAAGTGCTCCAAGAGAGTAAACTGAAGTTTAGAGTCCAAATATTATTAAGGGTAAATAATATTTGACTTTCCTATTTTAAGGAGAGGCAGTCTAAAAATAGACTTCGACCTATAGGTCCAAAAAATAGAGTCCCATATATTTTTACCAACATGACCAATACTCCAAGAATAACATACTGGAACCCCTGGACCATGCTTCATATGTCTAAAAATAGACATAGTCTAAAAATAGATTTTTCGACAAAAATCACGTGTGGTCCCCACCTAGTTTAGGTGATCTCTTTCCAACTAGGATCAGGAAAGATGTTTTAGGAGGCCTCCTTCGCTGTTTCTTGTTGCCATTTTAAACACTCCCTCTCAACAAGAAAGGACTGTCTCTGCATGCGACATGCAACTCCATGCATTCGCCCTGCAACCTTCACAAGCGCCATGCAACTCCATGCATCTGCTCTGCAACTCCTCTGAAACTGAATAGGCTCCAAACAACTCAATCAGTCTTGATGCATCTAGCATCTATCATCAAAGTCTTCGACTTCTCGCTTGGCCAACCGCACATGTCATCGAACCACCGCGCTCGTTACAACCCCCGCACCCATGCACTCTTGCACTTGCCGTCAACTCGATCCGCACTCCCGCATCCGACACTCGTCACTTTGATCCGCCTCTCGCATCACTCCAAGTAATCTTGCTACTGCTGCGCTGTGGGCACCTCGTAGCCAGGTTCAATCCATGAGATCCACACCATCTCATGAATTTGCCCAGAAATCTCCTCATGGGATTAATCATGCATGTCGCCCCACCTCATACCTGGTGGTATAGCTGCATGCACTCCCTCTGCCCGTCTGGCACGAAATTTCTTTGCATGAGTGGTCTCTTCCACTCCATGATCCTCTTGTGGCTGCTCCACACCCCGAGGTTCACTTTCACCTCGCAACATAACCCCGTCTCTCTCTCTCTCTCTCTCTCTCTCTCTCTCTCTCTCTCTCTCTCTCTCTCTCTCTCTCTCTCTCTCCAATTGCATGTCTTTCTCGCCTCTCGCATGCAAAACTTGCTCCCTCTCAAGCATCAGTTGCATGTCTTTCTCCTGCTTCCCAACAGTAGGAAGCTCCATAGACATCCCATCTACTTCAAGTCTGTAGAGATTCTTTGCTCGAATCCCAACCTTCTTGACTTGTCCCGTTGCCTTATGCCGAAGGAAAACTTTTCCTTCTCTAAAGAAAACTTCATACCCTTTATCCTCTAACATTGCGACTGAGATCAGATTCTTTGTTAGACCTGGTACATGCAATACATCTTGTAAAAGAATGAGTTTACATGACTCCCTCTGAAAGGTTATGGTACCAATTCCTGTCGCATTGTATCGTCCACCGTCGCCCAACTCAACATGCATCTGGAGACCTTTCTCCACCAAGTCACTGAAAATATTTGCATCTCCCGTCATGTGAAAGGAAGCACCACTATCAATATACCACCCCGATCCCAATGCACTAGAAAACATGCATGCGATCAATGAGAAGTCCAGCTCAAATTGCGAGGCAAGAGCCTCACCAGCTGCAGTTCCCGCAGCCTGCTTGTTCTTCTTCTTCTTGGGGCAATTCGTGGCGTAATGTCCATGATCGTGACAGTGAAAACACTTCACTTTGGACATGTCACACTCTTTACCATCCGCACCGGATTGAGAAGCCTTCTCCTTGCCCTTCCCCTTCCTTGCTTTGGCAGCCAAAGCGCAGTCTTCTTCATCAGATACCTTTGATGAAGATCCGTCTCTGGTAGTCCTCCTGATCTCCTCTTGCATGAGATCCGACCACAGTCGCTCCCATCCCGGCAACTTCTCCCGACCATTGACACTATCCTGATAGGAATGCCAAGCCTTCGGAAGACCAAGGAGAGCTAGGTCCACCATATCCTCATCTTTGACAGTCACCCCCACACTTCCCAGCTCATCTCTGCACTGAGTGAACTTCGTGAGGTATTTTGCGATGCTGTCGCCTTTCTCCATCTTGATGTTCCTGAGTCTATCTTTGAGCGCCAGCTTCCTTTGGTCACTCTTTCTTTGGTATAGATCCGTCAAAGCTTTCCACATCAAATATGGAGAAGCCTTTCCATGCAGGCTGGATACAATGTGATCCTTTACGCCCTCCAACAGGATCCTTCGACACTTTGCTTGTTTCTTTCGCCAGGCTTCCACAACATCAGCATCATTAGAAGTAGGCTTTGGAATCTCTTTCTCCACGAATTCCAACAACCCATGATCATCTAATACAGCCTCCATGCGGTCCTTCCATGCAACATAATTCGAACTTCCTTCCAAGGCATATTCGAGTCGCAAACCGATGAAAGACATTTTCGCCGCGGCACCAAGAACACAAATCTGCAAATTCGAATTTCACCACCAGCTGATAACTCAATCGCTTCCGATCTACACTTGAGAACAAATTATTTCCAAATCAGAGATTGACTCCATGGGCTTTTACCAGACCTTTCACTTTCCAAAGAAAGATGAATCCGGAGGCTATCTAGCCCGTATGCAGGCTCTGCCCGAGGAAATAAGTTTGCAATCACCATAATAGATCTCGACAATTAATATCGCTCCGATACCATGTAGAAATTTGCTGAATAAATCACTTATTCAATGGAGATTAACCTGATCACACATCAATTTCGAATTGCATGCATAACACATAATCTCTTCTACAATTAATTGTCACATGCGGAAAGAATAGAAGCGATAACACATCAAATCATCACACACATTAACACAGTATGTATGGGGAAAGCTTATAGCTGAAAACCCCCAGCTATAGTATATTATAAATGGAGAGAACATGCAGCAAATACATAGTACAAACTCCTCACAAGTACTCAGTATTATCTCCCAAAGCTACACAAAAACTAGCTTGGTTTTGAACAAGTCACAGGTTCAAAACACACCCACTACTTCTCTGCCTCTATTGCGCAATCAAGGCTGGTCTAAATAGAGATCCAGGTTCGAATCTCACTGGCTCCAACTGCGCAATTTTCATTGGTAATTTCCTCCCAAGTGTGGTGCAAATCTCATGCACAATTGATGTCGCAACTGATAGCTAACTCAACCCTTTCATCTACCTCTTTCACTTGTCGCGACTGAACTGTCCATGCACTGAGTTAAACTGATGTGTTCTTTAGTTGAATAATGAGTTAATAATTTGTGAATTAAATAATATTTAATTCACACAACTCATCTCTAGTGTATTAGCGAGTTAAACTAAATACAACTAGTTCAACTAGTTAACCAGAACACCACCTCCATTAACTGTCGCATCAACTCCACCGAACTCCGCCACTTGAGCTCTAACTGAAGTCAACCATGCATTAGCTCAACTAAACCATAGGAAAAGCATAAATCCTTCTGGAAACTGCATGCCCCACCTCCGGGGGTCAAACTGAAGTGCTCCAAGAGAGTAAACTGAAGTTTAGAGTCCAAATATTATTAAGGGTAAATAATATTTGACTTCCCTATTTTAAGGAGAGGCAGTCTAAAAATAGACTTCGACCTATAGGTCGAAAAAATAGAGTCCCATCTATTTTTACCAACATGACCAATACTCCAAGAATAACATACTGGAACCCCTGGACCATGCTCCACATGTCTAAAAATAGACATAGTCTAAAAATAGATTTTTCGACAAAAATCACATGTGTGGTCCCCACCTAGTTTAGGTGATCTCTTTCCAACTAGGATCAGGAAAGATGTTTCAGGAGGCCTCCTTCACTTTTTCTTGTTGCCATTTTCAACACCATAGCTAAATTTTCATTCACAGGGTCGCGGATTTGTAGTCCTCCTTCCACCAGCGGACGTTTCACCATATCCTAGCTAATTAAGTGAAATCTGTTGGTGTTTCCTCGCTCGCCGTTCCACAAGAAATTACGAATGAGCCTGGAGATTTGATCTGATATAAGTTTTGGGGCCATCATGAGTGAGGCCTGATATATAGGCAAAGCCGATAAGACAGATTTAATGAGCGTTAGTTTGCCTCCTGTGGTTAGCCAGAAGCCACCCCATGCAATAATCTTCCTTTTAAATTTCGAGATGACTTCTTCCCAGAGGTGATTTCTGTTGGATCCCAGCGTGATAGGGAGACCCATATATTTTATTTTTTCCCATTCTGCATATCCCATGTACCCCAGTTCATTTGCTATTTTTCCAATAGTGTGTTGCTCTATATTCCACCCATACACAACACTTTTTCTCTCACTAACCAGAGCTCCCGAGATGCTGCAAAATTTATGGAGAATGATTCTGAATGATTTTTCTATTCTTGAGGAGGCCCCTCCAAGAAAAAGAGAATCGTCAGCGAAAAGTGCATGATTCATAGGATCAATACCTTTCACAATTCTGATCCCTGGTAGACTTCCAATTTGTTTTTCCAGGGTCAACTTCCTGCTCAAGGAATCAGCCATCAAAATGTATAGGAAGGGTGAAAGGGGGCACCCTTGCCTCAGACCTTTGGTGGCTAAAAAGAAACGAGCAGGTCTACCATTTATCATGGGAGCGATCCAGATCTTCTCCAGGCAAGCTTTGATTAGATTGATGAATTCCTGACTGAAACCAAAGGATAAAAGGACCCTGTACAAGAAAGAACGATTTACTCTGTCAAATGCATTGCACATGTCTAATTTAATGAGCATACCTTGTTCTTTGCGTGAATCGCTGGAATGCAGCACTTCCTGAACTTGAATGACATTGTCCAGAATGTGCCTTCCTTGCACAAATCCCCCTTGGGCAGGAGATATTAATTTTTTCAGTAGGGGTTTGATTCTGTTCGCCAGCATTTTGGCCATAATCTTGTAGGACGAGTTGCACAGAGAGATTGGCCTATATCTGTCGAAAGAGCTTGGGCTTGCTTCCTTTGGAACTAGGGCGAGGAAGGTGGAGTTAATACCGCCTCCAACCTTTGCCTTCCTCATGAAACCTTGGACCATTCTCAGCAGATCGGATTTAATTAGCTCCCAACATTTCCTGTAAAAGTGAATTGAAAAACCATCAGGTCCTGGTGCTTTGTCTGGCTCCATGGGCCATATAATATTAGATATCTCTTCTTCCATGACTGGACTCAAGAGAGTGTTATTATTGTCTGAACTGACTAGATGTGGAATGTTTGTAAGAAATTCTGCTATATCCTCCTCGCTCCCATCCTGTCCCGCGCTAAGGAGATTTTGATAATGTTCCACAACGGCTTCCTTGATTTGTTCAAATCCTCTGCAGACTTGTCCACTTGATGTGGTGATTTCTGCAATGTGATTTCACGAAAGACGAGCCCTGTATTGTCTATGGAAGTATGTAGTGTTTCTGTCCCCAGATTTGAGCCACAAGCTGCGGGACTTTATACGCCAATATTCTTCCTGGCTTCTAAAGGAGTCATATGTTTTCCTTTGAGCGGTTTTTTCATTATCTAATTCCATGGATGTGATGTCTTTCTCTTCCATTTCAATTTGGACTTCTTCCAACTGATTGACTGCTTCTTTTCGCTGGCTGGTGGGGGTATTTGTGGCATTCTTTATCCATCCTTTTAGTGCCTTCTTAGTATTTTTCATTTTTTGTTCCCACACAAAACTTGGAGAGCCTGCAACTTCTGTTCTCCAAGCTGTTTGGACTGTTTCAAGGAACCCTTCCCTTTCTACCCAGAGGGGGCTAAAGCGAAAAGGAAGGGGGCCGAGGTCTTCTTCTTCCTTTAGGCACAATAAGATTGGTTTGTGATCTGAGGTTAGTTTAGGAAGGATCTTGGAGAAAACAATTCTTTTATCCATCATAATAGAGCTGCTGGCGAGGAATCTGTCCAGCCTTGCCGCAATGTGATTTTCCCCTGTTCTATTATTGGTCCAGGTATATACTCCTTTCACTGGCTTGAAGTCTGCTAAATCCCATTGTTGCATGAGGTTTTTCACTGAAGCGAGAAAGGGATCTCTCGTAGAGGTCCCACCTCTCTTTTCTTTGGGATCTAAGATTATGTTCAGGTCTCCTCCGATGACTATATTCATGGGGTTGTGTAGCTCCAAATAATCCGAGAGTGTCTTCCACCACTCTTTTTTCTCATCATAGTGTACAGGGACGTACATATTAAACAGGGCTATTTTGAAGTTACTTGCAATATGGCGCAGCTCTGTAAATATCCAATGTTGGGTCTCAAATGAACGTTCTAAAGAGAAGGAGTTTTTAGACCAGAATGTGCCTATTCCTCCAGCCAAGCCTCTAGCACTGACTGCCTTTCCTGAATCAAATTTCCAGCTTATATTACTGGTGTCTAGAAGGATTTCCCCTTCTATTTTTGTCTCTTGGAGCATGAGTATGTCTGTGGATTCTATTTTCATTAAATCTTTGATAGCCTCTACCTTTGTGGAGTTCCCCAGACCCCTGTAGTTCCAAGAGACCAACTGCATCATTTATAACTAGTTGGGGTAGGACCACCTCCCTTGGGAGCCCTAGGTCTGGTATTCCTCCCGAGAGTCATTTCAATGGTGGCTTGACTTCCCAGGGTTTTTCGTCTTTCTGATTCTTCTTCCCTGGTTTCCCTGTTGGATCTCCTTCCAACTCGCTTTGATGGCCTTTCAGGATTCTCCTCATCCGATGAGCCCTCAATTTCTGCTTTCTTCTTTTTTTGCTTGATTATATCTGCATATGAAGGGGATGTTGTATTACTTAGATTTAAGTTTGAAGTGTTACCTGGATCTAGAGTGTCGATATTGTTCGGCTGGAGAGTATCTTCCCGATCTGCCTATGGAGGATCTGAGGGTGGAGTGAGAGATTCAAAAGGGTTTTTGTCTTCCGCTGTGCTGATGATTTCCTTGCTTCCAGTACTTTGGTTGCTTTCACTTTCTTGCCCTGATTTGTTTCCTATCTCTTTTCCTTTGTTTTTGAGATTCTGCCTGTTGTTTGCTGGTTTCTTTACTTGCTTCCATTGCTCTCCTTTTTCTTTCTCTGATGTTTCCTCATTTTTTTTCTTGTAGTATCTTGCGAAATGCCCGTATTCATGGCAGTATCGACATTTAAAAGGAAGCTGTTCATAGTCGAGCTCTTGGAAGTGGGTCCAGTCTGCCACTGAAAGTTTGATAGCTTCGGGTAAACCAACTTCAAGATCGACCTCAACGCAGATCCGGGCACAGGAGTACTGATCCTTCCTCGGTGCCTGGTCTATATATCTGCCTAGAGCATTACCTATGGATTGCAGCGAGCTTTGAATCCAGCAGTGGAGGGGAAGGTGAGGGAGGTGCACCCAGACAGGAACCGCCGTAGGCACGTCTTGAGTTGGGTCGAAATCAGGGGACCATTTTTTCAAATACAGTCCTTGAGGGCCCATGAAATATGGCCTGTTTCTGAAGATCAGACTTCTGTCCTCGACGTTTTCGAACACAAACACGAAGAATCCTTTGCCAACGAAGTGGCTTTTTATTCCTTCTTTGACTAAAGGTGTCCAGTTTCTCTTTACCCATTCCTCCACAGCTTTTGGGGATGGACATAACCCTGTAAACTGTCCAATGAGGCCTCTTTCGGCAAGGTTCAACGTTGTTCAGCATGTTTCTTCCACCGGCAGAGTTACTGTGGGAATGCTTCCCAGTTTTTTGACGAACTTAGGCTGAGGGCCTGCCGACCGTTTCCCAGAAGCCGCAACTAAAGATCTGAAAGCTTCAATTTCCGGAGGAGTGGGGGGAGAAGCTTCAAAACCCCCTCCAAGATCCATCTTGGCTCAGAAATGGAAGGAACCACCCTAATGCAACTAGGCAATCAGTGGCTCCTCCATGCAAGGACTCAACTCCAGAAAGACCCTTGGCCGAAGAACACCGAGCGAAGGAGCCGCGTCGATGATCCAAAGCGCCGCAGAAGACCTGTGCGTCGCGCAAGTCAAAAAGCCACACGGAAGGGCTGGCCTGAGCACCGCGCGATCCAGATGCGCCGCGCCGACAGCTCAATGCGCCGCACGCAGCAGCAACATCGTTACAAAACCCTTGAGGTTTGTAGAGCAGCGCCAACGAGATATCTTGGCTAAAAACCGCTAGTGTGCTATCAATATTGATGGTAAAGAATTCAAAATATATTCAATTAGGAAAGAACAATTAATTTGTATTAAATTCAAAGGGAAAACAAGCTTACAACCTGGTTACCTTGATGTCACAAGCCTCTTCCAATGGTCTACTTTCCTGACCTTGATGACAAGCTCTTTGGACCCAAAACCAGCAACATGATTTTACAAATACAAGTCCCCCATTCCATTAGTCCTATGCTCAATTTATAGGAAGGATGAGGAGGTTTATAGTTCCTCTTCTCAAGGGATATGATGCTTAAGAGGAGGATATTAGTTCCATGTACCAAGAGATTAGGCACAGGTATGTAGTGGTTCGAGGTTTCTAATTAGGATAAGATTCTTTAACCAAAGATTCTAGAGCTGTTTTTTTTTTTTTTTTTTTTAACCTACATGAACATAACTGCGCAATTTATAGTGGAAGAAACTGCACAGTTTACAGTGGAAGAAATTGCACATGCATGAGTTTTTTCAGGAAAACTGCGTAGATGTTCTAAAAGGGGTTTTAAGCAGTGCAATCCAAAATTCCTTTTGTATATGGTATTGTTTTACTTCAAGATTCATACGGGATTTACTTGAGACACTTCATCGGATGGCGAAGGATCCGAATCGACAGTCATGGTGACAAAATTTAGTGTAAAAGATTTCCCCCTAAAGTGCAAAGCCATAAAATATGTTTGATGACTAAAACGCTTTATCATGTCAAAGGTTTGGATCAAAGACAAATTGGTTGAGGACCTAAAAAAATAATCAAGGATTACCATATCATGCTTTCATATAAACATCATTGATGTAGGAATTCCCATACTCAGAGTAAAAGTATCTCAAAGAATCAGTATGGAAATACATCTGAAGGTCCATGTCAACAAAAGACATAGTATGGATGTATACATCAATGTATCTATGTTTGCAATCATGAATATTTAATAACTCCATGCAGCCTAGATAGATGAAACTAGATCCAGGGTCTTCATCTCCATCTCTTAATCCATAGTATGATTCTAACCATGCGAGTGAATGTCTCGAAGTCGAACATGGTAGAAACCACTTGATTATCGGTCAATGATGTGAACAATTAAAAAGTGCGAGAGAAACCACCAATAATGATAATGGCTCTCAAGGTACTCCAATATAATCTATGAAGTGTGATTTAAATGTTTTGAAGTCGAACAGTCATAGAATCATTCGATAGAAGGGCAATGATGAGAACCTTATCATCAAAAGTAAGAAACCTACCATTAAGGCATGCACGCCTCAAGGTACTGAAAATGGTTTCTAGATCAACTTCCTAGATAATGACTTGAAGTCGAGAGGAAGCGATCCGTCGCAGGAGGGCCTACACACGAAACTCATATCAAGTTTTGAAGAACAAAATGGAGTAATTCAGGACTGACTCAGGGATGACCGACGTGATTGAAGGTTATGAATATAAAGTCAATTTCAACTGAGGTTGGAATTCTCTTGAATATATTGGCGATGCGACACTTAGACTTGACAACATTTAACTCAACGATAATACCCAAAACCAATGGAAGAATTTAAATGAGGTTCGATTAACTGTGAGACAAATGGTTTTCCCAATCGAGAGACAAATGTGACAGAGTGTCATGTTCAAGAGCAATATATTTCCTTTAATTAAATACAAAAAAAAAATGTTTTTCCCAATCCCCCCTCACCATTACTGGTAATTACCTCTTTATGGAGTTGTCTACCGACGCAACATAATAGCCCGGATGACAATTTTTTGCCGGAATCCAGTATTTATTTATTTATTTACTTATTTTATTTTATTTATTTATTTATTTTATTTTATTTATTTATTTTTTTTTTCTTTCAAAAAATCAGGTAGTTGGAGTGTTTGAATTTCGTTTTTGATGGTGGAAATGGATTCAGCACCATCTAAAACCCTTAGGTCACCCAAAATACTGAAGTTTAACGACTGTAACCCAGATTTTCAAAAATCTTTACCAGAAATTTTCATAATCTTACCAGAATTTCTGGGTTATTATGTGGGTTTTTTAGACTATGGCCCTCTTTATTTTTGTCAAGATTTAGTAGGATACAATTTTCTTGTCCTGTAATCTCATCCTTAAAGAGTTTGAAAAGACACAAAAAAACTCATGCTATTCTTTCAATGTAAATTTTTAACGAGCCCAAAGAAAGTGAAGCTCGATGTTTTCAGTTTTAGGGAGCTAGGAGAAAAACATAAGCAAAATACATAATGTTCTTTTTCGTAAATTTAGTCCCTCAAGCCTGAAAAAGATAAAATAATGCAGGAGAGAACTCTATTGACCATGCTTAGTCAATGTATACGTTTTTCGTAAATAGTCTAGTTCAATACAGAAAAGGGGTAAAATTATACTGGATAGACCAAAGCTCATTTAATTTTTCGAGTTCAAATAGTCAAGTACTCGAAAATATTTACATATTTAGAGAGTTTGAAAAGGGCTTAAAGGTAACTCCAATGTTTCATTTTTTCGTAAGTTTTAACGAGTTTGAAAAAGTGATAAAAGTGTACTCATATTACTGACTTTCAATTTGAATAATGAGCAGGAAAAGACAGAAATAACTCTACATTTTCATGTATGTTTTACGAGTATGAAAGTATAGCAAAAGAAGCTCGATATTTTCACGAGTTTAATGAGTCTTGAAAATAATAACAAAAAATGGACTCGAGATAGTTTTCATTTTTATACAAGCTTGAAATAGAGAAAAAATATGCTTGAGAGTGATTTCATTTTTACACAAGCTTGAAACATAGGAAAAATGTGCTTGAGATAGGTTTGTTTCATTTTTACACGAGCTTGAAACATAGGAAAAATATGCTTGAGATAAGTTTCAATGCCCCCAAGCTTCATTTCATTCACCTAAGTAGACCACTGGTTACTAATAGCTGGACGAAATTAAGGTTTATTTACGAGATCAGATGAAAGACTCGACTTAACATTTATGATATATAGTCAAAGAATCAACTCAATTATGGAAGGATTTGTTTCATTTTTTTTAATGAGCTTGACATAGGAAAGGAACTATGCTGATAATGACCTGATTCATTTTTTAACGAGGTTGACACAGTAAAAGAACTATACTCATAAGGATATGTTTAATTTTTTAAAGAGGTTGACGCAGTAAAAGAACCACCCTCATGGGAATCTGTTTCATTTTTTAACGAGGTTCTCACAGTAAAAGAACTAGCCTCATGAAGACCTATTTCATTTTTTAACAAGGTTGACACAGTAAAAGAACTAGCCTCATGAAGACCTGTTTAATTTTTTAACGAGGTTGACACAGTAAAAGAACCATCCTCATGGAACCTTGTTTCATTTTTTAATGAGATTTACACAAGAAAAGGAACTATGCTCATAAGAACTTATTTCATTTTTTAAAGAGGTTAACACAGTAAAGAACTATCCTCATAGTGTTCTGATCATAGCTTCCAACTGGAAGAAACACATGTCAAGGGACACATGTCGATCATGGCTTCAAAGAGGTATTCATTAGAAGGAAGAATAGTTATTCAGAAGGAACACATGTTAATGGACTAAATAGTGTAAGAACATCATGTTCAAATACCCCCATAGGGTTTACTTGTCAATTACTAGATCTAAGTAAAAATAAATTGAGCAAACAATGAGAGGCTTGCTTACAATGGTAACTGAAAACATGGGACTGATTGCCACATAATTAACCCATGGTGGGGTGGATACCAATTCTATATAAGGAACGTTAAGGGATGTCAGATGGATGGTAGTCGAATCAATACCAACAAACGAAAGCTGGTCAATAGTCACAATGTTTCCATTGTGAGGGAAAGAAATCACTCAAAAGAGTGTGGACACGAAAACTTTCATGGCATAGACATAGTCTCGCCCAAGGAGTAAATTGAAATCCAAGGGGCCTTGGACTACAACAATATCAACATAGACAATTTTACCTTCCAATATAATAGGAAACTTAGGAAGGATCCCTAAAGGTTTACTAATTGTTTTGTTAAAAGCTATCAGATTATGTATAACATGCACAAGATGAGGGGAACCCAAAGCTTGCCAAGCAGTTAAGGATAACATACTAACATAAGCACCTTCATCTACATTGTGCAACACACATTCTTACCATAAGTCTTCAAAATGATTTGGAAAGGGGTAGAAGAGGGAAGCTGAGGTTCTGTTAGTATGCTCCAATCAAAGGAAATAGCCTCATTACTTTCAGGGGGTTTAGTGGAAACAGGTGAAATTTTCCCTTGTGTAAAAGAATATGATGTAACAAGAAAAACATGAGCTGTATGAATTTCACTCTCTATAGGGAGAGTGGCATCGACCGAATCTGAAATTGAGTCGACCACTTGATCAACTAATGGTTCATCAACCTCAGTGATATGCGTTTCACTCTCCAATGGAAGAGTGCAATTGATTGTCCTTGGAATTAGATCAATCACTTCGTCAAATGATGATAAGTTGGGAGAAATTTTACGGTAACCAATTGGAAGTTGTTTTTGTTGAGAAATAGTAAGGTTTTCCAACAATTTTTAGGCTTCATCCAAGGGATCAAAGCATCTCACATATGAAAGCAAAGGTAAATGAAATCCCTAATCTAGCATACAACATATAATTGAATCAATAATTAGCTATAATGCATTCGAGTGATCAAGGAATCTCACAAACAACATCAAAATAGATGCAGTTATGAGAGAACACTTAATTTGTATTAAATTCAAAGGGAAAACAAGCTTACATCCTGGTTTCCTTGATGTCACAAGCCTCTTCCAATAATATCCTTTTCTTCCCTTGATGAAGATCTCTTTAGATCCAAAACCAACACATGAGTTTAAAAATCAAGTCCCCCATTCCTTTAGTCCTATGCACAATTTATAGGAAGGATGAGTTCCATGTATCAAGGGATTAGGCGCAGGTAGGTAGTGGTTCAAGATTTCTAATCTGGATAAGCTTAGCTTCTAAAGTTTTTTTTTACCTACGTGAACAAAATTACGCAGTTTATAGTGGAAGAAACTGCACAAATCTGCGCAGTTTAGAGTGGAAGAAATTGTACATGCACGGGTTTTTCAGGAAAACTGCGTAGATGCTCTAAAAGGTGTTTTAAGTAGTGCAACCCAAAATTCATTTTGTCCATGGTATTGTTTTACTTCAAGCTTCATAGAGGATTCACTTGAGACACTTCATTGGATGGCGAAGGATCCGAATCGATAGTCATGGTGATAAAATTTAGTGTAACAGATTTCCCCCTAAAGTGAAAAGCCAGAAAAGATGTTTGATGACTAAAGCACTTTATCATGTCAAAGGTTTGGATCAAATACCAATTGGCTGAGGACCTAAAAAAAACAATCAAGGATTACCATATCATGCTTTCATATAAACATCATTGATGTAGGCATTCCCATACTCTGAGTAAAAGTATCTGAAAGAATCAGTATGGAAATACATCTAAAGATCCATGTCAACAAAATACATAGTATGGATGTATACATCAATGTATCTATGTTTACAATCATGAATATTTAATAACTCCATGCAGCCTAGATAGATGAAACTAGATCCAGGGTCTTGATCTCCATCTCTCAATCCATAGTACGATTCTAACCATGCGAGTGAATGTCTCAAAGTTGAACATGGTAGAAACCACTTGATTATCGGTCAATGATGTGAACTGTTAACAAGTGCGAGAGAAACCACCAATAATAATAATGGCTCTCAAGGTACTCTAGTATAATCTATGAAGTGTGATTTAAATTTTTTGGAGTCAAACAGTCATAGAATCATTCGATAGAAGGCCAATGATGAGAACCTTATCGTCAAAATCAAGAACCCTGCCATTAAGGTATGCAGGCCTCAAGGTATTGAAAATGGTTTCTAGATCAACTTCCTAGATAATGACTTGAAGTCGATAGGAAGCGATCCATCGCAGGAGGGCCTACAACACGAAACTCATGTCAAGTTTTGAAGAACAAATTGGAGTAATTCAGGACTGACTTAGGGATGACCGACGTGATTGAAGGTTATGAATAGAAAGGTAATTTCAACTAAGGTTGGACCTCTCTTGAACATATTGGCGACGCAACATTTAGAATTGACAACATTTAACTCAACGATAATACCCAAAACCAATAGAAGAATTTAAATGAGGTTCGATTAACTGTGAGACAAATGGTTTTCCCAATCGAGACACAAATGTGACTACAGATTCAAGAGCGATATATTCCCTTTAATTAAATACAAAAAATAACGTTTTTCCCAATTCCCCCCCACCATTACTAGTAAGTACCTCTTTATGGAGTTGTCTACCGATGCAACATAATAGCCCGGATGACAGTTTTTTGTCGGAATCCAGTAATTTTTTTTCTTTCAAAAAATCAGGTAGTTGGAGTGTTTTAATTTCATTTTTTTTTGGTGGAAATGGATTCAGCACCATTAAAAACCCTTAGGGCACCCAAAATACTAAAGTTTAACGACTGTAACCCAGATTTTCAAAAATATTTACCGGAATTTTTCATAATCTTATCGAAATTTGTGGGTTATTCTATGGGTTTTTTAGACTATGGCCCTCTTTATTTTTTTCAAGATTTAGGAGGATAAAATTTTCTTGTCCTGTAAGCTCATCATTAAAGAGTTTTAAAAGACACAAAAAAAACTCATGCTATTCTTTCAATGTAAAATTTTAATGAGCCTAGAGAAAGTGAAGCTTGATGTTTTCAGTTTTAGGGAGTTAGGAGAAAAACATAAGAAAAATCCATAATGTTATTTTTCATAAGTTTAGTCCCTCAAGCCCAAAAAGGATAAAATAATGCAGGAGAGAACTCTATTGACCATGCTTAGTCAACGTATACCTTTTTCGTAAATAGTCTAGTTCAATCCAGAAAAGAGGTAAAATTATATTGAATAAACGAATACTCATTTAATTTTTCGAGTTAGAATAATCAAGTATTCGACAATATTTTCATATTTAGAGAGTTTGAAAAGGGCTTAAAGGTAACTCCAATGATTGGCTTATTTAGTAAGTTTTAACGAGTCTGAAAAATTGATAAAAGTGTACTCATATTACCGACTTTCAATTTGATTAATGAGAGGGAAAAGACGGAGATAACTCTGCATTTTCATGTATGTTTTATGAGCATGAAAGTATAGAAAAAGAATCTCGGTATTTTCACGAGTTTAATGAGTCTTGAAAATAATAACCAAAAATGTACTCGAGATAGGTTTCATTTTTATACAAGCTTGAAATAGAGAAAAACTATGCTTGAGAGTGATTTCATTTTTACACAAGCTTGAAACATAGGAAAAATGTGCTTGAGATAGGTTTGTTTCATTTTTACACAAGCTTGAAACATAGGAAAAATATGCTTGAGATAAGTTTCAATGCCCCCAAGCATAACCTGCAAGGGAGGATGCCCCCCAAGCTTCATTTCATTCACCTAAGTAGACTACCGGTTACTAATCGCTGGATGGAATGAAGGTTCATTTACTAGATCAGATGAAAGACTCGACTTAACATTTACGATATCTAGTCAAAGAATCGACTCAATTAGGGGAGGATTTGTTTCATTTTTTTTAATGAGCTTGACATAGGAAAGGAACTGTGCTCGTAATGACCTGATTCATTTTTTAACGAGGTTGACACAGTAAAAGAACTATACTCATAAGGATCTGTTTCATTTTTTAATGAGGTTGACACAGTAAAAGAACCACCCTCATGGGAATCTGTTTCATTTTTTAATGAGGTTCTCACAGTAAAAGAACTAGCCTCATGAAGACTTGTTTCATGTTTTAACAAGGTTGACACAGTAAAAGAACTAGCCTCATGAAGACCCGTTTCATTTTTTAACGAGGTTGACATAGTAAAAGAACCATCCTCATGGAAACTTGTTTCAATTTTTAACGAGATTGACACAAGAAAAGGAACTATGCTCATAAGAAATTTTTTCATTTTTTAAAGAGGTTGACACAGTAAAGAACTATCCTCATAATGTTCTGATCATAGCTTCAAACTGGAAGAAACACATGTCAAGGGACACATCTCGATCATAGATTCGAAGAGGTATTCTTTACAAGGAAGAATAGTTCTCTGGAAGGAACACATGTTAAGGGATTAAATAGGTATAAGAACATCATGTTCAAATACCCCCATAGGGTTTACCATGTCAATTACTAGATCTAAGTCAAAAGAAATTGAGAAAACAATGAGAGGTTTGCTTACAACGGTAACTGAAAACATGGGGCCAGTTGCCACATAATTAACCCGTGGTGGGGTGGATACCAGTTCCATATAAGGAACATTAAGGGATGTTAGATGGATGGTAGTTGAATCAATACCAACAAACGAAAGCTGGTAAATAGTCACAATGTTTCCATTGTGAGGGAAAGACATCACTCGAAAGAGTGTGGACACGAAAACTTTCATGGCATAGACATAGTCTCGCCCAAGGGGTAAATTGAAATCCAAGGGGCCTTAGACTACAACAATATCAATACAGACAATTTTACCTTCCAGGATAATAGGAAACTTAGGAAGGATCCCTTAAGGTTCACTAATGGTTATGTTAAAAGCTAGCAGATTATGTGTAACATGCACAAGCTGAGGGGAACCCAAAGCTTGCCAAGCAGTTAAGGATAACATAGTAACATAAGCATCGTCATCTACATTGTGCGACACATATTCTTACCGTAAGCCTTCAAAATGATTTGGAAAGGGGTGGAAGAAGGAAGTTGAGGTTCTGTCAGTATGCTCCAATCAAAGGAAATAACCTCATTACTTGCAGGGGGTTTAGTGGAAACAGGTGAAATTTCCCCTTGTGTAGAAGAATCTGATGTAACAAGAAAAACCTGAGTGGTAAGAATTTCATTCTCTATAGGGAGAGTGGGATCAAATGAATGTGAAATTGAGTCAACCACTTGATCAACTAATGGTTCATCAACCTGAGTGATATGCATTTCACTCTCCAATGGAAGAGTGCAATTGACTGTACTTGGAATTAGATCAATCACTTCGTCAAATGATTATAGGTTGGGAGAAATTTTATAGTAAACAGTTGGAAGTTTTTTTTGTTGAGAAATAGTAAGGTTTTCCAACAATTTTTAGGCTTCATCCATGTGAGGGAAAAGGTGAGTTTGATGACTCCCTTTGAAAAACCTACAAGGAAACCTAACTTTACCCTTTTTCCTTGAAACTTGACAATCACTGGTTGATGGATTGATATTAAGTTGATAAGAGTTTTTAGACTACACTTCTAAGACCTTAGGAATACCAGGAAAATTGATAAGGAAGTGGTCACCCTTGGAAAGCTTGAAAGGGTATTTGGGCTTATGATGCATGTTGGAAGTTTCCTCAAAATTACCAATACTTACAACCATGGTTGGTTGGTTGAATTGTTTCTTATCTTGCTTCTTCTTCTTCTTAGTCACCTCATTACTAAAATCAAGGCTTTTACCAAGCGAAGAAGAAGAAAGGGAGGAAGACATGTTGGGTGAAGAAGGTAAAGAGTTAACATGAGGTTGGTGATGTTGAGATGGTGAACTCAGTTGAGGTGGAAAAAATTTAGTGTTTGAGGCCAACAAAGTTGAAAACAACCATATCGGTAAACCTATGGTAAATCTAGGTAATGTCAATGTAGCCATATAAGGAGGACTAACATTTCCAAAGCAAGGAAAAGGAATAGGATTCTCGTTAAGAGGGGTTCCTTGGTTGGTAAATTTTGGAACTATTTCCATTAGATTAAAATTTAGTGAATTTTAGTTAAAAAATTACAATATTAACAATCCAAATTCAAAATACACCCCTAAGGCCTCTAAAAATTAAAAACAAACAAATAACACACGTTAAAAAATGTAGGATTCAAACCAGAAAAACAACCTTTTCACAGCGAAATCACTAGTTGGTGATGAAATCTAATGTCGCAAAAATCAAGGTGAAAAGTATATATAGATAGAGAGGGTGGAATCTGTTACCCAGACAACCTGCTTAATGAAACAATCTGGTGCAAGTAATTCCACTTATGCCATCTCAAGTGAAGATTACCCTCCAAAAGGTCCAAGTGAGTCTAGCCAACGTCTGTTCTAGGTACAATAGAGACCTTCCCTCTACCGTCACCTCGAGAAAAAGCCCTAATATTATGGCCACAAAGGTTACCAACTATCACAATTCAACCTAGGGGAAAATTCGTTGGTCCGACGTACACGCAAGGGCAGATTAACTAAGCTCAGTCCTCTTGAAAGCTCCTCAACATGGTAAAATTGAGGTTTACTAACAAGTGACCCCAAGTACCTTTCGACACTATTTGTAATGCGTGCAAATATTCTATCTTTACCAATGAAGTACGTACGATTACTTCACTGGGTCCGATATGGCCTCATGCTTAACTCTTGTGTAAGAAGAGCTTCCAAGAGAAAAACCGTAATAACTTGATTTTCTCCCTACCACAAGATTCTAGTGTTTGTTAATTGCTTTGGAAAGTTTACTCACTTCCATATTCCAGAGCACTAACCTAATCTATGTGGTGGAATGAGCCCTAAAAATGTAAAAAATTCTAGATTAATTTTAATTAATGCAGTGTTATTAAGTTTTTATTTACTGAATAGGTAAATGGAGGTGAAACTTATAGTGTTATGAGTTGACTCAAAATTCTAATGTAGTCAAACATGAAATTTGTAATATTTTCATTTCGATGAAGATCTATCTAAAGGAAGGAAGGAAATTCAAACAATTTTGTAGCAAATAACGATGCAACAAACAATAATTTCCTACACTAGTTCTTCAATTAAACTCTTCTAATGCAATTAAAAGCCCTAAATTCCAAACCATGCAATGCAATCTATTCATAATTTTCTTGAAAATTATGCAAATGTAATATATGTACTATTTCCGTTCATATTATGAAAATGAGAATTCTAACTATGCAAAGGTAATCTCTGCAAGATAATTCTTCAAATTAAACATAAGATGATTCCAAATCAGCGACATAACAACAAGACTATTTTCCTTCACCAATGTAATTAAAGAACCAATCAAGTGTAAGTAAAAGAAATTGGGTGAAAATTCCAAATATCAAAAGTAATGACACTTAAAGGTGATTAAAAAACTGAGACAAAACTCTGAGTAATGACCAAAGGAAATCAAATTAAGAATTTCTAAAAAAATAAAATTCAAAACACCCAATGAACTTAGTAGAGACTTAATGACACTGTAAACAAGCTAACAGGATCATAAAAAAAAAGGATTTAAATCAGAGATACCTTAAATTTTTTCAGAAATTTAATAGGGTTGCATAGGAGATCAGTGTGATCCAGTGTGCATGCGTACTGTCGCTGAAGCCAAGCTATTCAAATTTGCACTCTATTGCTGAATAGAAACTGCGCAAATAGAGAAAATTAAGAAAAAAAAAAAAAAAGGTCTCATACCAGAAATTTCAATTCTGAAAAGGGTCTAAACATGTCAAGGGTCACAAAAGGACACAAAGAAAAACTCTTGTTCCCCAATATGATCGCCATTTTTTTATACAAACAAATCCCTTCTGCGGATAGAAGAGATCTCCCTAGATTCCTAAAGGAAAACTAGCACTAGTACATTTGGGGGAAATTCCGACACTTGGTTCCAAAGCTTTTGACCAAATGTCGGAAATTTCCCCAAATTTTTTCAATCCCGCCCGAAACTGTCGCTATACCGACGTTTAGAGAAAAGTGTCGCAATACCGACACTTAGACAAAGTGTCGCAACTGCGACGTTTGGAGGAAGACGTCGCAATTGCGACAACTGCCTCCAAACGTCGCAAGTGCGACACAATGTCTAAGTGTCGCAATTGCGACGTTTGGAGGCATCCGTCGCAATAGCGACAGTTTGTTCGCCGTCGGTATAACGACACTTATATGCGCGCTACATAAAAATACGAAACTTATATGCGCGCTACATAAAAATGATTTTATTAAAAACTACATTAACGTCTAATATCACGCGCGCATTCGCCCTCCCCTCTTGCATAACAACATTCACCCTCAGCTCTTGCAGAACAACATTTTCCCTCAGCTCTTGTAGAACAACATTCGCCCTCAGCTCTTACAGAAGAACATTCGCCCTCATCTCTTGCAGAACCGCATTCGCCCTCAGCATTCGCCCTGAGCTCTTGCAGAACATCATTCGCCCTCAACATTCGCCCTGCATTCGCCCTCAGCTCTTGCAGAACAACATTCGCCCTCAGCTCTTGCAGAACAACATTCACCCTCAGCTCTTGCAAAATGATAAGTTCTTACTGCAGGCCCTTCCTCCTATAGTAGGGTTGACTCTATTTGGGTTTTTTTGGTCAATTCCATTGGATTGTGTTAGGCTGTAGGGTTCTCTCTAGATGTCTTCCAATGTTCTTTCGGATGAGTTTCAAAGAGGATGTGTAAGATTTGTTTGTGCTTGCATGAATTTGACTCCACTAGTTTCATGAAGTTTAAGCTATGGATTTTAGTTCGACAAACTCATCCATCTCAACACCCAGTAACGAATTGCCCTTGGTTTGATCTATATTGAAGGTGAAGCGCAAAGTGGTAGAGAATGGGAGATCGAAAGTCATCAACTTTATCACAAGGGTAGTACTCCAGATCGAAAGTGATGAGCTTTAGTTCTCCAGATTTGGGGATTTTCTGATATTTGGGGATTTTCTGATGACATACCAAAGGTCACATCCATACAACCATATCAAGGTCAATGTTGAGATAATTGTCATATAGATATAGGTCACTGATATATAGGGTTAATATCATCATCACTATCCATGGAAACCGAATGGTTACAAAATCTGTGATTGTGGTTGGCTCATTTATAATTATTACCCATTTACAGTAGAGCACAGAAACACTAAATATGGCCCGAGCAGAGCCTTTACAACAGGCAATAGAATTGCAGCTCCTTCATCAATAACCAATAGCTCCACTTGAGAAAACTTTTAATAATCTTGGGGCTGGATATACTGCAGAGCAAACAATTGTAGTTATCATTCGTGCTCCAATATATTGATATACTTTTTACATTGAACTGAAGAAAGGGAAACAAGCAAATGCTAGCCATCATACAATGCTTTGACATAAGAGTTTTGAGTGACATACTTGAAAAAAAGAACTCATCCACCGATATTTATAATCATTTGAGTTATTCAAGTTAAACACAATGTCAAGAATCAAGATTCAATACCCTCTATTATCTTCATCACCTAATACAAGATTTAAATTTTTCCCAAAGAAACGCTTATTAATTTGGCAGCCATTATTTCTCCCTGCTTAAAAAACGCTACATTTAAATGAAAACAAGCATTGCATTTCAACTACAAAAATCTATTAGTGTTCAAATGTACATGTGTGCATCACTTGTGTAGGGTATTCCTTTTCCACTTTCACATTATCCAAGAATGTGTGCAGTATAGTTCATATTTTTCGTGATTTAGATTATCTTGAAAAAGGAAAGGTAAATTATTTCCCATGGAAAAAGAAGGTTTTCCCTTTTTACTACTGGAAATGGTACAACAAAGTTCCATTTCTACCCGAAACTCCTATGAAACAGGAACCAAACAAAGGCCATGTCCTCAATGGACATCATTTGGCTTTGAAAATGGCCATTGCACCGTGTTGTTTCTTATATTACATCACGATAGTTTCTTAGGTCATTTCTTGTTTCTCGAGATGAAAAACAACCAAAGAAATTGTGAAGATCCTTTCAAGAAATAAATGACCATTTCTCAATCATATCTCAACTATTTTTTATTTTATTCAGTGGTTGCTTACTTTGAGAGAAATTTGACACTTTTATAAGGAATATAACATAAAAACACAAAATGGGAAGGAATTGATGAGATAGATGACCTTTAGTTGTTGTCAATTAAGAATTGATAATACACGATGCATGTTCTGTACTACAAACTAGATTCCTTCCTGGAGTTAGGACACAGAGTATTGAATCAAAGTTGTAGTTTCTAACTTCTTGTATTGGTTCATCAATCTTGAAATTCAGACATTACATGTATTCATTGCTTCATGTTTGAATAATTTGCATCATATCGTACAATAGGAAATTTGGAATTATGATTATTATTACTTTATGGATCTGTTAAGTTACTTTTAAGTTTGCATGGTTTAGTGTGAAATTATTCTAGTGTGCCCCTAGGCCCAGGTGAAGGAATGCCAAGGACTGAGAACCCTAGTTTTTAAATGGTATTGTTTCTTATACCCAAAAACCCCTCAATATCACTTCTTATTAGTTCTTAACAATAGTGTTGTAAACAATTTGAGAATTGATATAGCAAAATCTCACACTTCTCAAGATAAAGTCCTAAAGCTAAAGTGTGATACCATGTGTAATTCAATAGCCCCATTGTCACCTCACCAACCTCTTTTCACTTCGGGCTAGCTCTCCTCCAACTCAAGGGGGGTTCTCCCTAGTAGATTTTAGGGATCTAATGTCCCAACCAAACCAAGTCAAGAGCCCCCTAACTCTCTATGTTTACTACTATCAATCAAAATATTGAACAATAGGGTCAGACATGCATCCTGAAGATAAAATTTCTAGGGTATTTTTGGGTAATTTCAAAGGAAAAGTCCCCAAACACATATAATCAAGGAATTATAACGTGATTTCAAACATTAAATATCAACAAAATCATTTAAAGGATATTGAAAGGAAAAAGGTGATGGAAGATAGAAAGTGCCTTACTTAAATGCTCTAAAGATTTTTCAATAGTTGCTCCAAAAGCTTCACTTCAAGGCCCTTCAAGATCGTCTCCAACAATGCTATACCATCAACTTCAACAATGTTGCTCCAAAAATGTCCTCAAGGTCTTCACAACAAGTTTACTAGAAGTTTCTCCAATAATATATTCAATAAGGTCTTCATTGTCAACTCGTCTCTTGTTTGGGTGCCGTAATGTGCAATGACATGTTTCCAGGACTGAATTCAATGCAAGGCATATTTGAAACTCTAACTCTGTCTTCCGGTGTCTTATTAGAAATTATTTCAGTTTTCATTTTGTGTTTTCAAGTTTTTACATTTATAATTTTATTGCAATGTGGCAGACTGATCAGGGCAGTACGGGAACAACCCCGAGATGGGATGATCGCGGAAAGAGGCCAGCGGAAGAACATGTAAAGTGCCAGCATTGCTCTATCTTCAAGTATTTTAGTTATTTACATAATTGAAATAATATTAATTTTGTTCAAATATGCAGACACCTAGCCATGGTACGCTTGATGATTCCCTCTTTGAGGAAGAGCTTTCTTCATCCCTATCTCCAGTGCTCTTGTTGCGAAAAAAGGCACGAGATGCAAGGTCGAAATTTAATACTTTGATAGACACGCCTCAAACACCCGAAATAGAAGAGAGGATAAAACAACTTATGAGCCAGCTAGAAACATATTAGGTAATAATAAAAAGTCAAAAGGATATTTTTTTTGTTCTGCATGAGATGAATTGTGATAGTTTGATTTTTAATTTTTACATTGACTAAACTAACAAAAAGTTCTTTTGTATGTAGCGTTTTCTAGCACTTGCTGAACCCGGTGTTGGTGGTAGTGGGACACAAGGGCAAGAGATTTCCTAGCAACCCTCTCGTACACCTTCTACTCCTTTAGGTGCCAGCCAAGAAACACACATTGCCCAAGTAGACACCCAGCCAACCGCTGAACGTGTTGGTAGTGATGAGGTTGATATGGCCAACTACATTATTGCGTTTCCTGGAGCTACACGTGTCAGCTCCACAGGGACCATTAATGGCACGTTGTTGGTGAACGATGAAGGTGTCCCTATAAAGCACGTACAACTCCCAGGTAAATTTTAATATTTTAACTATTTCATGTACTCTATCTAAAACATATTTATCATGATTTTTATTTTTAAATTAATGATAATATCTTCTTCTTCTTCTTCTTCTTTTCCTTTTTTTTTGTAGGAAACAATGAGTTCTACAGGTTTTTGGAGAGCCATGCGTTGGTAATTTTTGGCCCAACCATATGCACAGGGTGGAATTCCCAGAATTCCAACCTGAAAAAAGAACTTCTAGATTATCTAGAAGCCATTTTTGGGGTCGGCACATTTGACAGAACAACGGTGGCTCGGGTAGCCGGAAAATATTTGAAATATACCAGGGACACCTATAGGATGCAATTTCAATTTAACCCTAGATACGAGCATCCTCTCACAGTTCCAGAGAGTGAGTGGAGAGCACTCATCCATGACGGAAAAGAGAAAAGGGCAAAGAAAGAAGGAAAAATGCCAACTTGACCCGCAAGGTAAATTACAACTTTAATTCAATAGCTTTAATTTTCTCTATGTCTAAAATAAAAGTGTGCTACGTCATATCTGACTTCAATATTTTGATGCTAGGTTTCCTGACACCTCGAAGGCAACCAAAGCTAGGATTGAAAAAAAGAGCCATCACAAGCTAGGCCAGGGCGGCTACTTGAAATTAGCCGCAAGAATTGTAATTAAGTAGCTAAACATCTTATAATTAATTGTATCGCCTTCCAACGTTTTTTTAATCCTATCAAATATGATTAAAAATACACAATCATATGTAATGTAGGGTGATGACTTCGGAACATAAACTACAGAGGAAGATAAAAACATCACTTTCCATTTCGGCTATCAAGCCGTAGTTGAACGTCGCAAAAGCTTGGGGCAGGTCCCAAGATCCAGAATGTCTGATAAGGTAAAACATTAACCTTTCAATATGTTTGTTTTTGTCCATAAATTCAATGTGTAATAACTTTGTTTGAATCAGGGGAGCAGCACTACCGATGAGGCAAATAACCCAGTTTTAGAGCCAGATGTAGATGATCCTCACATGCAACCTGATCATTGTAGTGGGGACCAGGCCGACAATGCTACTATCAGTGAGGGCCGTGACGGTAATTGATTTCCACTTATAATTTTTTCTAATTGTACCTTGATGGTTGTCCTTATAACGTTTTTTGTTTAAATGACAGAGAATGTTTCCCATGAGGATCTTACCACCAAAGAGGAAGACAAGGCAGCAGTCCCAACGGCGAAAACTGGTGCACCAGGTAAATTATCTCATTGCAATTTTTTTTGTTAATATTACCGAACTAGTTCAATGATATTTAAAAAATGACAATTAAAAGTTAATATTATCTGTTTTTTTAGGTGATGCCCCGTCACTGGATGAGACCAGACATCGTGATTACGCAACTAGGTCAACAACGACAACTGGTGCACCAGGTAAATAATCTCATTGCAAATTTTTTTATTAATATTACCGAACTAGTTCAATGATATTTAAAAACTGACAATTAAAATTTAATATTATCTGTTTTTGTAGGCGATGCCCCGTCACTGGATGAGACCAGACATCGTGACTACGCAACTAGGTCAACGCCGACAACTGGTGCACCAGGTAAATAATCTCATTGCAATTTTTTTTATTAATATTACCGAACTAGTTCAATGATATTTAAAAACTGACAATTAAAATTTAATATTATCTGTTTTTGTAGGTGATGCCCCATCACTGGATGAGACCATACATCGTGACTACGCAACTAGGTCAGCGGCGACAACTGGTGCACCAGGTAAATAATCTCATTGCAATTTTTTTTATTAATATTATCGAACTAGTTCAATGATATTTAAAAACTGAAAATTAAAATTTAATATTATCTGTTTTTGTAGGCGATGCCCCGTCACTGGATGAGACCAAACATCGTGACTACACAACTAGGTCAGCGGCGACAACTGGTACACCAGGTAAATAATCTCATTGCAAATTTTTTTATTAATATTACTGAACTAGTTCAATGATATTTAAAAACTGACAATTAAAATTTAATATTATCTGTTTTTGTAGGCGATGCCCTGTCACTGGATGAGACCAGACATCGTGACTACGCAACTAGGTCAGCGGCGACAACTGGTGCACCAGGTAAATAATCTCATTGCAATTTTTTTATTAATATTACCGAACTAGTTCAATGATATTTAAAAACTGACAATTAAAATTTAATATTATCTATTTTTGTAGGCGATGCCCTGTCACTGGATGAGACCAGACATTGTGACTACGCAACTAGGTTAGCAGTGCAGGTCGAAAGGCACGAAACAGGAGCAGAGCACGATGATATTGATGATGTAATTATGAGTTTTAGAAATAGGAAGAAGAAAAAGAAAATTTGATAATGTAAAATATTGTATTATTATAAGACAAACGTTACCATACTTGGAACGTTTTTTGCATTATATAAAAAACTCATTTATCATACTATTTCTATGTCAAGCATTGATTGCAATGTTTCCTTGTGTACTTTTTGTTGAATTGTTTTTTTATTAGTTATTGAATATTTTTTTTATGCTCATGAAAGTAAAAAATGAAATATAGATTGGTTATTAGGGAATTGAAAGTGATGTGAGGGGGAGGGGCGGGGGGTGGGGGCATAAGAGCTTCCACCTTCACGTGGTTGGGCCTGTTTAGTAGAGAATAATTTATTGGAGCGATTTAATCTTGGAGCAAACCTCCCTCGATCTAGCGTAGCAACAAAAAAGTTACTGTTGACTTAGTTGCTACTCTTTCAGATCGTGGGAGGCTTGTTCCAAGTTCATGCGACTCCCATAAATTGTTCTTGAAACGAAGAGGAGCTTTTTTCACAAAGGAAAAATTCGTAATTTTATTATAAGAAACAAAATTACATGTTACACTTTGCTGTAATGAACAGAGAAAAACATGCTAGTAGTTGCAGCCAGAGGCTAGATAAAACAGGGGAGTGAAATATTAAATTTTCCTTCCTTTTTTCTTTTCAACCTTTCGCCATGGACCAGGTGATGGCATGGTTGAGATAAGTGCGAGTTGATTTTCATTTATGCTTGCTCCGTTGTCCTTATCCGAATCAGATGTGTCTGTGTTGTGTTGTCTTTTTTGTCCTCCACTTCCTGGTTCATCATGGTCCAAAGATGTTGGAGCTGTGTTTGATGGCTCTTGCATCTCTTGTTCTAGTGTCTCAACTTCCGTTGTTGTCTGTTTTTTTTCTTCTGGAGTAGGTTCCGTCTCGACTTCTTCCATCTCCTATTCTGGTTCATCAGAGGGAAATTGCCAGCCCTTTGTAGCTTTTCCAGTCTTTTTATTTTTTCTGTTGTCTCTTTTAGCATCTGGACAAGTGTTATGCAAATGCCCTGTATTCCTGCATATTCTGCATCTGAAGGCAGTGTTCTC
Organism: Pinus albicaulis; assembly: GCA_034641835.2. Lineage (NCBI taxonomy): Eukaryota > Viridiplantae > Streptophyta > Pinopsida > Pinales > Pinaceae > Pinus > Pinus albicaulis. The sequence continues at coordinate 890,231,640 of CM076574.1, forward strand.
ATAATCGAGGTGCTGCGTCCATTTTTGCTGTTTGTGAGTCAACAGGATGCATTCTGGAAGCCCCTTGCTGAGGTCCAGTTCCACACAATTGCGTGCGAAAGTGTATACCCTTTCCTCCATGCGTTGGGTGTCCATTTTAATATAACTCCCAATCATGTCTCCAATGCTGCCCAATACATCTTCATTCCAGAAATGAAGTGGGAGGTTATAAAGCCGCACCCAGACCGACATTTTGGCTACCTCCATGGTGTTTGCATCAAACTCTGGAAACCATGGAGTGATCAATAAACCCGTGGATCCCCAGAACCACGGCCCAGACTTTTGAATGTGTTCTCTGGTATCCGAGGATAAGAATTTAACAATGAAAAATCCCTTTGAACAGAGGTGTATTTCGCATTCCGTCGTCCAATTGGTGAAAATGTAATGAAAAAGCTCCATTGGTTTTGGCCAAAAACAGTTAAATCTGCAAATGAGTGCTTGTGTTTCAAAGACATTTTTGTAGTCATCAATCTCAGATAGTTCAATTTGTAGTTCTGGAATCTGTGTGAGCTGTTCCACAATATATGGTTTAGGGGCATTTGCTGTCTGTGTCATAGGAGTAGCAGATTTGTTTTTCCCTTTTAAAATATTCTTGTAAGATGTTCCTGTGGGAAACTCATGACTGTTAGCGTTTGTGCCCCGGGGACCCTGTGCACTGTGCTGACCAGCAGCACCCCCTCTCAGTCGCAGATTGAGAAGGATGGTAGAAGCAGGAAAAATACCATAAACTTTGAGGATGATGGTGTCCAGTAGTGATTTCCCTCCATGGATGAGGGACTGTTCCTGACTCGGGTATCCAGTTTTTAGCTCAATAGTTTTCTTCAGGTCAGAGACCTGTTCAAATTCATTTACCCAAAACGATAAACTATGCTCCTTAGTATTTTTGATGAAAATATGAAAATAGTATGGGCTTACCCGAGTATCCTTTGCAATAGTAATGGTATTTTGCTCAGACCGTTCCTGGTGTGTCTGCTTCAGTGTTTCCAAGTCTGGAGCAGTTCCCTTTGCAGATGCATAGTTGACCAAATGCCCAAGAGCAACCCCACTCCAAGAGTTCGCACACAGATCCACTAGCCCGTATACAGATCCTAATAAAAAACTCGCGGCCTAAATGTAATATCGCAGCAACAGAGGGTGTGTGCGGCACCAAGCATCGCAGACATCCGTCATGTAGTCGCCGCCCTTCTCACCAGAGCGCCCATAATAATGCATGCCAATCCAGGGGGAGCACATACCAACACCGTTCGAAAGTGTCCATAGCAGTAGATCAAAGCATCGATCCAGTCTGCAGGGGGTCGCCGCCATTGATACAGAAACCCCTCCACCTGTTTTGTTGGCACGACAGACAAGTAAACGGTTCCACAGCCTCGCATAGATGGCTCCTCGGGGATCAACAGGGGTGTCACGGTGCCAAAAGCCATTGAAACACTTCCAGAATGACGAAAACCTGCAAGCGGCGGCGGCTTTTTTGGTTGCAAGAAAACCTAGGGCAGAGAAGAAATCGCCAGAGTAGTACATATTTCCCTTCAACGAAGAGGAGCTTATTCAAGTATGTTTTGACATTTTCAACATATGTTCTAACATTATCATAAGAATGCATCTTAGAGTAAAAAATACTACATCAATTACTTGTATTTATTGTATAGATAATGATGGATTTTGATTGACTTGGCAGTGCAGGTACAAATCCTCTCGCATCATGAGCAATACAACTTGTCAACCAGGGTCATGTCCAGGATATTTTTGCTTGTGCGCTTGACCAGGTTCGTAATGTCACATTTTGTAAGTTCCTTTACAGCTCATAATTCAATATTAAGCTTGTTCATGATTATTATCTAGGTTTTTTGTATGTGTTTTTTCATCTATTTGATTGTAAGAAACTCTGCATGTTTCCTGTTGTTCACTATGATTTCTCCCATTACCACTCCTAGGATGAATCCAACTTTATTGTTACATAGGTTACTTTATTGTTACTATGATTTATCCATTTACGATTTCATAGGTTACATCATGTAAAGTTGTCAATCTCAGGTTGGTGATGAGCTTTAGTTCTCCATATTTGGGGCTTTTCTGATATTTTATCCCTCATGTCATTCCTGCATCACCTCGTTGTTTGAGCATGCCAATTTTCTACCACTTGTACCAATTGGCACATGTCAATCTCCGAGTGGTGCCACATTTCACCTATTTTCAGTGAGAGTTTAGGGTTTCTCTAACATAGCTTCAGAAATCCGATTCAGTGCCTGCTTGAATATTGTCACATAATACTCATGGTTTGGATTGATGAGCATGTTTCGAATGGTTGGTTGATTCATAAGAACCACCCATATAGTCATCTTGAGATATTTCAGAAGTTTTCTCGGGTTTCCTTTTTCACCGTTTCTAGTGGGTGGGATGGTGTGGGGTGATCCATCAATACTGGTGCTCTTGTAGTAGGGAATTTGTTTTTTGGGATATAAAGGAGCATTTGATGTAGATATCCCATTGGATTCATTCATAGATGGGCACGAGAGGTCAAGAATTTAAATTAAAAATATGCAACCTCTAGCATGGCAACCTGAAGGCCGCGAGAGACACTGGTTAAAGATTGTTTTGTGCTGGCCTTAATATAGTCGTGATTTCTTTCTATTATATTAATGCAAATATATAGTTCGGTCTCATTAAAATGAGGATTGTGGTTGTATTTCTCTTTGGTTGTTTCTCTCTTAATGCTCCAAAAGTTGCCAAAAATTGCGATAGTTGTTTAGTTTGCCTGTTACAACTTAAAAGTGGTTTTTAGCAATGGGAGTCATGTTTTTTAAGGTTCATACTAATATGAAGATCTTGTAATTCTATATTCTGGATAAGAGAAGATGGCCTCTGCTTTGGGCAGTATAACAACAATTGCCACATCTACCTCATTGGGTAACAATGGAAAGGGGAAGAAGTTGGGTGCAATGTTTGATAATTATGGCAGACAATTGTCTTCTCTTTCAGTTTTTTCACCCATTTCCTTTAATCGCTCAAGCAGAAGAGGGACTCTGAGATTACGCGACACAGAGAAGGTAGTTAATACAAGAGCTATGGAAAAGGAGTTGTACTTCAACAAGGATGGCTCAGTGACAAAAAAATTGCAGGTCAGAGAAAAACTTATGTTTAAAGGAAGGTCACCTGCACGTGAAACTTCACTGCGGTGCATCTTTCCTTGTCCACTTATGTTCGATTTTAATATGTTATTTTAATTTTTCATGGAGAGTTGTTTTGGCATATGGTCTGGCATTCAATTGCACACTTACTGAAAGCATTGTCAATTTGTCTTGCAGGTGGTGTGAACAAACTTGCTGATCTTGTTGGAGTCACCCTTGGGGCGAAGGGAAAAATGTTGTCTTGGAGAGCAAGCATGGTTCTCCAAAAATAGTTAATGATGGTGTGACAGTAGCTAAGGAGGTAATTTGCAGATGTGTGCTCTGGTTTTCTTTTTAATGTTGTATTAGTTCCCCTTCTTAAATGTCTTAGATTTGGTAGGCATAATTTGAAAACTCAAAGGTGAAAGGAAACATATTTGTTACCCAGTGGTCTACTTGGCCTATGGACTAGCCACATTAGAGTAATGCATAAAGATTTTCACAACAATAAAAGGAAAGGGTTATGGCCGAGTCAAATTTTATTGTTATTGACAGTGTAATGAAATGTATCTCAATGCTATGGTTTTGGCCTTTTTATTGGTTGAATTAGAGGACCCAGTTGAAAATATTGGGGCCAAGTTGGTAAGGCAAGCTGCGGCAAAGACAAATGATTTAGCTCGGGATGGAACCACAACATCTGTTGTTCTTTCACATGTTGGAATATTGAAAAATTCCAGAAAAATGAATGGAGAATAAATCTCCCTTCCTCTAACACAGAGAAAATAAAAATTTCTTTGACAGGAGACAGAGTTTCAATACTTTGAAAACAAACTTCTATTCCCTTCAATAACTCAAAAAAAAAACTATTACACTACTTCCTCACTGAGAGGGATTACAAAATTATGACTGCTACAAAACGCAGTGCATAAAACCAACTCACTGTCTGTTCAAAACAAACATACTTTGTCTCTAAAACACTCTGCTGTGTTTTTCACTTTCGCACTGCTGTGCATACACACTTAAAAAGTTACACTCAGTCTTTCACTTTTTACACACTGCTGTGTAATAAAAAATTTACGTACTGTCTATAAAAAAAACTACCAAGCTTTTTTGTCCTTTTTATTTTTATATGCCGTAACACATAAAACATATTATAATAAACCCTCTTTTTAAAAAAACAAAATTAAAACTAAATTCTATGGCCCACCTTTCATTTCGCATATGATATATATATAACATATGTTTAAAACATATGTATATATTAAAGCATACATAAAATTAAACTATCAAAACATTAAAGAACCCTTTTCGTCGGACTTCAAAAGTCTGAATAGATTGAATTTCAAACCAAATTCGCGTTCCAAAATGGGATGCTAACGTCTGCCTAATTTGTAATGCGAATTCTCAATCCAATGTGCCTTATAAAAAATTCGGGTCCGGTTTTCAGGTTTTCAGATTCCCTTCAATTTCATGTGATCCAATATTAATGCTCCACGTGTCCTCCTTTTGAATTTACAAGACTGGGGGGTAAATTTCTGTTTTTCTAATTTCTGGTTGGTGAATTGCGTTAATGCTGGTTGTTGTGTTTAAATACAATATTGTACAGAAATATCGCTGTGGCCGTCTACAAAAAAAACTTGCAGGAATTTTAAATGTTGAATTAAATTTCTGGATGGTGTGCAAGCAACCTCCAAAAAAAATGTTGCTGCTGCATTCGTCCTTCTGCTGCAGCAGTTGAAGTTAAAATTCAACAGCACAGGGTTTAATAAGTGAGGGTGTAAAGGTAACTTTTGTCGATAGTACTGGATTAAGATCATCTATTCATTTTTGTAGGGTCTTATGGTGTTTGGTTTTTTAGTTTTGGGTTGGGCTTATTGAGTCTAAGATAGTTTTTGAGTGAAAAAATTTCTATCAGGTATTAAAAAATTTTGGTTATTTTTTCAAAATTTATGAGCTTGTTAGGAAATACAAAACTGACAATGGTTGTATCTTAAATTTGTGGAAAATAATTTGAAATGAAACCTTTTTGTTTAGGTTGTTGCAGCAGGTGCAAACCCCGTTCAAATTACTAGGGGCATTTACAAGACAATAAAGGCCCTTGTTTCGGAACTCAAAATTTTGTCAAAGGAGGTAAACGCTTGCCTTTTGAGTAGGCTGGTTTTCCTTTTTGCTGATGGTTTGGTGTATCTAATTGAATTAGTTGCCTAAGGTATTTTTTGTTGCAAAATCCTTTTCATTTTTCATACAGTATTGGCCTTGTGGAATACATTTGATTGTGTGGTCTTGTTAGATCTACAACATTTGTAGTTGTTTAGTCTTATGGCCGAGGTGCACTTTTATTATGGAAATAGTTGATGCAATATTGTCATTTAATCCTTACTGGAGGGTAGCATGTTGAGAAGTTTCTTGTGAAACATTTGGTATTCAAAATGACACTTGATCCTATACAACATCATGCACTTGACTTCAAAATTCATATTCAAAGTGTGCCAGACAATTCTTGCAAAATTTCAAATATTTATGTTGTTTTAAACCATTATCTTTTTCATGTAATGGATGCTGAAAATGAGAAAAAGACTTTGGTATGAAACCAACTGGTGAATAATTTCCAGCAAAACAACCACTTCCAAGACATGATTTAGAAGTAGAACATATGTACTTATGAAGCATAGAAAGATATCCTTGATGCATTGTCAATGTTTGGCTAGGGTTATTTTTGGAGAAAATAACTCCTAATTCCTAGAATAGTGATCTTCAATACAAGTAAATGCCAGAGAAGAGATATCATCGTGTGACATAAACCTATTAACAAAAGTGAACAGGGAATTATTATTAATTATGGCATACTAAGTTGTCAGTGATCTTGACTATTTGTCTTTAACATGTAAAAATGTTAAATTCCAAACTTACATCATCATGGTTTGGCATCATGAGCTTGACTAATTGTCCACCATGCTCATATTTTCATTGTTGTATTCATATCTATAAACAACGTTTCAAATAATAATAATAAAGTTCTATAAGAAAAATCCATACCTCCATGTTGCTGCTCCTTGTGAGACAAAGTCAAGATTGCATTACACAATCTGACACATAAGAATCTCCTATATCCCGATGGTATGTATCCAAATTCTTATAATAGTGTCTTCAAGACTTATGTTGACATTGCCAATGAGATATTTAAGCAATGAAAGATGGAGCCTTCTTCATTGTTGTATATGTAACAGTCTTTTATTAATATAAATATTGATAGTTTTGTCTTTCTGAAAATGAAATGTAAAAATAATTTATTGTGGTCAATTGAAAAGTTTTTTTTTTTTTAAAGCTTTTCATTATGGAAGGGCGACATAGATATATGCTCTTCTAATTGAAATTTGGACTTGCCCTTCAAATTTGATCACTGTGTGGGACCTTAACAAACAATAAAACTATTTTGCCGCGCGTTATATAAAACATATAACAAAACCTTTGTCAAAACTTCAAACGAACACTTTAGATTTGGGTATTTCATCACGAATTGATCATTTTACCATGTACCTTCTTCTAGAGGAATATTATTCCACTTGATTAGGTACTTCATAATGGTTATATGTCAAAGAGATACAAAATGTTTATCTATAACTTTTTGTGGTTCAAAAATCAAATTTCATTCTTCATCTAATTTTGGAAGTTCTATTTACATTGGCATATTTTTTCCCAAAACTTTTTTTAGGCAAGATACATGAAAAACCTTATGAATGCAAGAAGAAGGAAAATATAACTTCTATACCACTTGTGCAATCCTATGAATAATTATTTAGGGCCATAACATTTTGGAGCTAATTCTTTATTCTTCTTTTTCTTGAATGAAGATTGCTTATAATGCTATAATCTAAAAAATACCCAATTACCCTCCTCAAATTATCTTTCACTTCAATGGTGTTCCCCTTGTTGTTTTATCATGTTTCATTTCATTTGAAGGTTTTCCATAATAATTTTCAAATTTTCTTTAGTATTTTCCATATGTGACTCTGTTTCCTATACTTTGGACTTATCTTGCAAAAAGTATGAGATACTAGGAGTTGGATATCTATAAAGGGCCTTAAATGGGGAAATTTTAGTAGATGTGTGATAGGTAGTATCATATTACCATTCTTCCTTGATGAACCCACTTCATCCATTAAGATTGCTTTTCTAAAGAGTAGCATTGTAGATAACCTTAAAAACATTTGTTAACTATTTTTGTTTGACCATTTGATTGTGTTTGATATGTAGAACTCATGGCAGCTAGTGTTTCTCCACTCATATTAAATAATTATTTCCAAAAGTTTCTTGTTACTATTACTTTAGGAAAACCATGAAGACTATGAATTTCTTTCATGAACACTTCTGCCACTTGGCTTGTTGTTTATGTACTTTGAGCTCTACAAAAAAAATCTACAAAATTTGTCTATATAAATGACCACAAAAATGTAATACTTACCTTTATATTTCAGTAACCCTGTAATAAAGTCTATTGATATATCTTCTAGTCTTGGAATATGTATGTGGAATGGTTGAAGTAACCCTAGAGATTTTACTATCTCTCTTTTATTTATTATGCAAACCTGGCCTTCTCTTACAAAATTTTGAATATCTTTCTCCATTCCTTCCAAAAATATATTTTTTGATCCTTTGAGATGTTTTAAGGAATCCTGCGTCCTACCATCAGAGAGACATGGGACTCCCTTAATATTTGTTTATTCAAATATGCTTGCGTGCATAAAAATATTCTACATTTGCACCAAAGTATATCTCTCTTTCACTCCCAATGCTCCATAGAGTTCATCCCATCCTTTATAAATTTTAGTTTTTGTTTAGTACTATTGTCATTTTTCCATTATGGCAAGCTTCTTCTAGCTACCTAGGAATATAAAATTTAATTGGATATAAATTTTAGGCCTCTTCTATTTTACAAAGAGCATCATGTACTAAATTTTCCTTACCCTTTTTGCAGATTATCTCAAAATTAAAACTTTGCATTTTTTCTCCTCATTTTTGTTAATCTTCTAATGAAAATCATAGCTTCAAAAAATAATTTATGCTATCATGGTATATATTGACTTTAAAGTACCTCCCAATGATATACTATCCCCATTTTTTATTGCATGTAATATTGCTTCCATTTATTTTTTATACGTAGATTTCACCAAATATTTTCTTTGAATTCCTTGCTTTTAAAAGCCAATGATATCCCTTATTGTGTTAATGTTACGTAAATTCCTTGTCCTAGTGCCTCACACTCTACCATGAATGTTTTACCAAAAGTAGGTGCAACCGATGTTGGTGTAGAAGACATGGCATCCATTAAAAGAGAGAATGCCAAAGTAGCCTCATCATTCCATATAAATGATATTTTCCTCAAGAGATATGTGAGTGGACTTGAAATGCATGCATAATTCTTAACAAATTATCAATAATATCATGTAAGTCTAAAAAATCTTCTAAGAACCTTGATTTTCTTAAGAATAGGTCATTTTGTAATAGCTTGCATCTTTTGAGGCTCCAACTTCACTCCTTCCTTTAAAACAATATGAACCAAATACTCGAATTCTTATTTCCCAAAAGCACATTTGGATATTTTTACATAAAAAATGATTTTTCTCAATAATTTATATAACTTTTCAACATGTTTAGTGTGGTATTCCCATGATTTATTATAAATATGTGTATTATCAAAGAAAACCAGCACAAATTTTATAATATGGGATCGAAACAAAATTGTTCTTAAGTCGAGCCCGCCGGACTTCAAACGACGATAAACCATAATTCAAACCAAATTAGCGTTCCAAAATAGCGTATTGTGTCAGTAATTTTGTGATACGAGAAATCCAAACTCAATTCCGCCCTAATATTTTGAATTAAATTTGGTAGCGTACTGTGAGAAGGGAGAGTTGTGGCGCCGTTACCTCCGTGCGTCCTAATATTTTAGTCCGGATTTCAACTAGCATGGCCGGGCAGGCAAAGATCGCTCAATCAATTTCTGCCACGTGTCACTCCAATCAAAACTTACCCTGCTCTCTCGTATGGAGTGCATTCGATGGCATTTAAGAGCGATGGGACATGGATGTGGAGATTTCATATCAATCGCATTAAGTTTTAATGTTGTTCAATTAAGTTCCAAGGTTTTCACATCAAATGCACGTGAGTAAGTTTTAACAGCACATTGAATCGGACCTCCACTCACATTAGTGATTAAAAACGTAACTCCAATATGATCTGCCTTCGGCTCTCATTGTGATCAAGAGATTAATTATGACGGGAGGCGTCCTTGATTACATTGCGGTAAATTGATAAAATGGCGTTTCGCTATGGTTTTCAGACAGACAGTTCTTGGGTGCACACTCATGTGTGAAAGGACAAGTGGCCGAAATTTGAGGCTATGTTTGCTTAGACAGCATTTGCATATACTGCATTTCTCTTGAGATATAAATACACGTATGCATCTTCACATCTTGCGTTACGCCTCATCTCCTCTGGCCTTGCTATTTGCATCCATGCCTCGCACAACGTCGAAAGGATGCGTTATCGGGGAGCACGGAATCAACACTAACGCTCCCTCCGGCCCCGCTGAGTTGTCTTCGGCCAGTCCGGTGGTGTGCAGCCGCGGGTCGCTATCCAGTGCAGGGTAGGCGGGGTTGGGTTGTAGGATCTGGCCACCGTATGGATTCCCCACAGCTTCGTTTCCCCACCGCTAGTTCACCTTCTCCCACGACGTGCGCGATTTTCCTTGTTCTTTCTCTCAGCGCCCCTGAATCAGAAACTTCAATCAGCATTGGTTTTGCGAGGCCCAAACGGAGGAAGAGATGCACCCATCACGTGAGTCCGAGGCTGAAAAGCCGGCGGCAGTGGGCCAACGCCGGGAGGGACGTGGTATGAATGTGGGTAACACAGCGACCAGGACCTTCAGGGTAGTCGAATCGTGGAGGAACCACTTCGGAGGGTAGTTTGGTTAATTTGTTTTTTCTTGTATGGCCCTTGAATTGGGATGCTTTTATATTATATTATTGTCTTGGACCTACCTTAATATTTTTTGAATGCAACAAACGTTCCATTTAGTTCCCGATATGAGAGTGATATTCTTAATTTTTTGATGACAAATTTTGTAGTTTGGGCAATGTTTTTGTGTGAGCGTATATCAACGGTACATATCTACACACATTATATCCGCTTGATTATTTTCATGGGCCGGTTTTACTTCATATAATATATTCAAAACCATGATTTTTCTCTTGTGATGATTAATTTTTATCACTCTGCCTTCAAAACTAGCGATGCTAGTTTATTGATATCAGTTTGATGGTCTTTTTATTTTGGACATATCACACTCCTCACATGATTAGTGTTTTTCTGCATTCAAGGATTTTGATTTTAATTTGTATTTGGAACCAATGGACGTGGTGCTCCATCATTGCTTTACACTTATTCTACATCTTGCTATTTCACTTTCTTATAGATGCCTAGGACTTTGTTTACTGAATGTTTTCTTAGATTGACTTGATAATCTCCATGTGGACAGGTCTTGGGTTTTATATCATGTCCATGTGACATGGGGTATTTTTCTATCATTTAAGGGTGGGACTTCCACTTTTCTGGATGGATATTTGAGTTCTAAATGTTGGTGATATAATAGCTTGTGAATACTTTTTTCTTATATAATATATTCAAATAGACGTTTTTTCTCTTGTGAAAAAAAATGATTGATGTTTATCACTGCCTTCAAAACTAACAACGTGTTGGTTTATTGACAGTCCGATGGTCTTTTTATATTTTGGACATATCCCTCTCACATGATTAGCGTTTTTCTCTGTTCAGAGATTTAGGTACTAATTTTATTTGGAACAATGGACGTTGGTACTCTATACGATTGCTTTACTATTCTCCCTGCTGCTATTTCACTTTCTTATAGATGCCTCGGGCATATTTGGATTCTTTCTCGGATTGTCGATAATCTCCATGTGAATCGTTCTTGGGTTTTTACTTATCATGTCTGTATATGTGACATGGGGTATTTTTCTATCATTTTTTCGTTGGGACTTCCAGCACTTACCGGATGGATATTTGGGTTCCAATCTTCAAATGTGAAAATGTAATGACTTCTGTAATTTGTTTTACTTCTTATAATATAGCTCATTTTTCTGCGATAAAAAAAATTGTTCATGTTTATCACTCTGCCTTCAAAACTAGTGATGCCTTTAGTTTATTGATATGGTCGATGGTCTTTTTATGTTTTGGACATCACTCTTCGGTCATATTTATTTTTTTCTCGTTGAGGATTTTGGGTACTTTAATTTGTATTTGGAACAATGAACGTCGATTACTCTATCCCCATTGCTTTACTATTCTACATACTTGCTATTTCACTTTTCTTATAGATACCTGGACACATTTATGGATGTTTTCTCCCTTCAGTTGTCGATAGTATCTCCATCGAGAAATGGACCGTTGCGGTTTTATATCATGTCCACATATGTGACATGGGGTATTTTCTCTATCATTGTCGGGGTGGGACTTCACTTGCGGATGGATATTTGGGTTCCAATCTTAGATGCTGAAAATGTGACAGAACTTCATGGATTGTTTTACTTCATATAATATACTTCAAAACAACATTTTTCTCTTGTGAAAAAAGACAGTTAATGTTTATCACTACGCCTTCAAAACTAGCGATGTTGGTTTTATGACCACTCAGTCGATAGTCTTTATATTTTGGACATATCACCTCCTCATGATTATCGTTTTTCTGCATTGAGGATTTTTGGTACCTTGGTGTATTTGGAACAATGGGCAGTGATGCATTCTCTTGTTGCTTTACTATTCTACATACTGCTATTTCACTGCCATAGATGCCTCGGGCATATTTGGATGCTTTCTCGGATTATTGATAATCTCCATGTGGGCCAACGTTACTAGGTTTTATATCAAATTCTGTATGTGACATGGCATTTATATTTTAAAGTGGGACTTCCACTTTTCTGGATGGATATTTGGGTTCCAATCGTTAGATGTGCAAATACAACAACCCTCAGGGCTGCGCTTTACTTCATATGTTCAACAACGTTTTTCTCTTGTGAAAAAAAATGATTAATGTTTATCACTCTGCCTTCAAAATAAATCTTTGGTTTACATGCAATCTGGTCCCGATGAATAACTTCTTTTTTGGACATATCACACTCCTCACATGATTAGCGTTTTTCTCTGATGAGATTTTGTTTTCATTTTTATTTTGAATATTGATCGGTACTCTATACGTTTAGCTTCCTATTCTACATCTTTATTTCCTTTCTATAGATGCCTCGGGCATATTTAGATCTTTTCTCCAGTTGTCGATAATCTCCATGTGGACCGTTCATGGTTTTATATCCCGTAATATATGTGACATAGGGTATTTTTCTATCATTGTGCAGGTGGGACTTCCACTTTTGGATGGATATTTGGGTTCCAATTTTTAGATGTGAAAATGTAATGACTTCATGGGCCATTTTACTTCATATAATATATTCAAAACAACGTTTTTCTCTTGTGAAAAAAAATGATTGTTTATATATAGTCGGCGTTGCTTGAGTGGTTTATTATAGTAATATTTCACGATCATTGGAACACCCACAATTCATAACAAATATTGGAGATTCTTGTCTATTTTAAAGTTTCATAAATTGAATATACATGCCGTTGGTATACCGACGCCTTATGCTTTGTCCAATTGCGACGAAGCTTAAAAACGTCGGAAGAGCGCGGTATAAAGCATCGGAAAAGCAGCGTATAAAACATCGGACCACATTTGGTCAGATTAATGATTTGAAACATCGAAAGAGCGGCCGTTGAAAACGTCGGACCACAAATCGGAATTGCGACGGTTACAAACGTCGGAAGAGCAACGTCAAAATGTCGGACACAGTACATCAAGATTATGATAGTTTACAAACATCGGAAGAGCGACGTTCAAAACGTCGGACACATTCTGCGTCGAAGTGTGATGGATTTCTTGTCGGAAGCGCGGCCCGGTTTGGGTAACGTCCCGGAAGAGCGACGCTTGTTTGGAGACGACGGAAAATGTTTCGGTAGTGTGACACTTTTTCGTGCGTGAAATCAGCGATATGGAAAAACACGTTTTTCCCGTCCTCGGCTTGTCACTCTTGCGACAGCTATGTCGAATAGCGACGAATTGGTCGTCGGAAATTAGCCAAATTTTCTAGTGAGAGGCTACTAAGTATAAAAAGTAATCCTGGGCTGTAATTTGGTGGATTCATTAACGGTGCATGGGTCAACATGTGTTTTAAAGCATCAAAATATTGATCGATCTCATCCCAAACGAAAGAACATTATGTTTCAAAGCACAGTAAAACCTTTGGTTAACTCAACATAGTTACGGATGAATCTACATAGAAATTTTGCTTTCCCTTGCAAAATTTCGGTTAATGGTGAGGAAGAGGAGAGTGAGTTATTGTGGCCTCAACCTTCGAAGGAGTGTTCTGCAGATTCCCTTCACCAGAACAAAAATCCCGATGGCCACAGTTGTACACGGGAAACACACTTGTGGATTCAACGGAGCATCTTATATTACTTTTTTGCATTGCATAAAAATCACTCGTAAGTGAGTAGGATGATCTTCCTTGTGTAATGAATGAGCGGAGTAAAATCATCGAGATAAAGGTTTCACAATGTATTTAATGTCATGAAAAGCATAGGACATTTCCCTTTGAAAATTTTCCCTAGCATTCTTTAATCCGAAAGGTAATTTACAATAAACGTCCCCAAGGACAAATGAGCGTTGTTTTTGGTTGATCAGCGAAGTATATTTTATTTGATTGTATCGGGAAAAGATCCATCCATAAATGAATACATTTCATTTCGGCCTGTCGTCAATAATTTAGTCGATATAAGGAGTTGGATAATTGTCTTTAGGACAAGACTGTTAATATCATATAATCAACACATACCAAGTATGGTTCCTTGCTTTTTGCTCTTGGAAAAATATTAGATACCCAATCGCGATAACTTTGCTTGATGATCGATAAATAAAACCTGGTATCGATAATTTCTCAACCCATTTTAATGGCAACAACTTTTTGTGGATATCGGGCGTAATGTTATCTGTGATTTAGCATCAGCGTAAATCTTTATTTCATGAATGACAATGTTGGGATCGATTCTTGGCATTTCTTGAAATAAGTTTATATGTAAATTTAAATTGGAATTCTTGAAATAAGACTTTATATGCCAGAAATTTAATCGGCATTACCGCGAAGCACCTATATAGATATTTTAATTATTCAGGATTTCACTAATATGTCAGCGAAATGGCGAATAAATATTCCCAAATTTGCCGGAATCCAAATTTGTGATCGGGGTGGGCTCGAGGTTCCGCAAACCTTAGTCAGAAAATTTATAAAAATAGAAAAAATTATTTTCTAATTTATCAATCTGAGATAAAAATGATGACCTGATATAGATCATCCATAGTGATCCTTCTGAGACAAGAATTCGCGAATGCTTTCCTTGATACTTGAAACACTTGTTGAAAGGATCAGGAATTGATGTTGTAGCCGAGCTTGATATTGAAAATGATTCTTCATTGATCATTCATTGGATAATCCTTCGATTGATAAAGGATCCGGAGATATTTATCTTGCTTGATATTTTATTTCAAAAGGACTCAAAGGCATCATGCCATTGGAATGAATCAATTCGATTCTAAAGGCTTATCAAGGGTCATTAAATGGAATAGTTCTTGATGTAATCATATTGATATTAGCATTGTTATGGCAATGCGTTAGGTGGAGGCATAGAAAGAATTTCCCATTAAAGCATAATATTTAATTAAACCTACTCCTAAATCTCAAGGACGATCATTTTTCCAACGTCTTGAATACTATCGATGAAAATTTGAGTCGAACGAATAATATAATGAGAGTGATCGAATTTCACAATGCTATTTCCTTGATGAAACATAATTATTCGAAAGAAAAATGACACGACATGGTCTAGCATAAGACTGACCGACCCGAGAAGAAGGTTGTAATCTGAGGCATCAACTACTTCCACATCTAAATTAATGATTTTTCCTTCGACTTCTATACGTAGATCCTGTAATTCTGAATGGATGGAATCCTCTTGTCAAAAGATTTGATTGTCGGTGATTGGTTAGGGTTGGAGAACCAAGTGATTTCCAATATTTTAACGACATGATACACGTAGATGCTCCTTCATCGATAACAATACGAGAAAGCAACATCTTTTGACTAGTCTTGCCAGGATCTAAAAAGCCATTTGATAGGAGACGAGTGTAGAGATTTGTTTAAATCGAAGACCATGAGGTTTGAATCTTGAAGATCTCTTTGACTCCAATGGATGATAAGAGTAATTTCCTTTGGGTTGGATGATTGCGGCACTTCCAAAGGCCGACGTACTGAAGGAGATATTGCCTCATTATCACGTGGTATAATTTTAGGCAGAAATATCCATGGATTAGAGAGTTGATTTTATGATTTTACCCTTTAATGGGAAGTTTGATTACTAAATCAAGATTCGGTTTTATTCGATATGTAGTGGATCGAAGCCGGAGGAAGTCTTAAATTTGTAGTGCATAACTATAATTTTCTATTATTTACCCGGCAACAAGGTTTTTTACTACCATAATCTTGCTGATCGAGTCACAACCATAAAAATATCTTGTTGATGCATTAGAGGGAGATCAATCATTTTACCTCTTGAATCAAGAATATTCAAGACAATGGGAGTGGGTGAGCCTTTAACGAACTTAGACACCTCGGACTATGTGGACATTCCTTGGTAGAAGTGATCCTCATCACATATAAGATAAGGATAACGGGTTTAGTTTTATCATCGATTGATTCGATTTTATCGGTTTTTCCTTGGGAGATGAAGTCTATTTATTTTTCTTCCTTTCTTCTTGTTTCACGGATTTCAACTTTGTAGTAGATGAATCTACAATGTGAATATCGGCGAAGTCTCCGAGGAAGATTCTCCTTTTGGTGAATTAGGTAAAGTTATAATAGGGGAAGTAACCTTTGAAGATTTCTTCTTAATCTTAGTTGTACTATTTGAACCTATTACACCATCGACGACATGAGACCATGAAGGAGTTGTTGTTATTTGACCGGGACGTGGTAAATCGGGAATTTTCTTGTGCAAAGTTTCGGGCCCAGGTGCATACAGTCTAGATGCGTAGCGAGCGATAACTTGTTCTTTGTTGACAACCCCACACTTTGGCTACATCTTGATTTTTGGTAGCAATGATTTGACAAATGATACGCAATATTTGATCCCGGATAATGTTTTTTACCAAACTTCTTCTATGTCTCCATTCATTTATATGTTTTGATATGTATGTAGACGTAGATTGTTTTAGTGAAGTTAGTAATTCCGTGCCATTGTCGTATACGGCAGCAGCGAAAATGAGTTAAGAAAGCATTTGCTAGAACGTTGAAATTATTAAATGAGCCTCATGGTAGTTCAATGTACCCTTGTGTGACTAATCCTGTGCGTTCTGCGAAAGAGTCTAAGTCGAATGGAATCATTGATTAATGAGTTAGTGCACCAAAGGTGGTAAGTCATGACATGGTTAGAAGGATCCTCTCGATTTTCCTTCAAAATTTGGCATATCAGCAAGGCAACTTATATGAGGCATAGGTGGCAATATGGATGATAATAGATAGGATCATTTGTAGGCAAGATAAATCAGTAAATCAAAAGTTGCTATGAATGGAAATCAACGGGTAGAGGTCTTGTGGATAACCTTGTGAAACTAAACCAGTCCCGGAGGATATCTAGGATAACTTTAAGGCAGGTTGTGCATTTGGAATGAGTACCCTTGGATAACCGGGAATAAACTGGACCATCTTAGGGTTGAGCAGGTGTTGATATGTATACTGAGGGTATGGTTGTTGCGGGTAGACTAGAGTTTGTGAAAACAGTCCATATTGATGCACGACCCTTGATAGTTGATAAGTAAGCGGATTGAATTGTTATAATTGTACTTGTACCAGGTTGTCTTATGGGCATTTGAGCAAATGTCAATTGTAGGTCCTAAGGCCTTGAAATAGAAACTTTTGAGAATCATGTACTAATGTTTGAGGGCAGTAATAGGAGTTGTATACATTGCGGGAATATGTGTGATAGGTTGAATAGAAGTCGAGAGGGTAAATGCAGAATGGATTCGTAGGTACTTGGACATTTGTTAATTTGGACGGATGCAGTGTTTGAATGACAAGTTGGATAGGTTGTTGTAGTTGATTATAACCAAATTGTTGTCCAACTTGATAATAGTACTTGCATATTTGGTTGTAAATTACGGTGAATTGAGATGGATCCCACACCATTCCGGGGAGATGAAGGTCACAATGAAGGTTGTACATAAGATGAGCCATTAACAGTTGAACATATGGCTAATAATTAATTTGGATAATTTCCACCTCAACTTGTACCATTTGTACATTCTAGATAGAATTGTTATCCCTAAAGGAGGTTGCAATCAACCAGGCTAGATCTTGCCCTTGAGGTTGATGACCTTGAGGCCAATCATCCCCTAAGGTTGACATTGACCTTGAGGTATCTGTATCCTTAGAGTTGATATTGACCTGGTTATGTATTGTCCTTGGGGTTGCCCCCCGGGATGTATTTGACTACTTTGAGGTTCCCAGTACATCATTACTACTTTGATAACACAGGTTTGGGATATTTCCAGTCATCATATAAATTTTCTCATTGTTCAAAGTTCTAGTATTTGATTCATTCCAGCGGATATTGTGGCATAGGTTTCTTCAGGAAGAGGGAGGTCTCCACGAATGTAATGAGGCGGCCCGTGCTTGCGGGAGCAGACGGATAACCCATAGAGATGTTGGCGTTCACAAACAAACATAAGATGAATCACGACATGTTTAACGGAAGTCTATAACCTATTGGTGTAGGAAAAAAGGAATTCGGTGGCAGTCTCTTGAATACCTACGTTTTATAGAAAATCTATCAATGAAGAATAACAAGCATCTTTCACAAAGGACTATAAAATTGATTTACTTTCTCCAAGTTCCAAAGTTTCTGGATTGAAGGAAGAACAATCTCTTCCTCTATATCGAGTGATTTCTTCAATACTAATGAGACCAGGGGAGAATATCTTAAACAATCGATTCCTTACTATGGAGTGAATTAGGATAATTGGAAGTTGGAATAGTGAATTCTAAAGTAGGTGCTGATGTGAGGTTGATTTAGGTTGAAATTTCGGAGTTTAGGTGATAATTCATTTTGTTGCCAGAAGCCTTCCATAATTCGGAAATTAAAACTATGCATGGAGTATGTTATACTGGCCCTTGGATTGATCTGCCAGGTAGGATGAATAATTATGGATGATTCTCCTTGTTGATTAATCAGTTTTCTTGATAACATTTTGATATCAAAGATTTAAGTCTTCTAGTTGGCTTGGTGTGTACTCGGGGGGTTTCCCGAGTCTATGTGATAGATGCCATTACAATTCGGCCATGATTAAACAATTTTAACACACACAAACAAAGAAAATTTCAATCAAACCTAAAGTCACTAATGAAACAATCAAATGAATCACATGCCTATAAAAATCTAAGAGATGAATACACAAATATCGATTCGCACTAAAAACACTAGTTGGTGATGAAATCAACATCGTAAATTTTGATACGAAATGGCGGCGGTTGGAAACCCCGGTTACCCCAAAAACTACTTAATAAACGGTAGTGCAAGTTTCTCCACTTAAACCATCTCGAGTGAAGATAACCCTCCCGGAGAGTCAAGTGAGTCTAGCGTGGCCGTCTATTCTGCAGATGCAGTGGGACCTCCCCTCCACCGTCACCTTGGGAAAAAATCCTAAGATTTAGCCTAAAGTCCTGGCAGGGTGTCTCTCTGGGGAGCAGTCTACGATCCGGTATACACACAAGGGCGAGTAAGCAGATCCGAAATCCCTTGAAGGCTCCTTGACATAATCCAAGGTTTCACCGACCAGTGACCTCGGGCTCTGGACAATGATACATGAGATTTAACATAGTATGTACATCTTCTATCATTCCCAATGAATGGTATGATTACCTCCTTTGGTTCACATATAATCGTGTTCTTGACTCCTTTAGGAGGAGCTTCCTAGAGCATACATGCTACAATTGGATTTTCCTACGGCAGAATCGACTACCTTGTTTTTCTTGTCTTGGAGAGTTAACTAAAACCTATTCCAAGGCACTAGCTAAACTATGTTGGTGAAAAGTGCCCTAGAAAATATAAAATTTCTAGATTGATTTTAATTAAGTAGTACTTTTTAATTAGCGATTTCTTAGGACAATGGGTATGGAAATGAAACTTGATGATGTTTTAATGACTTGGAAACTCAAAATACGCTACAATGCATCTAAATGATAAACGACTCATTTCACCAATGAAATCTAACTAGAGGAAAGAGTTGAGAGATTTTCAGAAACTTTCTAAATATCAATTCTTTATTTTATGCTAGGGCTTGAAAAGAGACAATTCTAGGAATTTCAATTCCAGATAAATTATTTTTCATCAGTGAATTCCCTATATCATTAAGATTGGAAGTAAAAACAAACTTCTTAGAAAGAAAATAAAAAAGCTTTAAAACTACAAAATTCAAAAATAAAATAAATGTCATTTTGTAGACTCTATCTAAAAGGTTAGAGTGTTTAAGCTGGTTTGTAATCTAACCAAGAATTTTTTGCTTATTCAGTAAATCAAAGCATCCAAAGTTTTAAAATGAAATTAGGACATCGATCTAAAGGTTTTACAAGTTTGCAAATGAAAATAAGATCAATTTTTCATAAGAATAACAATTGCATCCAAGTTGATAGCTCAACGGAAAACAATAAATGAGCGCTAAGGTATACAAAAGTTTGATTTAAAGCAATGGGATGACTAGGCAAAATGTTTACTCATAATATGGCTTAAGCTGAATAGATCACTTTAATCACGAAATTCTTGAAAGAAACCTTCAAAGTCATTGGCATCGAAGGCAAATTGGATAAAAGAACAAAAAATCTGAAATGGGATCACAGAAAATATAATTTCTCTTTTTTCTAAAATTTTCCAAAGATCAGCGATTTTTAATGGAATAAAGTGTGATGCCATAGCATTGATACACTAAAAATTTAGAGTCTCTTTGCTGTTTTAAATAAAAAAGTGTGGAGAGAAGCGGAAAAATGAAAAAATAAAAATACAAATTTAGAGTTAGGATCCTATGTAATTTTTCTACCCAATCAAGTTTTTTTGAGCTAATCGAAGTCAAAGAAATCTCAAAGAAATCTCAAAAAATCAAATTGAAAATAAAAATAAAATAAGTTACGAGATATTCCCTAGTGGAGTCGCCAATTTGTTATGGACGAATCCTCTTGCGGACAAAGAGCGATCTCACAGTATCCTAAGGATATCTAGAAATAAACGAACAGAGATGTAAGACCATTTTCTCTAGACTATTTTTCTTAAAATTACTCATTAACTACGGATGATATCTTCTGAAGTCAATGCTTGCTCGATCTCCAATCCGGTCGCTCCGAAGTTATCGATGCTGGCATATAAGATGCACTTGTCAAGACGGAAAACCATATCAAAAGCATACGCAAAAATATGATAATTCGAAAAATAATCTATCTTAGTGATCAAAGGAGTCTAAATTAAATCATTCAAAGATAAATAAGTGACAAATGAAAAATAAAATCCATTTGTATTAACTTTGAATATAAAGAAAAGCAACACAGCCTTAGTTACGCCTTGATGTTTATGCAGGTTCTTTGGGGTCCCAACTGACCATTTTCCTGATTTGACAGGAACTCCAGCTACTGAATCGGCATAAGACTATGGCCATGGTATAAATCTCTCATGCAAAGATGCTAAATATGGAAGTATAATTTCTTGACAATTCTCTTCTATAAGCTAACAAGTAAATACCAACTACTAAGTACCCTTGGGGACTGTGTTAGGTCCCTATATCACTAGTATAGTCACTTGTATTATTGATGTAAACCCCTTATTGTGTGTGTGTACCCTTTTAACCCCCATTTTGTTATTATTGTGCCCTTAAATTATTATTGCATTCGGCTAGGATTACATTGCTTGGCCCACTAGGATTACATTATGGCCCCATGGACTCCTATATATAGAAGGAGGTTTTGTGAATTGTATCATCCGGGAGATTGTTCATTTATGTAATTTGTTGGAGGTTGCCTCTCCTCAAAGTGACTCATTTCTAAGGCATTTATATCTCTTTTCTTCTCTTTTTTGGGTAGTTACACAACATTTGGTATTAGAGCTTTGGATTCTAGGGTTTATTTGCTCCAAGCAGTCATCGTGGCATTTTCGCTAACGTTTTCTACGAAGGTTGAAGCTGAAATTTTCCAGGAGTGCGAAATCTTTGAGAAGATTGTCTAAACATTTTAGATGTTAGTTCTAATATTTTCGGAGATATGATCTGTGGAAGTGAGGTATTTTTTGAGGCTCCTAAGCAGTCATCGTGGAATTTGCGCTATAAATTTTTTTCCTAACGAGGTTCAAAATTTGAAATTTTATGGTGCGAAGCCCAAAAATCCTATAGAAATGTGTGAAATATTTCCAGATCTTGGTTAACAATATTTTTTGGAGATATAGAATATGTGGAAGGTAGTGCTTTTAGGCTCTGAATTTCATCTCAAAAGGTGATCGTGGGAAAATTTCAATAACTCTCTCTCGAGCATCGGATTAGATCTTGTAAAGTGGTGCCAAATGGAAATGGTAGTTTCTTAGATATAAATTTCGGAGGTGAAGGACAAAGCAGTGACATGTGGCAAGTCGACTGCAAAGTTGTTATCTTGAACAATCCATAAGTAGGTCATTGTGGGGGTGGACATAACTGTCTTGGAGAATCAAATCAAGTCGGACCTATGGCATTCAAAAGAAGTGAGGAGGATACTTGATTGCTAAATTTGAGATATTGAAATTTTAATCAGGAGACCTTCATTCAATATCAAGCTCCTCAAAATCAAGTAAAAGGTGTATTTGTTTTTCGAATTGCATAGAATATGATGAAGAATCAGAGTTGAATTGATTACAGGCATATTGTAGAATAGATATCGGTGTGTTCAAATGGCCCCTAAAATAATTCAACACCCATTAAGCCTTTGAAAGCTCTACATGACTCATGAAGACGAATAAGTACAACATGATCTATCAAAATTCTGAGAAAAGTGCAACAAATTTCACTCCTAACAAGGAAACAGCAAGTAAATGGAAGTTTTGAAGAAAGGCGTGGAAGCTAAGATGGATGGCGTGGAAGCTAAGATGGATGGCATGCAAGCTAAGATGGATGACATGGAAGCTAAGATGGATAGTATGGAGGCTGGCATGGAATCTAAGATGGATGACATGGAAAGCTAAGATCGATGAGAAAATGGAAAACATGAAGAATTTTCTAAAAGAAAACATGGAGATTTTGACAAAGTTAATACAAAGAAAGAGGTTTCCTAAAGGTGTAAATACTGGTAGAATAACCTCACGGTAAGAACAAAATAAATGCTTCTAATTGTGATTTCATAAACTTTAATGCTGGCGGAAGAACCACATATTTAAAGATGGATGCAGGAAGTTTGATGGAAAGGATCATACTTTGGATACTACGGATAGACAATATTTTTGATCTCATAACGTACAACACACAAAAAAGGTATGCATTGCAACTTTACATTTGGAGACAAAATACGTTTGTATGCGATCATCGATGGCTTTGTCTGGTAAAAAAATTGTCGCTTGGTCAATTTTTACGGAGAAGTAATACATTGTGAAGGATACAAAACATTATTTTGTTTAATTGATAAATCTCAAACAAAAGGTTTGGTGGGCCATTGAGGACTTAAAATTGAATATAGATGTGATGTTCAGAGAACACGGAGATTGATCATACATGGGTACTCTAAGAATGTATCAGCAAGTTGAAGTATTTTGAACACGATTCATTGGAGAAGAACGTCGGAGTTTGACGAAAAAAGTTGGATAACAGTGTAGGCAAAGGAAGCCTACCCTCGGTCTATAAAGAAGGAAGTGTTGCTGTGCTAGATTGCAACCTACAAGGTTGACACACAACAATTGGAAGAAAAAAACCGAAGGCTTCCTCTGATTGTGATAGCAAATATAAAGGTCATAAATTGTCTTTGAAAATAAATTATTTTGCAGGTGTGAAGAAGAAGAATAAATGGAAAAGAGGAGGATATACACGGGGAACCGTACATGAAAGGAAAGAAATAGATCATGCATATCATGCAATGAACTGGTAGGAGTGCCACTCTCAAACTCTCAGAATGGCGGACAAATCAGAAGAAAAAGGTAATAGTGTTGATTGATTGGTACTTTATAATTTTATTCATTTCTTGCAGCGGCCGAAAATTAATTGTTTCCTACTCTTGACATTACTAGAATGCCAAGTAGTGGTTGCAAATGGAAGATTATAAATTTTATGTAAGGAAATGTACATAATATCAAATAACCATGAGAATATTCTTGTTGTTAGTCCAGTAACATTCCTATGGGAGAGTCTGATGTTATCTTAAATTACATAGTAGTTACGATCTTCCAGGAGTAGCCTTTAGTACACAAATACTTTGCGCGGAAATTTTTTTTGAGAAGAAAATTTGGATACAGTATTGAAGGAAAGCCGGAAGGATAATAAGCTCTGTGTCATGACAAAGCTTCTAAGAAAAAACAACGAGGTGTAATTGCACAGTCTATGCTCCTGGAAAGTTCAACATCCAAAATCATCTATTCATGAGATCTCCGACCAAGTGTTGGACAATCATTTCTGGAGTGTGTGTTTAGGCTCCCGGGACTCCACACCCTGTAGGCAGATCATGATCACAGCCTGTTATTTGAATTCAAGTGTTCCTCCAAGCAGCAGACACTTATGAGTATCCTTGTCCAAGAAGTGAAATTAAACATATGATTGTAAATATTTTAGGCGGAGGTATAATTCCATGTATCAAAGTTCTTTCTACTGTCCTGGACGTGTTGGTACAGGATAGATCATGGCGAATGTGTCCAGGATGCCAGGAGCTAAATAATCTCTTTTCCTTCAAAGATAAATTTCCCATTCTGTGATTGGTAATTTAATAGATGAATTAAATAGAACGTTATTTTACCAGTGGATCTTTCATTCGGGAATGTCAATAAACCGCCTACGTTACCTTTGATGCTCACTTTACTGAACTGCTGGCTGACCATTTGAGATCGACAGATGCCTCGACTATGCTATTGAGCGATTCTTACTCGCGGGGACACCCGTGGCATTTCACGATGAGACATTGTCGACACCGATTCGAAAGTACCCACATATGACAAAAATGTACTCCATTGTCTTGAAACGTAAACCAATGGAAGCATTACATTTTGGGAAGGAAACAATCATCCATCTGACCACCAGGCCCTGGATTCATCGGCAGACACAGAGTTACTGGGGCAGTATGTGAAGTGGTCTACATATGCATAGCAGTTTCATTTGAACATCAAGTATAAGAGGAAGGGTAGCACCAATCATGTTGCCGAGCTGCCTCAGTAGACCACAGACAGCAATCTGCCACTCAACACTTTGTGGAGCACGAGACTTCGATTGGCCGCTTCTCTGTAAGTGACCTAGAATTATTAAACACAGGCACTCTTGGGGGTGCAGTTCAAATTTTTCACCTCAGATGCACTTTTATGTCACATAGGACACCTTTGTGTTCCCTTCCCGACGGCGATGCCAGATGATATGGGAAGCACACTACCGGTCGAGTCATTGGGCATTTGAGGTCAAAACGTGTAATCCTGCGGCATTTCTATTGACGAGACCTTCGAAAGGATGTCGAAGCTGTGAGATCTGCTGCTTCGCATTGCCATTGCCAAATCGACCATCGAAGCAAGGCACATATACTCCTCACCACCCCCAGTCGACCATGAGATCCATCTCCATGGATTACATGCTCGGAGCTGCCTTCTACTAAGCGAAGTATTTGTGTTTGTGGTCGTCAATGATTCTCGAAGATGGCCATTATGGCGACTACTGAAGAATATCACGGCGAAGCCTTTGCTAAATCTTCTTTGAGCAGTGTGGGTGCACTTGGATCCACGGTCTATCATATTAGATCGGGATAGCGGGTTCCTCGGCACATTTTGGTCCGGCCTACGGTCGATGTTGGATACAAACTCACCAAGTCCACGGCTTTCCATCCCCAAACGGATAGCTGACAGTGCCGTCAACGAATGATTGTACATTACACGCATGCTCTGATTAAACATCCACGCATGGGACGAGAGCCTCCCTTATGTACAACATAGTTATAATCGGAGCTCTCCACGGTTCAATCGGCCATAGCCCCTTTCGGGTGGGCTTGGGATTCGGCTTCCCTATGCCCCATTGACGTAGCCATACTGTTCTTGGTATGGTGACAGCAATCAATCTGTCTGATGCAGAGTTATTGGCAGTAGCTTCATCGAGCACATTCAACATCATAGCAAGGTTCATGATATATTGGGCCAGGCCAATGCAATGCAAACAATGCCATGTTCAACACCGGGTACCACACAACTTCAGTGGAGTGACAAGTAAACACATTTGAAGGAGAGCCTCAGCTTGGACCCCACGCAAGCCGCCGCTCCGTCTGGGCCGTACACCATCACCAGAATTTGTATGGAACAATGCATTCTGGCTCGACAATACCAACTTGTTCTGGGCTACTTGATCTTCAATGGATCGCCTTCGTCACCCACCTCTGCCTGGACACTACGGACATTGCGGGAACAGCTCACCAGCGGAGTTAAATCTGTGCATGGAACGGGCCACCACGGTGCATCATGGACATACAAATCAAGAACACTCGCCGACGGGAAGATCCAACTATATCGGGTTATCCAAGGCGTAACCTCTGCACCAAGGAGAGAAGTGGTTCACCGAGGACCAAGTTAAATGAAATTTCC
This sequence comes from Pinus albicaulis, assembly GCA_034641835.2. Lineage (NCBI taxonomy): Eukaryota > Viridiplantae > Streptophyta > Pinopsida > Pinales > Pinaceae > Pinus > Pinus albicaulis. The sequence goes on from CM076574.1 coordinate 890,257,763, forward strand.
TCATCTCATGGAGGAACTTAGCACTTAATGGGGACCATTGCTTCCTAAGGGAGAAACCGCCTATTCCACTTGGGGCTCCACCATTATCCTATTTGATTTTCGATTTCGGCACGGTTACTATTTTTACTTGATTTTTAGTCCTAAACTTGGGTAGTTTTGAGGCCCTAAACGGCAGTTTTTTGGAAAACCGAGAGAGACAACATGGGTCCATGGACCCATGTTGCAAAGTTAATTTGTGATGCATGGATAGGATCTCTAAGCAGTGTTGTAGTGCAGCGTCAACGGAGATCGTATGCAAAAATTCGCCCACAGGAAGTTGAAACGCAATTTACCCAAGCGGGGCCCATAGTTTGGGCGCTTCATCTCTAGGGTTAGGGTTTTGGCTGTTTAGGATTTCCCATTGTTTCTAAATGATAAATAGACACTCTGACATCATTGTAACACGAGTTCGAGGAGGGCTGTAGCCGCCCATCTCTTCTCGGGAGATAGCCCAGGCCTTTCAGCAGATTTCTTTCCGTGCATGCATGGCAAAATTCGAGTTCGGTGTGTGTGACAGAGTATTAACTCATTGTCTGTATTTATGTTTATATGTTTATTATGTTGCGTTCACTGCATAAATCCGGATCATTCCAAGACTTGGTTAAGGAACTTTATGTTTTTAGATTTCTAAGGAAGCAATAAATAGGTAATGATGAACTCGTATAGACAACTAAATGTCATGGTGAAAAATTTTAGTGTAACACAGCTATATGTTCATATTCTGCTGAAGGGACAGCACAGTATTTGCTTCAGTGCCTCTCCAGTTACGTTGTACCTCTTGTGGCATGTTTTCTGGGTGATTCTAGGACATCTCTTTGGCTAGATCTACTCATATTTTGTAAATTGTGTAACTGATTCTTCTCCAATCTAATAAAATGGCTCAACTTCTCTGTAAATTTTTATGTTGTCTTAAGATTTATTGTTTATCTTGCTGCAGTTCTTATATTGTGTTTAAGTATTATTGCATTCTCCTTTTTGGGATATTACAAAAGTAATGTGACTATAAATAATATATATATATATATATATATATATATATATATATATATATATATATATATATATATATATATATATATATATATATATATTTTCTCAGTGCGCCATTTGTAAAATATGTAGCCAGTGCGCTATTTCATTATGGCGCACCACGAACGTTTTGTTTCGAAAAGAAAAAAAATTTTCAAAAAATACAAACCTTACATTCTTTTTTTTTTTACCCTTTCTTCTCCCTCTTTCTGTGATTTCAAAATTAGGTCTTTTCAATTTAGATTTATAGGGTTTGATTGCTAAATATAGATCTAAGACATCCAACCGACAGGACAATTTGCATAGTCGGATCAATCCATGTCGGCCCTTGCATGAATTAAAAAAAAATAGATTTTTTTTTTTTTCATCGGTGCACCCGGTGTAACCTAATGCATTGGTGCTCTGTATTGTACAAGCACACTGCGTAAGTAATGTGATAAAAAATTAAGAAATATTTTTTTTTTATCGGTGCGCCATATGTAAAATATGGCACTAGTTTATGCTACAAAAACTAACACTGGATGATTTTTATTATTTTATCATGGTTAATCGGTGCGGTGATTGACATGTAATGCACTGTTTCTCCTTGTTGACATAGAGCATCGTACAGTCTATTATATTGTTTGTGTGGTGTGTTTCTAAGACACCCACGCACTAGCGTCAGTGTGTAGAACATGAATGGTGCATTGGTTTCTTGAGATTTTTTTTTTTTACTTGAAAAGTTGATAGTTATATTTATAAATATATTAATGAATGATATGGTACAGGTTTGATATTGATAAAGAAATTACTAACAAGAGATCAAGTAACAAAAATACTGATAACACATCAAGAAAAGAAAAAAAGGCAAGTTCTTTGTAAATTCTTTACAAAAAATATTATTTTTTAACTATATGTAAGTTTAAATAATATGTATTGTTTACTGTGTATCATGCAGAGCCACAAAATGATGAAGCTCGATAAGATTATTTCTTATTTAGGACTAGAAGAGCATAAAAACTTGATGGAAAAATTGCAAAAGGATGAATCAGGTGAATGAAAAAAATACTATCGATCTAATATGAGTTTCTTTTTTTAATTTTCATTAATAATATAATTAAAATTATTAGATAACATGTGTCAAAAATTCTATTAATTCACATTTGTTTAATGTTCTACAGGGACCAACAACTCAGAAAAGGAATGTTGTTCTAAGAAAAGAAGAAGAAAAAATAGAACATGCAAATGAAAATGAATTTCTCCTTAGCTCATCTGGAGTGGTGCTGGAGGTTAAGGAAAGGGGGAAAATCTTTTACAAAAGTTTGAGGGATATAGTGGAACGAATGTATAGACATTCTTTCCACTTACAATACAAAAACCAATCCAATTATTCTAAGAACCAAATTTTATCTAAACTACAGGAAGAGTTTCCAGAGGATTGGTCAATGAGACATGTCAAACTTTTAATAGAAAAAATGTACAACAACAAAAAAGAAGGAATGAAAAAGTAATATTGCTTTAAATGTTTGTCTAGAATTATTTATAAATATCACTTTTGTTATATTTACTTTTCATATATCAATATAAAAATTAAATAGTTTATTGTCATGTTACATTTTCAGGAAGATTATGATAACCTCAAAATATGAACCAGATGATATCATAAATATGCTAGTAGGAATGTCCAAAAAGGTGTACAAGGAGATGGTCAAAGAAATGGACAAAATTGCATCGCGGGAGGAGCCATCTCAACAACAACATGCTTCAAATGTAATATGTAATCATTGAATTTTCAATCATTAGGTACAATAAATAAACAATTTAGCATTAAATATTAATTTTCAAGTATTTTCTTGTAGAAAAGAAAAGAAAATGGAATCCATTCAGCACATAAAACGAGACGACATGGAAGAAAAGGGCTGATACCTAAGTTTGTGAGTAATTGTTACTTCCTTATAACAACTTAACTAGATTTCATTTTTGTATTTTTTAAGTTGTTTTACAAAAATCATCATTGAATGTCTTAAATAGGTGCTAACATACAAAGAAAAACCATCAAAGGAATTGATTGAAATTGGGTTAAATATGGGTTGTGAGTATATGTTGGCATATCATAACTTAATTGTGGAATTTGTAAGCATATATCGATCTTGTTTTACTTAGCTCCGTCTATAATTAATAGGAAAAAAAAAAACTTTTATATTAAATATATGATTTGTTATGGGGTATAAAACTTGCAGGAAACAAAGTATGGAACTGTGCAAAAAGATGAAATCTTGAAAGATGCAATGTTACTTGGTTTTGAAAGAATGTGTATAGTTTATGAGTCAATTGTTGCAATGGTACATCATTTCTTTTCGATTTACATTGATGTATATTATTTAATATTGCAATTTTCATTATGCTCACCAATGTATATACTCTCATTACAGTTTATTTTTATGTTTGTAGATGGAAGGTGAGAAAGAAGAAAACAATCAAAACCGTGAACAAAACATTCCTAAAAATAACCCAAGTCATGGAAGTAGCTCTAGCAATGATAGCAGTTCAAGCGAAGAATGATGATCACTATGTTTGGATATCAAAGCAAGGCATTGTGTTTTTTGAAATATGTTTGTGAAAGCAGAAATTTTCTTTAATGTAATAGACATAGTGTCCCAATTGAAAGACAAAGGGATACCAATAACTGTGCCATTTTGTATAACAAATAATGTCTTATATATATATGTGTGTGTGTGTGTGTTTTAATTTATTCTATTGAATTCTCCATTGTCGTTCTCAAAAATAAAAATTTAATTCATATGAATATTGTTATAAGATATATATGTGTCGACTTTTGATGAATAATGAATTTTAAAAAACCACAATAATTATGATATGATATTGTTGGTTTTAACCCTGAACAGAAATTATCTACACATAAAATAAACAATAGCGAGAGCATAAAACATAAAACAGATAAACACAGAGATTTTCCCCTGGATCCCAAATTGGGACGACCAACTTGATATTTCATTATGTTCATTTTAGTGTTACAACACATATATATACATGCCGAAGCATACATAAACCCCAATCCATTAACCCTGGATTAGAACATAACCGTAGTTCCCTTGACCGGATCTACAAAATACCAGGGGTCGAAAACCATCGTACCCCAAAAAACCATGTGCAAACTAATGCACAAAACATGGGTGGATCTGCCTATGAGTGGGACCGCACACCAAAAAAAAATTCGCCGGGGCCCTGCCCCGAACCCCGACAGGGGGGGCTGCTGCCCCCCCTGTGACCCCCCTACTGCACCCAGCTAGTCATGGAAAGAATATAACACATACCCAACAGATATAACAAATTAATCCAAACATCACATTCAAATGCATTAATAAAATTTAATTAATATGGATATTGTTATAAGACGTGTTGACTTTTGATGAATAATGAATTTAAAACAATCACAATAATTGCACTGTCACAGGTCGATGTTTCTAAAAAATACAAAATGAAAACCCGTGCATGTTAGTTACTGTACACTGGTGCATTTTGTATTCTTAAGCACACCGGTGTGTTTTTACTACCTATGGGCACCGCACAAATACCAAAACCAATCAAAAAAATCAATGTGTTTGTGCGGTATGGCACATCGATACGTTTATGTGTCTATACACATTGGTGCCATTGTACGACCTATGGGCACCGCATGAATACTGATACCAATTATAAATCTCGGTGCATTTGTGTGATACTACGCACCAGGGAATTTATGTGTCTATACGCATCGGTGCATTTGTACGACCTATGGGCACTGCACGAATACTGATACCAATTATAAATCTTGGTGCATTTGTGTGATACCACGCACTGGGGCGTTTATGAGTCTATACACATTGATGCATTTTTACGACCTATGGGCACCACACGAATACCGATACCAATTATAAATCTCAATGCATTTGTGTGACACTACGCTCCGGTGCGTTTCTATAAGTCTACACACCGGTGCGTTGATACGACCTATGGGCATCGCATAAATCCCAAGACCAATTAGAGTGGCCCCATGCATTGTATCACCAACACTATGCCCGGTGCGGTTTAATACCTTAACGACCCGGAGCATTCTCCTTTGACTGCCTCGGTGAGCCTTCTACATGCACTCACCGGTGCATTAAATCCTGAGTAGCGTACCTATTAGGGTCCTATAATAATAGGATTCATAATTTTTGAATTGACTATTATAGTCTTGTAAATATGTACATACCTTTCTTTCTTCAAGTTGTTTTCCCATATTTTGAAAAATGAAAAATAAATAAAAAATAAAAGAGGGTAAAAAAGTCCTAAAAGAATAATAAAAGGACTTAGAAAAAGATATACCCCAAAAGAAAAAAGAGATGAAAGTAAGACCTGAAAGTGAGCAGGTCAAAGTGCCACTACTATTTACTTTTACCACAAGAATAATGATTATGTGGATATTGTCAATAAATTCCATAATCCATGATTGGTTAAACAACTTAATCTTAACTTTTCATGCTTTCAATTTCATGTTTTAGATAAAGAATAAAGATATGTCAAACAGTAAAAACTTGACAAATCAGTAGTTAATATAGAGAATAAAAGAGGAGCTCAATAGTTTAATCTGAGCCCTCGGATGAAATAAGGCTATATTTAGATAGATTTATGCTTTGAAAGAAAATTGATTTAAGGTTGCAAGCTTAAATGCACCGATGAAAATGAAGTAAAAAATTTTAGAAATAAAGATGGGTAGGTAGAAAGCAGTTGTGCAAGCATGTAATAAAACATCATCGGGAAAAAAATACTAATTTCCCCTCCCTTACAAATATTCAATATTCTAAAGTATCAGTCAAAGAGGCTTAGAGCATTTCTCTGACTTTTGTTGGGACCAGACCCAAGGCTCAATGACTGATTGGTGAAAAAATATGGAATTCCCACACTAGACCCACATTCATCAGCATTTATCCTTCATTTCATAAATCATAATCCCTTTTCCTAAGTAAAAACCCATTTTTCTTAGTAAAAGTAAAACCCTAAAATAACTAATTTTCACTTCCTTTCAAAAAACATTCAAAAACCCTCAAAATGCATTTATCCTAAGTTAAAGTGAAGTAATAAAACAAAGATAAGCAATGCTTTATTTTTTGGCACTTTACTTAGAGTTAACATGCATTTTGTTTCCATTTACACTATCCCTTTATTCCATATTAACTACTAACTCTTTATTTTATTGAACTCCCTAAAGTCACACCCACCTGTATATTATTAAAACCCATTATTTTAAATAAACCCACAAACCCTCTATTTTAAGTTTATACCAATGTTTTAATACTCCATGTGTGAAATATTAAAACCCCACACTATCCCATTGGTCTAAACCTATCCATTAAAACAAATATCCCGCCCCTATATTTTTAAACAACTGTCAATGTTGAAAAAACTATATATTAAACCTGCATATGTATTAGTTGAAACAATCCCAATTTTTTAATTAAAACATACATTATATTATTTTCCCCGCCATTATATAAACCTAAAGTTTAAAGTCCAACTCCACTGCGTTAATGAAACCTCGGTCCCACTCCCCAATCCTGATGTAACTTCACAATCAAGCTGGATCATTCACAATCGAACTCTTGGATCCAACGGATAAAAGCCCATATCACACAGAAAACTTGCACGATCACCCCCATCTAAAACCTGCGCGAAATGAGTGGTATTGAAACTTTATCTCTCCTCCACATGTTTGATTCCTATTGGATCGCGTTCAATTGCCCCAAAATAGCTTACCACTGAAAACACATGCAATAACCACTGTGGTTTTGACCCCTTTAGCCCGAAAACCATCCGTTTTCATGACATGACTACCATTTATTACCATCACCCATTAGCCCTAATATGCATAATAAACCTTAGTAAATGCATTTGATTTCATATCCTTCTGTGCCTAAACCCTGCATAAGTTGCCCCGATTGTTAAAACAAGTTTTTTCCTCCATTTCTGTGCCAAAAGACCTCAAATTTCAACCTGTTACTATTTGAAGATAGCTGCGGAGCTTTGCGTTGCTCTAGAAACTCCATAGAAGCTATTCGACTATTTAAAAGACCTCAAAAACTGTTTCAAACCCATATACCTGCACATAACAGGTTTTCTTCTCAAATTAGAGCCTGTTTTTAAGTTTTAAAAAGGTCTTTTAAAGAATATTTCCCATTCAGGAATTAAAATTTAACAAAAGAAGCCATCAAAAAGACCAAAAAAAAGGCCAAACCCTATCAATCTTTCTCCAGAAACCTTGTTTAACTATTGCCTACTACTTTGGAGGAAAATTGTCAGTTTTTACAGTTTTATGAACTATTTCAAGCTCTAAATTAAGCCATAAATCCTTATGAAGGTATCCTAAGCCGATGTGCCCAATTTAAAAAGACTTTCAGCCCAATTTCTCAGAAAAAAAGGCCAAGAAGCCCCTCTTTCTTGTGTCTAAACCAGTAAAAGCCTGTAAATCCTATTGAAAATCCAAATTGAAAAGAAAAGCCCATATTTTGACCATCTTCATCCAAGAAACCTCTTCTCAAATAAAAATACCTTTGCAAACTGTCTAAACTTGTAAAAGTAGCCAAAATTCCAAAAAAGCAGAGCTCTAGCAATCCTGAAGGTTCCAAAGTACCAAATCAACTCCAACCATGACTTCTAAGACTACTATTGTTGTAAATCCTTTGCAACCCCCTGTCATAGACATTGAGCATATTCTATTAGCTGATATTGATTACAAGATAGCAGACCCAATTGTTGAGTTCAATCTGCTAGATATTCATAATTGGAGCTATGAGAAGTCCTTAGATAATCAAGAAGAAGACCATATTTGGGAATCCCATTTGCCTAAGTATGTTGTTCCATTACGTCATCCATGCCAAGAGGTTATTAGGTTATGTCAACAGTACTATGTACTTGAACAGAGAGCCATAGTAAATGCCAACAACGAAATTCTTCTCACCATTACTGTTGAATCTATTAACCAAATGCTACAACTACAGCCTGATCCTCAAGAAATCCCTTTATCTATAGAGGCCCTCACCAAGTTGTATATTGGCCTAGATTTTCCTAAGAGATTCATAATTTTTCATACATTTATGCCTTTGCATGTGGAAATTCCTCAAATAAATCCCCCATATTCCACTTCCAAATTCCCATAATGTTCAAGAAATGTGATCTCCATGCTTTCCTTCACCCTAGGGTATTTCACTGATGAATACACAGATGAATCCATCTTGGGTTTCTTATCTACATTTACCCCAGGACAACCCCCGTCTATGATTTTTTATTATGCTGGTTACATTGCAGACAATATTCATAATCAATTGACCAATTTTCCAATTGAAGGAGTGTTTAGATACACATCCTTCCTCTTCCATATGTTTCTATATTTTCAATCAAATAATTTTCCAGTTACTCTTCAAAAACTTGATATAGAGGGAAATCCTCTTTCTGTCATTTTTTGGACTACTTTGCTCAGGAAAGAATGTGTAGATTTCACTTATACAGAATTTCAGAATTGTTCATACATCCAGTAATCAAAATGTTAAAAAAAACTAAGCAGCCAAGGATAAATGAAGAAATGAAGAAAATATTACAGTTATCATAACAGAATAAAGTTGGTGATTGGCACCTATATGAAAAACATACTGAGATTAAATTTTTTGGGTCAAATTTGTTACCTTACAAGTTACCCAAACATCCTTCAATGAGGATATTTTCCTTGGAGTATATCAGACAGATCCTAAACTCTGATTCTATAAATTTCATGGCAGAAAAAAAAAAAGAAAACTCAATTCAAATTAAAGAATCAGATAGGGTCATTCATCTTCTATCATAGGGATGCAGAGAAAGAAGCAGCAAAGCAGTTATTGAAATTCAGATTTGAAGAAAGTTTTCCTTGGAATTATGATCCACAAGGGATCCTAATAAAAATAAGGGTTAAATGTAAATTAACACCCTTCATTCATGAAGCAAAGCCAGAGATAGAAAAGTATGCAAATCAGACTGAGTGGATTGAGAATACCTTAACAGATGCAATAAATAAAAGTGATACTAGTCACACTTTAGAGACTGCAAAACAGCCAGAAAAATCCACCAAGAGAGTAAGGGAAGAAGGTGCCTATGTTGCTGAAACTACAACTAAAACTATGTTCAAATTAATATACAAAAAAGGCCTAAATTAAATTCAGCAAGTAAAGAGAAGGTAACAATTGATGTGGAAGAAATAGAACTTATAGATACCAACAATGATTTGCCAGAAACAGATGTTGCCACTGTGATCATCAATGAGCCAACTACTGAGAATCAAAATGAAGAACAAGTTAACAATGAAGATACACAGTTGATAGAAATACAACAGAGCATGGAAGCCTCTTCCTCACAGGCAGTTGAGGAGAAAGACCTGGACATCAAAGAAAAATACAAACAAATCAAACTAAAGAATGAGGAAATAAAAAACAATATTTATTCTCAATATCTCAAGCAGACACCAAGTGTGAAAAACAAGTTTATGTTTGCACTTGATTATTCAAATCAAAAGCTAATTATGTCAGTGTTGCAGCCCACAGTCAAATCCCCAAAGACAGTGGGAGATTATAAGAAGTTTGATTTGGAAGTCCAGACAAATAAGATTCATGCTCTTAATCAGATTGATTTCCATAGACCGACTTCAAAAATGCTATACTCTACTGTCACAACTAAAGCCATGAGTGCTCAGAGACTCCAAAACACCATCTCTAACATGAAAGATCAGATGAAAATGGATAATACATCCTTGTATGCCAAGGATTTAAGGATAAAATCCTTAGAAGAACTATTTTTTCAGGTGGGATATGACCCTACTAATATCAAAGAAGTAGAGTTATTAGTGAAAAACAAAATGAAGATATTGCAGCTTTGAGGAAAAAACTTAAACTTCCTCAAAGTGAACATCCTCAAACAAAAGAGATAATATAAGGACAAAAAGAAAAATATGACATGATGAATTTTGTTTTTTAATTGACATCCCAAATCAAGGAAATGGAGATACAGATGGACAAGCTTGTCCAGGAAAAATAAACTCCAAAGACACAGGAAGCACCTACAGTCATCCATATGGCTACTACAGTTGTGAAATCTACTCTAGTTGCAGAATTGGCACCTAAAATCCCACTGGCTACTGCAGTACCAGTAACTTCATCCACCACCTCAGCTATAGAATCATTAACAACAATAGTGCACCATACAGATGAAGCCAAAAAACTGGTAAAGGCCATGGAAGAAATGTCTCTTAAGACAAATGAAATTAGCAGATTAAAACAAGTGGTAGAAAATCTTGAGAACTCAAACATTGGCTCAGATAAATTCAAAAACACACGAGCAAAAGGCCATCAGACTGAATGAGGAATTGAAGAAATTGCAGAAGGAATTAACATTGAAGGAACATATTTCCTATGTGAAAAATCATCTGTGGAACAAAATCATAGAAGCCATCAATGATGTATGGCCTTCCATCCAAGTGATTTTCGAACAAAGAGACTTATTGAAAGTAGCATTAGAAGAGATCCAAAAGACTAAAGAGGAATTGGATAACAAACCAGAACAAGCTGTAGAACTGATAAAGCTCCTCAACAACAAGAATAGGCAAGAGTTAGAAGAACTTGAAATAACTGATAGAACTAAAACTATCATTAAGATAAAGAAGGTTATAACCAAAAAGAACCTGATGAAGCAGTTGGAGGAAAAGTGTGAAAACATGAACATTTCTATAACCAGGTTTATGGTGAAAATTGAGAACTTGAGGCAAAGGAGTTTTCCTAATATCTTGGTAATAAATGACAAGTTGATGCCTAAGGAAGATTATAACAAAAATATTAGAGAATATGCCAAACAACAAGTTGAAAAATTAGGTGGTGGACAAGGCATTCCAACAGGAAAAGTCCTACTTAGAAGTTTCGAGGACTTATTCTATTTACAACATGAAATCAAACAATTGTTTGTCATCAAGCTAACTTTCTCCAGGTACACAGAAGCAGATGAAAATTTCAGAAAGTTAAAGAAAGTACAAATTCCAAATGCTGAAATTTAGCAGTCATTGACAGATTTAATGTAAAAAGTAAAAAGGAAGAGAGGTAACAGTGAAAACAATTTGCTGATTTATTAGTCAAAACAGATATTTTATAGCAGTAAAAATATTTTACGGAGTTTAAAGAGTATCAGAAGTTAAAGAGTATCAGTAAAAGTGTATCAGATAAATAGATCAGATTTCACAACAAACTCAAAATATCTAAATCCAGCAAGGAAGACAACAAGGCAGCCAGCTTCTCCTTATCCAAAACCAGTTTCTATTTCTTTTGATAGATATGATAGCTTGTTGATTTGTTAAGCAGCTGTCTCTATTATTGTTGTAAAGATATTTTATTTTCCTTAGATAATTCCTAGAAGCATTCTAGGATATTTTGTAAACAATTATGTATAAATACTTCATCTTTAGAAGTATTCTTGTGGAATAAATTGCTCAAGATTTCTATAGAAATTCTTGTGGACATGAAGGCTTTTTGTGTTCAAATTTCGAGTAGCAGGCTGGATCAGATAAACTAGAATCATATTTCAGGATTCATGTGATGAGCTATTTGGAGTGAAGTATTTTCTAAGTTTGTCATTGTTATCTTTCTTTCTTACATGCAATCCATAATGTTTTCCAAATTTGAATGAATGAATAGGAGGATTACTTCAGGATTTGTTAAAAGCACCCTGTCTTAACTATTTGTCATTTCTATGTTTTCATCTGATATCCAATTTAGGGAACCCTTAATTTCTCCCTCTCTCGTTTGATCTCTGCCTACTACTTCCCTTTTCTAGATTAAATAATCCTTCATTGTTCTTTATCTCGATCATACCATCTCACAAAACAAATTTCCAAGATCTCCAAGGGTTATCTATCTTGCCCTGAAAAAATTTGACTTTTTGACCTTGATCCTAGCTCTGTATGCTTGATTTTTGACTCCTTAGCCCAATGGACAAATAGATTTCCCACTATCCATCTCTTTCAGTGATTTTTCCCACCAAACCAATCAACATCAAAACCAATTGCACAATCATAACTATCCTAATATTTTATAAAAACAAACAAAGTTAAATCTTATAGAGAGAGCCCTCTCTGAACCCTAGGAAGGCTAGATCCTAGAGTTTAAAAGTTGGTATGTGGTTACCTCTAGTTTTCTCAACTAAACACCAAAAATCTCACAATTAGAGAATTACTGGAGTGATAACAGTACTGACGAAAAAAAACATCTGTAATAACCTCCGACCACACTTTTTTTTAGTTGTGTTGAATTTTCGTTACAAGCTCCGCCAAAACCTCCGTAACCATAAATGGATGTTGTAGAAAATGTTTTTTTGACAATTTTGGCCAATTTTATAACACTAAAAACCTGCTTTATAACCTCCGCTAGAGGGTCTTTTCCTTGTAGTGTAGCATGAAAAAATTCTTGTCTTTGGCAATAGCACAAGTAAAAGGGAATCTCTGGTGAATGTTAATGAAATCTTGCAATATGGCGTGAGATTGCTGGAAGTGATCCATGGACGGAAGTTGTGCAAACATGAGGATATATTCCCTGATGGAGAGTGATATGCTTGAAAAGAATTGGATATCAAAGAAAGATACAAAGAAATCAAAGCCATAAATGAAGAAATTAAAACTAAAATATATTCTCAATATCTGAAACAAACTCCTGGCATCCTGAATAAGCTACTTTTTGCCTTTGACTATAAGAATAAAAAGATGCAGATGACATTTCTTCAACCCACAGTTCAAACTCCCAAGTCATCTTCTGATTACAAAAAGACAGATTTTGAAGTCTTGGCCTAGGATATTCATCCTTTGGACCAAATTTAGTTTCATAAGTAGGCAGGGGAGATGATCTATTCTACAATGACCACCAAGTTCACGAGTGTACAGAAGCTGCAAAACACTCTTGCAAATATCAGAGATCAGCTCAAATTGGAAAAAAGCATCTTCACAGGCAAAAGACAATAGAATTAAATCTTTGGAAGAATTAGTAATTGATGTATGATATGATCCTAAAAATTTCAAAGTTGTAGATGAATTGATAAAGAAGAAAAATGCAGACATCGTTGCATTAAAGAAGTAGCTAAAGTTCCCCCCTACAGAACATCCTCAAGAAAAGGAAGTATTACAGGATACAAATCAGAAATATGAGATGATGAATCTCATTCTACAGTTGACTACTCAGATAAAGGAAATGGAGAATGAAATGGACAAGTTGATCCAAGAGAAAGAATCTAACAAAGAACCAGTCCCAGTCACTGTCATTCTTGTAAGCACTACTGTTATACCTTCCACAATAGCAGAATCATTGGCTCCTACAGTCCCCATGCCTACAGCATTACATGTCACTTCATCAAAAACTTCACCAATAGAGTCTTCAACAACATAAGCACAACATTCAGATGAAGCAAGCAAGTTAGTAAAACCTATGCAGGACATTTCTATTCAGACTAATGAGATTAAGAGAATTAAAGAACAGCTTAAAATTCTTGAAGATGAAAAGAAACTTGCTAAGATAATGCATAAGAATGAATAAAAAATATCAAACAAATTAAATGAGCACTTGAATAAATTAGAAAAAGATCTAACATTGAAAGAACCCAGGGCTCAAATCATACAACAACTATGGGCCAATATCATTGAAGCAGACAATGATATTTGGCCATCAATCCAGGTTATATATGACCAGAAAGACTTAGTCAAATCAGAAAAAGAATCCATTCAAAAGATAAAAGAAGAGCTTGGTAAGAAACCTAAAGAAGCTCTTGAAATCATCAAATTTCTTAATTCCAAAAATAGGTAAGAACTTGGAGAAATTAGAATTAATGACAGAGCAGAAGCCATCCTAAAAGTTAAGAAGGTAATTTCTAAGAAGAATTTGATGATACAACTAGAAGAAAAATTCCAAAACATGGAGGTTTCTATCACAAGGTTTATGATGAAATTTGATGTCCTAAGGTAGAAAGGCCTTCCAAATCCATCAATTATTCATGACAAACAAATGAAGCAGGATGACTATGACAAGAAAATGAGACAAGTTGCCAAGGATCAGGCCAATTTTCCCTCCTCACAAGGTATTCCAACAGGGAAGGTAATCTACACTAATTTGGAGAATTTGTTTTACTTACAGTGTGAGGTGAAACACATATTTATCAACAAGCCCACATTCTAAAAATACACTGAAGCAGATTAAATATTCAGGAGGATGATGAAGATCAAATTTCCAGAGGCAGAACTTTGGGAAAATATTACTGATTTACTGTGAAATCAGATTGCAATAAGTGTTACACAACATTTTGTCAGTGTCCCTGCAATCCCCATCTTGCCCATTGGAGGGTAATTTCTATGATTAATAAGCAGTTTCATGCCTTGAAAATACCATCATTGTGTCCCTTTACATGAGAGTAATATTCCTTTTGTTGACAATTCCCTGAGCAGAGACTCAAAAACCCTTGTTTTTTCCTTGGCGCGGGTAGTCAGTTATGCCCTCGTGCCAAAGAGGAAAATTAACACTGGGCCCCATGCCAGTTGGCACTTTGTCCCAGTTTTCCCCTCGCACCAAGATTTTTATGGAATGTTTTTTTTAAAATAGAGGTGGAGATTCCACTCCAACCACCTCGAGGATGAGTCATTGGGAGTGGTTGAACCGATAAACCATGGACTCCATCCTTTATTTTATGGTTTCCACCTCTTATGGGAACTCCATAAAGGATAGGCCTCCCTCCCATCTTTGTAGGGATCCTAACCTCCTCCTTTTCCTCTATAAAAAGAATCCATCTCTCTTTGCACAAAATAGCTAAATAGCTAAACAACTAAAGAGCCGAACTTGAAGAAATACTAGAGAGATAGGATAAGAAGGAATTACATTGAGAGAGCTTGAGTCCATGCCTTTACTCCATCCAAATTCCTTGACGAACATCTGAGACGCGCTCCAGCTGAACCCCCCTGGAGGATACCTCAACGTTAAAGCTTTGGTTGTATCTCTTCCTTTCATTGATACATATACGTGACTATTGTTTGCTTCCATTTTTGTGTTACGATGTTTGTTTAATGCAATTTGTTTAGCCCTCTTTGACTGGCTAATAGTTATGAATGAAATGTTATTATGCCATATGCTGTTCTTGTTTTCTAATTCTATGTGCAGGTGTCCGAGCATGACTGCGAAAGGATTGTGACTTGCCGAGGCAGGAGTGAGAGGTCACCACCACTACAACAATGACGATAGCGTTGGACTCCAGGTAGGTCAATATACCGTGTCCTCTTTCATTCCATAATTAGGAATCAACACTTTAGCATGTCTGTTTGTTTCTAGACCCACTCTAGGGCTATAGGGATTGTCTCTATCCATAGAGAGGATTTACTTGCTTAAAAAATTGGTGACTCCACTGGGGATCAGTGCGTATTTGTCGTTTCATGTTGTTGGGTCAGTTCAATCATTGATTTTCTTATCTGCCTTTCCTAGTTTTCTTGCTTAGTTTACATCCTCTGTTCAGCTCCAGAGGGTCAAGATTGACCTCTTCTCATTATGTTCTGGTTTTTCCTCTTTTCCCATATTTATTTGGCTTCGCGCGCTTTTCTTTTGAACAATTGCACCAATTGGCACAGGTTTCTCTTTTTGCAGTCACGCCAACCCCTGTATGGCACGGATTACAGCCTTACAGTCACACCAACCTCTGTAGGATTTGATTTGACCTCCTTAATGAGTCTTTTGGTCAATTTTGCTTGCTTTTGGGTTATTTTTGATGTGTAATTATGCCTTTGGGATTGTTTTGATTGTCGTCAAATTGTTTTCCTCAGTCGTTTGTCCATCTTCTTATCAGTGTGAATTGAGACGTTAGGGTTTTTAAGGGTTTGGTATACTGAGCCTTCTGTTCAGAAACCAAGTCGTTTTGATTGTTGTCAGTCTCATTCTTGGGTTGATTGCACTAATTTTTCTTGATTCCTTTGAGTGATTTCTTTGGTTTAATGATAATTTTGTTTTTTTGATTGATTTTTCTCCTTAATTCTCCAAGAGTCAATTACATTTCTTTTTTTGGATCGTTTTGTAAAATTTCTCTTGGTTTGGAAGATTGTGACATTAGTTTGAGTGAATTATTGTGTTTGTTTTGCTTTTTATTTAGTCATTCAATTTCGATTCCTACACAACACTTAAGCTAGTGTTTTTTTTCATGTTTCATGTAATTAGTGCATCATGTACTTCTTTCATTGAAAATAAGCAAAAAAACATATTTTTCTTTCTTTCTTTGCACCGAAAGTGAAATTTTCTTTTGCATAACTAGCGACTGATTGTCAAGGAAAGAGTTTCATTTTAGTTTGATTGTGTTAGATGCATTAGTGGATTTCTTCGCATACTTTCATTGTTTACTTTTGTTTGAAAATCTCTATCCTTCATGTAATTAACATTCATTGAATTAGAAATGATGTTCATTTGCATATAGATTACATTTAGGAATTTTGAGATCCAAAACTGATAGGGCCTTAAACTAAAACATAATCCAAGATCAACTTTAAAATTAATTTAATTAACCTAAGGAAGCATTGAAACCTAATGAAACATTTTTAGTGGTCTAGTCTAGAGACGTGTTCCAGCGTCTTAAAACCTAGTAGTTGTCATTTTCCATCTAGCTTTAGACAGTGCTAGTATGGACTTGTGCTCCCCGTACTGTCGAGTATATAAAGGGAGACCCCTCTAGGTTGCAATCCTTTTATCCATAGGAAGCCAAGTCTTCCACCTTGTTACCATGATACACCGAACACAACACTCGGGGAGACTACCTGCACGTACGTCAATTCCTTGGTCATTTTTGTTTCATTTGATCACCACGGTGTATATGGCAGTTCACAGAAACCTAGTATACCCTCTTGCTTAGCATTCCAAAGCAGTCATTTTGATATTTTCATGACTCCTAAAAAAAAAAAGAGACTGTCGAGCACTTTTCCTCCACACTCGTTTAAAATTGAAAGTGACTAGAGTCATCTTTTGCATGTTTCTCGACTCTTAAAAAATGAAACAACAAAATCTAGTTTCAGTGTCATAAAATTAATCACTGACGATTACACGCTCGTTAAAATTTTTATTACTTGGCCTGTTATTTTTCCTTGGTTTTGACCTTGGAGTCTTTGATTGGTTCTCCTTTTCCTTTCTGTTTTGATATACAGTCACGGTGGTGGAACCACCAGTTTCGTCGTCCTCACTACCTCCTAGTGGTAGGTATTTCTCGGACGTTTATTTTGAAACCCCTCAATTCACTAGGTCTACCGAGATTTCATAGCCTATTCTCCCATCTATCTTGCCTCTTGCTACTCGATCTCCTCTTGAAGAGACAGTTGAATTCAATTGACCTCCTTTTGGTGCTTGGTTTGGTTTTGGGGAAGAAGGAAATTTTCCTCTTCTTACATCGTGTTCACCATTTTTTTCTGTTGTTGTGCCTCCTAGTCCCCATAGTATTTTTGAAGACCTTATGGTAGAGTCAGACATGGATTCATCTAGTCCTATTGGTAGTGAAGGAATGCCTATTTCTACCGAAGAATATTAGCCTTTTCCGGAAGATGTCCCTCATGTTTCTACTTAGTATTCTCCACCATCGATGTCACTTCCGCTTGGATATAGGTCCTTGAGTCAGATTATGTCTGGTGTTTCCTCCATAGTACAATCGAGTACAGTAACTCCTCCTTAGAGTTCGTTCCTCCCTTTGTTAGGACTATCACCTTCAACGCCTAGTTCGTCGGTTACTATTACATCTGTTCCAGTTCAGCCAACGATCTGTGTGGCTTGATCCACCAATTGTGACCCATTAGTTTTTAGGATATTTTCACACTCGCAGGTCTATTTTCCTTAATCCAACATGTCCTGTTAATATCGATCCTAGTAGATCACAATCTAGTGTCGTGGAGGCCCCGCCTACTTCTAGTGCGGTTTCCACTACTCCTGTGATTCCTGGAAGTCTTACTTTTGAAGAATATCTATTGGTTGTTCAGCAGAAGAGTTCTCAGGGTTCTCAACCCCTTCAATCTCTTGGTAATCCTTGATTCCATCACTATGATGCTATTCATAATCCCATATATATATATATATATATATATATATATCCGCACCATTATGATGTGTATGGTAATCTGGTCTATTTGCCTCCTATTGATCCTCATCATGTTTTTTATGATCCTTATCAGAATATTAATAATTTGGGACCTACCCTGCCTGCGCAACCCTCTGGCTTGCAAGGACAACCCTCATCGGGACAACCTTTAGCTTAGCAGGTCCCTGCCTCTATTCCACAGGGACAACCATACAGTCCATAAGACCAACATTCCCAAGGTCAACCTTTGTTCCAACATGGACAACCCTCTGGTCTATTTGGTCAACCTCAAAATCAACTAGGGCTATCTCAGCCTCCTGGGGGGAAAATATACCCACCATAGGGACAACCTGTTGCACCACAACCACAGTCACATGTTCAATATAGCCAAAATGTTGTGCAACTAGGACAACCCTACGGTCCTGTTCCAGGTCAACTTGGTTATCAGCGACAACCTGGTCCATCACAACCATCGGGCCAACCTTTTCCAAAATTCCAACCTAATGGCCCTCAGTACTCGGTTCAACCTACTTAGCAATCGATCCAACCTGCTCCTCAGCCGGTTCCATCATTTCAACAGCTCGTTCTACCTATTCATATTCAGCTAGGTTTACCCACTCAGTAGCTTTCTCAACCTGCTTAGCTGAGTCTGCCTGCTCAACCGCAAGGTGCTTACGACCCTCAAGGTTCATACCAACCGGTATATAGTGCGCCCCAAGTTCTTTACCCTCAAAATCAAATTGTGTATCATCAACCTAAAAGTCATGCTTACATTCCATAGAAGACTCCATACACTTCTCAGAAAGGACCTCAGTGGTCTACTTTGACTTAGTATCTTGGTCCTCAACCCCAGTATTACCCAAATTTTCCTGCTTCTAATCCCTATCATCCGAATCCTCCGAGACAGAATGTACGGGGACAGAATCTCGCTCGGACTGGGTGGAATGTACATGCAGGTCCTTATCAAAGACCTCCAATGACTTTCAACACTCAATTACCATTTCTTGCTACGTTGGAATTACCTGATGTGTCAAAGTTGACAAACGATCCCATTCTTCATAACCTGTATTGGCCTCCGGTTCCGACTAAGATTCCTGGTGATTGTCCTAAATTTGAGGGTAAGCCTGGTGAAGACCCCCAAGCGCATGTTATGACTTACCACTTATGGTGTTCCTCTAACTCTTAGGTTGATGATTCTATTAGACTCCGTCTTTTCCAGCGAACTCTTACTGGCGTCACTGCAAAATGGTAGATTGAGCTATCTCATGGTGTCTTCCAAGATTTTAATTCTTTATCCATGACATTCCTTACACACTTCCAGTTACCAATCTGCTATGAGACTGGGACACACCTCCTCATGTCATTGAAACAGGACCAAGCTACTCATATCTCAGATCATATTCATGAGTGGCGACGTCGTCATCACATGGTAAAATTTGAAATTCCTGATCAGCTTCTAACTCATTGGTTCACCACCTCCTTTGTCAATCATATTGCCAAAGACATCACTATGGGGGCATGTGTAACTGAGGAACAAGCCATTTCTTACGCCTAGTACCTTGTTCTTGTGTACTCTCAGTCTGGCACATTATATGATATATTTCCTGATGCTCCCCAACCTGGAACTTCTAAACCACCAGCGACTCCATCCTTTGATGGTATTATTGGTTCTGTGTCTCAGACTTCTCATAAGTCTTCATCTTCAAACATTGGGAAGTCGAATTTTGCTTCTTCCAATAATGTTACTTCTCAGTCTACTTCAAATTCTAGCAAACCTGCAGAAGTTAATGTCGTTCAGGCCAATCCTAT
Source organism: Pinus albicaulis (assembly GCA_034641835.2). Classification (NCBI taxonomy): domain Eukaryota; kingdom Viridiplantae; phylum Streptophyta; class Pinopsida; order Pinales; family Pinaceae; genus Pinus; species Pinus albicaulis. The sequence continues at coordinate 890,277,782 of CM076574.1, forward strand.
GGATAATGCTTCTAAAGGTAAAAAGAAGGGTAAAGGTAAGGCCAAAGCTAATACCCCGATATAGGATTCTTAGAAACCTCGTGCTCGCAATGGTTCTCAACACAAACTGAAGTACCCTTGTTTGATTTGTGACGATGAGCACTTCACCAAAGACTGTCCTAGACGGTCTGAAGTGAGCCGCTTGCTTAAAGGCACTGAGGGAACTCCAACCATTCTTAAAGAACCTTTCCCATCTCAGTAGACTTAGATGGTAGAGAAACCTCAGTCCTCTACCCCATTTGGCTCTTAGGTGTTCATGATGAATAGTTCTGCAGTCGTTTCTATTGCTACTCGGTCGAAATATTATACTGGATCTCGTTAGTCCACGGGGAAGGAGATCGCTAATGGTCCTCCTCCTTTGCCTATTACTGGTCCTCTTGAAATTGAAAGGCCCAATTCTAAATCCGTTGTGTGACCACCTTCCAAAGGTTTACTCTACAAGTCTTCTTATAATCCCAACGCTCGTGCCTCTCACCATTACAATATTGTTGAAGATTTGGCTCAGGCGCCATTAGTTATGTTTGCGTTAGAATTACTTCAGATTTTTCCGTCGCAACGTAGAGCTTTGTTATCTATGATTGGTGGGATTGATCCTACAGATACTAGCCTTCTTACTTTCGATCTAGAGAATTTCACTCCATGACTTCCGCATCAGATTGCGCTCTTTATTCAAGTTGTTATTAATGGTCTCGACATTCGTCGAGCACTTGTGGACGAAGGTGCATCAACTTGTGTCATGTCATCTTCATGTTGGAAAGATATTGGTTCTCTAGCCCTGAATTCATCACCAAATTCCCTAGAAGCATTTGATGGAAGAGAATCAAAACCTTTAGGTGTTCTCGCTTGTTTACCGATTACTTTGAAAGGGAAGAAAGTCAATGTCGAGGTCGAACTCATTGACGCTAAAATTAATTATAATCTTCTCCTCGGTTGCAGTTGGACTCACGCCATATTATGTGTTCTTTCCACTCTCTTTCGTGTTTTTAAATTTGTACATGAAGGAAAAATTGTTACTGTTGATCAATTGTCTTTCTTCACCTCTTCTTCCGAGAACAACATTTCGTATGTGGATTAGATTCCTACTCACTATGAGAGCGTAGGACCGGGTCTTTTTAAAGATCTTTCCCTCATGGGTATTTTTCCTCTTCCTTCACCGAATAATGTTCATATTCATATGATATCTTAGTCTAATGACCCATGGATTATTCCTTCTCTTGAACAGATTGATTCCTTCGGAGATTCAATGCCTTTGAGTCCGATTGAGATTGATTATTGTGAACTCATTGCTACTTCAGAATCTTCGTCCTCTGATTGTGCTCCTTTGAGCATGTCTCTTGACATTTATTCTCGATCCCCTTAGCTTGGTGATTCAGATTCGCCTGATCCTTTGAAAAAAGTTTTTCCTTCCGATGAGGCTATTGTGGAAACCATGTCTCTTGAGGATCTGTCGTGGAATGATGGTCATCATCATTCCTTGTTTATGCCTGGCCTCAAGGCCATGTCTACTTGTCTCGAGTGTTTTGCATCTCAGGTTCCTTCTCCTCCGCTTCAGTTGCCTATTTTGACACACGACGTCTTTATGGAAGGTAACTTGAGTAATATTACACAGATGATGCCTATTGACATTTTCGTTAAACCAAGAATTGTCAAGAACATCCATATCCGGGTCACTTGTTCTTCCGATGAAGTACAAGTTTATACTAGCCTTTTTCTTGAATTCCGTGATATATTTTCATGGTCCTACGAATAAATGCCCGCCATTGATCCTAGTATAGTGGTGCTTGAAATACCTACTTACCCTGGCTCGAAACCTATTCGCCAACGTATTCGTCCGGTGCACCCTAGAAAAGTTGTCGCCATTAAAGGTGAAGTTGAGAAACTTCTTAGAGCTGGTTTTATTTATCTGATTCCTTTGATAGAATGGGTCTCTAATATTGTTCCTGTAGATAAGAAGCAAGGAACTATTCAAGTCTGTGTTGATTATTGCGATATTAATTGAGCTTGCCCCAAGGATAATTATCCTACTCCCTTTATCGATCAAATCATTGATGACTTTTCCGGGAGTGAGATATTTTCTTTAATGGATGGTTTTTCTGGCTATAATTAGATTAACATTCTCCCGAATGATCAACATAAGACTGCCTTTATCTATCCTCGGGGTACTTTCGCATATAAGAAGCTCTTTTTTTGTTTAAAGAATGTTGGGGCTACGTTTAAGCGAGCAATGCCATATGCTTTTCACGATATCTAGATGATCTTCCCGCTTATTCAACTAAGCACATGGACCATCCTGACCATCTTCCTCATATTTTTATTCATTGTCGACGTTACAGTATTCATCTTAATCCGCACAAGTGCGTCTTCTGCGTTGATTCTGGTAGACTTTTAGGGTTTATCGTGTCCAAAGATGGAATTCGCTTTGATCCACTCAAGGTTGAGGCTATTATCAATCTCCCCTCTCCCTCCTCATTACATCAGTTGCAAATTTTGCAAGGTAAGACTAATTTTCTACATTGTTTTATACCTAACTATGCAGAAATGGCTCGAGGATACACGCGATTATTAAAGCAGGGCATCCCATTCTGTTGGGATGAGATTTCTCAAAAGTATTTTGAAGTCCTGAAAATGTTGCTTTTCAACGCTTCTCTGTTGCGTCCTCCTAAATATCATCGTGTTTTTCCCTTTATTTAGCTGCCGCTTTCAGCACGATTTCCATGGTTCTGGTACAAGATGATGATGATGGTAACGATCATGTTATCTATTACTTGTCTCGTAACCTTCTTGATCCTGAGATGCACTATGCACATGTTGAGAAGTTAACGTTAGTTGTAGTTCAAGCAGTTCAGCGTTTTCATCATTATATTATTTTGCATACAGTGACTGTGATTTCCTATTGCAACCCCATAACCTATATATTGTCTTGAAAATTGATGGGGGGGAAATAATCGAAGTGGATTGTTATCCTCGAAGAATTTGATTTGGAATTTACTGTTGCCAAGTCAAAGAAGTCACTAGAATTTGCTGATTTGATTTGTTTCGTCCCTTCAGACTCTCCTCCGTCTCGTTTTGAGGAATATATTCCAGACGATACGCCTTTCTTGATTAGCACCCTCGATCCGTGGTATGGTGATATCATCGTTTATCTCTAGACTTCTACTTTCAGATCTGAGTTAAGGAAGGATGCCCATTGATGCATCCATCATCAGTCGCAACCTTATCGTATAGTCGGGGATACCCTCTATCATGTCGAATTGGATTCTATGCTCTGTTGATGTTTGACCCCCGAAGAAGTTGAGAAAGTCCTCAATGATTGTCACAGTGGTGCCTGTGGCAGTCACATTTCTGGTTATGCCAGTGCACAAAAATTCTTTGTGCGGGTTATTTCTGGCCTTCTATCTTCAAAGAATGCATTTTTGTAGTTTGTAAATGTCATGATTGCCAGATTTATCAACGCAATATGCGTGTGCCACCTCTTCATCTTGTCATTTCCTTTGGTCCCTTTGTGAAGTGGGGCATCTATTTTAGGACGTGTAACCCTCACTCGGGGGGCATTCTTATATTATCATAGCCATGGACTACTTCACCAAATGGGCTAAAGCAATGCCTACACTTGCCACTAACGGTAAGAAAACTGCTCAATTCATATTCAATCACATCATTGCTAGGTTTGGTGTCCCTCAAGCCATCGTTACCAATCATGGTTCCTAATTTTGGCATTACATGGTGGCCGAGTTGACTTCTAATTCGGGTCTGCATCATGACAACTCAATGCCATACTACCCTCAAGACAATGGCTAGGTTGAGGCCGTGAATAAAATTGTTGTTACCATGCTTCAACGTACGATTGGGATCCATAAATCCAATTGGCATCTCATGTTATTTTTAGCTCTTTGGACATACCGAACCTCAGTTAAGAATGTAGTCGGATTCACCCATTTTCAGTTGGTTTATGATCTGGAAGCTACTCTTCCGATTGAATGGGAAATACCTTCGCTCAAGTTGGTTGTTGAATTACTTACGAACACTTCACCAGAAGAAGAGTGTCTCCTTTATCTAGAAAGGTTGGACGAAACCCACCGCTTTGCTGCTCTGGTTATCGAAGCACAAAAAAAGCGAGTCAAAGCTCATTTTGACCAATCAGTTTCTCCTCGTTCTTTCGCTGAAGGAGAACTTTTCCTCCTGTACGATCAAGCTCATGATAAGCTGGGGGCAGGTAAATTTCAACCCATGTGGCATGGGCCTTACATTGTTAAACGTGTATTGCAGAATGGGGCCTATGAGCTCATTGATTATGAAGGTCATCCTTTAAAACAACCCATAAATGGGTTGTATCTTAAAAATTATTATGCATGAGTCATTCATGCATGATTTGTGTACATAGGTGTTTTTTTTCCATTTTTGTACATGTTTGATTTGGTGTGCTTTGCAAGCATTTTCCTGCTTATTTATGTCTTTCTTATTTGTGCAAATGTCTATTACCCCTTATGTCGGTTTTGCGGATGGTGCTCCTTGTAATACTAGGAATTTGTCTTCAATAGCCTGGTTATCTATGATCTTGCTGGTGAGTTGATAGAACTACAAGGTATTTGTCTAGGACAAACTACAAACAATGTCGCTAAATATAGTGTTGTCCTTGAACTATTAACTGAGGTAATCAATCTCGGCATATGCACAGTGCTTGTAAATATAGATTCACAGCTTGTTGTTCTGCAACTCAATGGTCATTATTCAGTCAGAAACCCATACATTTTGAGATTGTATTTACGTATTCGCTTGTTGGAAAGACATTTTTATTTCATCACATATCAACATATTCCTAGACGAATGAATGAATTAACTGATATAGTGGCTAACATTGTATTAGATAGACATTTGTGTAATTTGTAAAATCATCATCATGTGAAAAATATCCATATAGGAAAATATAGGTATATATATATATATATATATATATATCACGTGTTTGCATCAGTGTCCATCATACATTCAAAAAATATGTGTGTTTATGTTACATCCTGAGACACCATGTCTCTCAAAATATGCAGATATAAAGCCTAAGTGTCTAATCGGCGTGATGCTCATGGTAGCATGTCATTGCCCGTACAAGCCGCCTCAGCAAGCGGTGAATACGGCTTAGCACACCGATGGTATGTCTCTGGTAGGCGCGAGGAACATTTTCGAATCATGGATAATCCGGGACTCCATGTGTGATCCCTTCTAGGTTTCGCACGAGCTCCTCTTCCTCGCTTCCCTCGCCATGAGGATCAAAATCACGAGAAACTCACCTCGCTATCGGATACATGCCCGCGGGTCTCTCTGGGCTGAAATTTGCAAATACATGGATTTAATGTCAGAACATACATAGTTAAAAATAATAATAACACTCATAAAAATTAAAAATGAGTCTTACCTAAATCTTCATCCCAATCCTCTCCCTCTGGCAGTGGGAGGTCCAGATCACCAGTAAAATATGTACCAGAGTAGGGCCAGTCCTCCACGATGATCGATTTTTGATGGAGCCAATCAAAGAACTTCGGTCTCGAGGAAATTTGTTGACCACCCCCTGCCCTTGGCATTAGAGCCGCTTATCGGGCCATGCGTGGTTCTCTCGCTGCTAGTGTTGGGACTAAAACCTCCTGACGCTGAAAAATTGGTAGTCCTTCCAGGAAGAACGATACCAGGATAGACCCATAACCAAATTGCTTCAATTTTCCCTTCTTGCATTTTGTTAGCTGGCATTTCATGTTTATTGTCACGACCTCTACCCAGTTGTAGATGGTCAATGTCAAGCAGTCTACAAAAAGAAGCAACTATGTTTTTGTTCCTTTGTGATGTGCTTGGGATCCCACAGCACGTGTGATGGTATGTAGCACTACTTTTAGTGCTAAGTCTGTGATAGTTTTGATATCAAATTTCCCACTTCATGTTCCCTTCCGTGCCCCTCGACATACTCTGTGCATTACCATGGACATACTCTCCATGCAAGGTCGGGTATCGGTTAGGATCGGTGCTACTCCCCTCTGCAATAATCCTGTGATAAAATAGACATCAGAAACATCAATCTCAAGTTTTTGATCTCGAAGGATGAATTTTTCCTGGTCCTCATCCCATATGCTAAACAAATATTGTAGCAGCTCTGGTTGAGCACGGAGACACGGTGTAAAGAAGAACTTCTTTAGTCCACAGTCTCTGAGAGCTTCCATGCATCTCTCATTCTCCATGGCAAGCTCGTCTTCTTCGTTGTGTTCCCGTTCTTTCCATTCAATCACCATTTTGTCGCTTTCTACCTGTAGACACATTCATATGAATAGTATTAGCCTTTTTGAAGCTTTAATTTGTGAATGGTTGGATTATTTCACTGATATTTTTGAATAAAAATGGTTTGCGCCATTGGCGTGACTGTTTCCCAAACATTCACACCAATAGGCGTGCCCTAGTGTAGAGAATTGGGCGATTGGCGCGACTCTGTGCTCGAAACCCGCGCTAACCGCCGTGACCTAATTTTCATATTTCCTCCCCCAGAATTCAAAATTGGAAATTGCAGGTAGTAAGAAATGACTCAAAATGAAGGGAGAGATCTCGGCTCTTACCTGGAACTGACAGATTTGAGATTGGTCTGCTGGATTGTCCGCTATCGTTGCCACAAAATCACACTGTAAAATGGGTAACTATTGCTCCACAAGAGGTAAAAAGTGAAAAGTAATTATTTTTACCATTTTTGGAATTTTATAACTTTTTACAACCCTAATTAGGTTTTAAGACATGTTTTTTGATTTTTTTATTATATTATTTTCGAGAAATGGGTTTTACACGTGTCTCTTGTGCAGCAACAGGTTTTCAAGACATAGTGATGGAGTAACGAGTTAAATTTTATACTTTTTTGGACCCGATAAAAACACGAAAAAGTCACTACTGGAGTCAACTTTTAGCTCTTTTCTGACTCTCTAAAATTGAAAATATTGTCGAGACTCTTGTCATTTCGAACTCGTTAAATGGTTGTGAAGCGATATCTACCCAGTATATGTTTACCCCTTTTTCAGGATGGGATAGATTATTTACGAAAAAGGAATACCTTAGCCTATCATGACTAAGAGGTTATTTCAGATATTGTTTTCTAACTTTTCAGATCTGAGAGACTATTTACGAAAAGGGCCATGAAGGAGTTTTCTTTTCTACCTTCTTTTCAAACTCTCTAAACATGAAAAGATGTCGAGTTCTCCCTTTGTCAGACTCTTTAAAACTTGATGACATTGGATTTCGTCGCCATGATGTTACTCGAGTTCCTCCTTCCTAGGGCTCGTAAAATGTACTAGGTTGGATTTGTCCGAAGGACAAACTTACAGCACAAGAATATGCTATTCCCTTCAATCTTGTTTTAAAAAAATAATTGGGGTACTCGCCAGAAATGGTGGGGGGAAATGGAACCAAGTTTTAGTTATGTTGGCAGTATGTCGCTCTTGAACATGGAACTTGCCTGCATTCATGTCGAGTTGGGGACATCTCATTTCATCATTTTTGCCTCCATGGGTTTGGGTAATCTCTTTTGACCTCTCATCTGCTCTTTGCCACGTCATCATGACCTTAGATCCTTTGATGTCAAATACTACCAAATCCAGTATTGTGTTGCTGATATGTTCAAGAGAAGTTTGCCTCTGCAGTTTTCAACCTCCCTCTGATCCTCTGTTGGTCTTGTTTCATCATCATACTCCTTTGTCTCATATCAATGATGTGGGAAAAATTATGGCCCACCTTTGATCAAGTCACTTCCTATCAACTTCAGCTCATTATCGAGGAATTTGATTGAGAGACTCCCTTCTAGTACCTTGGAGCCTGTATGCCTCAATGGCAGGTTCTTCACATTCGACGCAAGGTTCACATCATTGGCCTTCGATCGAGTGATTCTGCGAATTTTCAACGCTAGATCATTGTTCACATTCTGTGGATTGTACCGATTGTACCTTGAGAGCCAAATTCATTATTGGTGGCTTCTCTCATGCCTGTTAACAACTTCCATCATTGGCTGGTAATCAGGTGATTTTCTTGCATATTTGAGTTCAGCTCATGTATTTGCATGCTTAAATTTGTAATTGTTCAGGTCGAGATGGAGCGCAAGACCCTAGATTTTGTCTGATAAAATTCAGGTTGCGGATTTTGGTGGATTATCATGACTTATTGCATGACTCTTTTTATTAGATGGCTATGACCATACTTGAGTATATTTGTTGATCCTTACTGATGGATGGTTGCATCCATACCTCAGATCTAAGCTTTTATACACTCTATTATGGATGGTTGCGCCCATACCACATGTTCATGTATCAGAGATATTATTTGTATTCGTAATTGTAGGTTTTCCAACAGCGGTGTTTGGCTCAAACGCGTTCTCATAAATCATTTCACCCCTTCCTCTCCCTCAGACCTCATGCTTTAAGGGGCATCTATTACACAAAATTTTGTCACTGTCCCTGCAATCCCCATCTCGCCCATTGGAGGATCATTTCTATGATTAATAAGCAGTGTCATGCCTTGCAAAGGCCATCATTGTGTCCCTTTACATGAGAGTAATATTCCTTTTGTTCACAATTCCCTAAGAAGAGACTCAAAAACCCTTGTTTTTGCCTTGGCGCAGGTAGTCAGTTATGCCCTCATGCCAAAGAGGAAAATTAACACTGAGTCCCATGCGAGTTGGCACTCTATCCTAGTTTCCCCCCCGCGCCAAGCTGTTTATGGAATGTTTTTTAAAAATAGAGGCGGAGATTCCACTCCAACCACCTTGAGGATGAGTCATTGAGAGTGGTTGAACTGATAAACCACAGACTCCCTCCTTTATTTTATGGTTTCCACCTCTTATGGGAACTCCCTAAAGGATAGGCCTTCCTCCCACCTTTGTAGGGATCCTAACCTCCTCCTTTTCCTCTATAAAAAGAATCCATCTCTCTTTGCACAAAGTAGTTGAATAGTGGAAGATTTGAATAGTTGAACAGCTAAAGCGTTGAACTTGAAGAAATACTGGAGGATAGGATAAGAAGGAATTACGTTGAGAGATCTTGATTCCATGCCTTTTGAGAGAGCTTGAGTCCATGCCTTTATCCCGTCCAAATTCCCTGACGAATATCTGAGACGCGCTCCAGCTGAACCCCGCTGGAGGAGACCTCGATGTTAAAGCTTTGGTTGGATCTCTTCCTTTCATTAATACATATATGTGACTATTGTTTGGTTCCACTTTTGTGTTAAGACATTTTTTTGATGAAATTTGTTTAGCCCTCGTTGATTGGCCAATAGTTATGAATGAAATGTTATTATGTTGTATGTTGTTCTTGTTTTCTGATTCTATGTGTAGGTGTCTGAGCATGACTACGAAAGGATTGTGACTTGCCGAGGCAGGAAAGAGAGATCACCACTACTACATCAACGACGATAGCGTTGGACTCCAGGTAGGTCAATCTACCATGTCCTCTTGCATTCAATAACTAGGAATCAACACTTTAGCATGTCTCTTTGTTTCTAGACCCACTCTAGGGCTAGAGGGATCGTCTCTGTCCGAAGAGAGGATTTACCTTCTTAACAGTAAGAAAAGAGCATTAAAAATAAAACAGAGCATGTTTTTTTTACATTTACAGTTACAGTTTTGCAGTTAAAATCAAGACAGTAAACACTGAAATAATATCAGGTGAAAGAGTATCAGTTCAAAGTCAAAGTTTAAAGTCAAATAAAAATTACAAAGCAGAGATAAAGCTGCCAATGTAAAGGACACTTCACTGTCTAGCTGCAACCTTCGTTGAACAATAAATAGATAAAACATCAATAGATTGAAGACAACAAAAATAATTTCAATAAAAACAGGGAAAACTAGCATTAGTTAAAAAGATGTCACTATCTTCTTGCATGAAGATATTTCTTTTCCATGAATAATTCCTAAGTTTGTTATAGGATATTTTATTAAGAGTTTTAATATAAATACTTCTCATTTGGAAGTGTTGAGTGTGGATGAATTGCTGAATATTTATATAGTTGTACTATTTTGAACCTAAGGCTGATTGTACCAATTTCAAGTCAGCAGACTGGATTAAAGCAATAAAGAATCATATTATAGGATTCATGTGTTGGGCCACTAGATTGAAGTATTTTCACCTTTTTCTTTGTTAACTTGTTATGTTTTTCATCAATACTTGTATGGTGTTCTAAATCTAAATGATAAATCAGGAATTGTTATTTCAAAATATGTTAAAAGCACTCTGTCTTGAACTGCTTATCATTTACATGTTTTCCATTGATACCTAGACTAAGGAACCCTTAATTTATCCCTATTTTCGATTGATATCTTCCTTTTCACTCATTATCTGGATTTGAGAACCCTTAATTTCTCTCTTACCCTGATTGAAACCATTTTCACCATCAGCCTTGAAGATCTGAAGTAACTCAGCTATCTTACCCTCTAAACATTTCCCTTTAGAAATTTATCCTGATATGACTGCTTGACACATTGACTCCATTAACCCAATGGAATACAGACCTACATCTATCCATCTAAGAAATCGATTTCACCACCAAATCAAATCAAAATCCAAAACCAGTTTACCCTACATAACTAGCCTAAAATAAATTAAAATCAACAAATATAAATCATATAGAGAGAGCCCTCTCTGAGCATTAGGAAGGCTAGATCCTAAGGCTTAAAAGTATGTTTGTGGTTACCTCTAATATTCTTTAAACCAAAATAAAAAATCTAACAACCCTTGAGAATTATTAGAGTATTAACAGGAAGATCAACATTGCAGCGAGAGAAGATTTGATGTAGGTGACTGGGTATTTTTAAAACTACAACCATACAAACAAATGCCCCTCAAGCAAGCTAAGAAGGATAATAAATTATCGCCAAAGTAATATGGTCCTTAAAAGGTGTTGCAAAATATTGTTACTATGGCATACAAATTAGAGCTTCCTGCATATTCTCGGGTGCACCCAAATTTCCATGTTTTATGCTTAAAGAAGGTTATAAGTGACAAAATTCTAGTCCAAACAATATTGCCAGAACTGGATGAGGAAGCAAAAAACATATTGGTACCTGAAGCAGTCATGGAAATAAGAACTCGACAACTATGTAATTGATTAATTTCATAGTATCTCATCAAGTGGAAGAACTTACCCACTGAAGATTCCACATGGGAGGATAAGAGTTTTTGTATAAATAATTCTCATTTGGAAGTATTGAGTGTGGATGTATTGCTGAACATTTCTATAGTTGTACTATTCTAAACCTAAGGGTGAGTGTACCAATTTCAAGTCAGCAGACTAGATTAAAGCAATAAAGCATCATATTACAGAATTCATGTGTTGGGCAACTACAATGAATTATTTTCACTTGTTTCTTTGTCAATTTCTTATGTTTTTCATCAATACTTGTATGTTGTTCTAAATCTAAATGATAAATCAGAAATTGTTATTTTAGAATATGTTAAAAGCACTCTATCTTGAACTGCTTATCATTTACATGTTTTCCATTGATATCTAGACTAAGGAACCCTTAATTGCTCCCTAGTTTTGATTAACCTCTGCCTTTTCACTCATTATCCGGATTTGAGAACTCTTAATTGCTCTCTTACCCTGATTGAAACCATTTTCACCATCAACCTTGAAGATTTGAAGTAACTCAACTATCTTGCCCTCTAAACATTTCCCTTTAGAACTTGATCTTGATCTGATTGCTTGACACATTGACTCCATCAGCCCAATGGAATACAGACCTACATCGATCCATCTGAGTAAGTGATTTCACCACCAAATCAAATAAAAATCCAAAACCAATTTACCCTACATAACTAGCCTAAAATCAATTAAAATCAACAAAGATAAATCATATAGAGAGAGCCCTCTATAAGCATTAAGAACGCTAGATCCTAAGGCTTAAAAGTAGGTTTGTGGTTACCTCTAATATTCTTTAAACTAAAGTAAAAAATCTAACAAATCTTGAGAATTATTAGAGTGATAGCATATTGGTAGCCATACTGGGGACTAACCAATCCTCAGTCTTAAAAGAAATCTTAAAGGAAATATTTTTACTTACCTTTTCACCTTAATATTGTTTTGAAGAGTTGTTAGTAAAATTTCCATAAAAAATTGTAATTCTGGCTTCCAGAAGAGTCTATTATACCAGGTCCAATCCAGATCCAAAACTTGATGTCATAGTAGATAATCCTGACAGAATTGTAAAGAAAAGAAAAAAAGTATAAATTTTAGGTAATTAGAATTCATTGATCAAAGAAAATTCTCTTCCAAATAAATTATCAAGTTTACAAGACATTGAATTTGATTTAAATTTTGAACAATCTCCGTTTAGAAATAAATCAGAAAGTGACATACATAATAGTGTAATAGATCCTGATTTCATTTCATTCATTGAAAGTAAGAAGGAAATTGTTTCACTAGATTCGGATGGAAAAGCCCTAGAAGTTTATGGTAAACTTGATGCCATAACTGCAACTTTGATTAAGGAAATTGATGAAGTTTGTTTACAACATTCAGTTGAATTGACTGCTTTATCAGCCTATACCCCTAAGCCTTCTACCATTCATTTAGATACTAGTCTTTTAAAATCTGTAGGTTCATCCTTATTTACTACCACTTCATCCATTGTTTCAACCACACTTAATTCCACAGATTCATTTTTTCCCAAGAAACCTTTTCAACCTAGAGTTTTATTTTCATCCCCAAATAGTTCAAGTTCATCCCCTAGAATTTCTGCTGCATTCTCCAATACTTTATTCTCATTTCCAAGCTCTTCTTCTAGCATCCCAACTACATCTTCTAATATCCCAATCTCATCTGCAAGTGCTTTAACTATGTCTGCAAGTACTTCAAGTTCTTCACCAAGTACTTCAAACTTACCTCCTAGCCAAGCTAGAATCCAAGCCATGGCTGCCAGATATTCCCCATTGGTCCTACAAGGCCCTCTAAATGCCATGCCCCAAGATTATGAAAGCAAAATCCCTCAATTTGATGGAACCACTCACTATACTTCACAACAACATGTTAATAATATGACAGACTAATTTGAATTGCATGAATTAGATGATGTTGATGTTCAAATGAGAATTTTTGCTCAAACTTTAGTTGGTGATGTTAAGAAGTGGTTTAAAGGTTTACATGCTGGTAGTATTGCAGATTTATCTTCTTTCCATAGATTTTTTCTTAACAGATGGGAGAATAAGAAGAATCCATTACAAATTTTTCCTGAATTTGAAAACATGAAAAGAGCACCAAATGAAACAGTTCAAGACTATTGTACAATATATAACTGTATTTACAATGCAATCCCTGCTAATCTTAAACCTCCTCTAAAAGCTGCCCTTATCAAATTCCCTGATGGATTTGATATAGATATGGCTTACCAACTAAGAGAGAGAAACCCATAAACCTTAGAGAAAATGCAAAGTAATGTTGTAAGTGTAGAGGAAAACTTGTTAGCCAAGAAAGCTAGATTAAGAAATGAAAGAAGAGTAACAATATAAGAGGAAACATCAACCTCAGATTTGAAAATAGATAAATTAGCAAAAACATTAGAAATAATGATGGATAGGTTAGATAACATGGAAAGGAAGCCACAGTGGGATAACCAACAACAAGGACCTCAAATTAGAAATCTCAATTTCAGGAAAAACACCAAAACTAGTAAATCTAGAGAATCAACACCTGAACAAACAATAAGACCACATTTCCAAGAGAACTTTGTTGAAAGTTATCACCAAAACGAAAATAATGAAGAAACTCAGATAAATCTAATGGGCGTTAATGATGATAACATCATTTTTCTTACACAATAAGAACATGAGCTATATGAATTACAGCCACTACAATTAGATTCTGGTGAGTCTTTGGATTACAAGCAAGGTTATGAGTTTGAAATTAATGGCATTCATAAGAAATATAAACTTAGGAGTAAGAAAAATGTGGGGCCTTCTACTAAGAAATATACCCAAACTCAAACAAAGAAGATAGCAAAGGTTCCTACAACTAAATTTCCGCAAATTATTCCTAGGGAAACCCAACAAAACTCTAGTTCAACTCAAAAGAATTTAAATCCTAATCAAAAAATTTCGAGCCCCAAAATTACACCCAGTCCTAAATTGTTAACATTACAGATATTGATGTTCAAAATTTAGCAGATCCTCAAAAATCTGTTGCTTCAAAGACAACAAATTTTGTTAAAACGACAATTTCAGATCCAAAAATATCCAATGTTGATCCAAAATTAGCTGATTCTAAAACAGCCACTACCAAAACAACTGCTAAAACCTCAAAATTTGACAAAACTTCCATTGCATCTCAAACTCTCCCTGAAAAGAAAATTAAAAGCAGTAAAACAGTGGAAATACAAATAGAAAAATGAAAAACCAACTATAGAAAAAGAAGATAAACCCACCCAAACTACAATTACAAAGGAAGAAATAATTTAGTTAGAAAAATCACAAGCACCATTCAACATCAAGCTGAAATTGCCAATCTAAAGATACCAATTCCTTTGAAATATTTGGTAAAACATGACCTATACAAATCACACATCACTGAAACTTTAAACATGAATGATGGAGAAGACTCCGTAAATTTAAGTGATGATCAACTGGAACTAATATTTGGTCATGAAGTTAATGGAAAACACCAAGAGGGAGGAGTTCCTCCTTTCTACATTAGCTTAACTGTTCATGATTAGATTTTACATAATGCAATGCTAGATTCAGGTGCGTCACATAATTTAATGCCAAAAGCAATAATGGAAACCTTCAATTTAGACATCACTAGACCTTATAAAGATCTCTTCTCATTTGATTCTAGTAAAGTGAAATGTCTAGTCTTAATCAAAGATTTATGTGTTACTTTAGTTCAATACCTTGGAAAAAGCATAGTCATGGATATTGTAGTAGCTAACATTGTTGGGAAAATACTGAGAGGGGGGGAGGGGGGTGAATCAGTATTTAGATTTTATTGATAATTCTCATTTTTATTTACTAAATTCCATACCCGACTTTAATGAACCCAACTCGTGTATACACGCGAATATACCAACAGAAACTTGCGTATAGTGATATAATTTTATTGTTAGATAAAATTTTAGAAACAATATTTAACTTAGCTTATCAGTTATGCATCTATTAGTTAAGCAGTAAATATGTGCAGTAACAGCAGAATAAATCATCATACAAGAGCATCACACATGAACACCAATATTTAAGGTGGAAACCCAATTCAGGAGAAAACCACCACTGTCGTCGTCTCCGTATTCAATATTTATTATATGGGAAACTGCTTACAATATTGTACTAATGCGCACTCACGCACAATGCGTCTACCTACAAAAAAGGTCAGAACCTTCTCTCGTTCTCCAGCTACTACCGAAAGGGAGCTACAAATCCATAATCTCGTTTACCAACCACTACTGAAAGGGAGCTTCAACCCCCTAATCAAAACACCAGCTTCTAGTGGTAGGAAGATTCTACTTCCATACTGAAGGCTTCAACCCTCAGAACCACTGCAGACCACGTTTCATCAATTTTCATACTGGATCACACAGCTTCAACATAAATCTTCATAAAGATCAACTATAATAAACTTCACCCAATACTTCAATCAAAACACTGAGATCACTGTAACCAGAGCACAGTAATAACCCAAATTTCATAATCACTATGCAGAATCAAACTCAACCCTGAACATTGATTATCTTAACATGCATACACTACTTTTCTTTACTGAACCCGCGTATATACACTCTTTCCTTCACATCAACTTGCATATAGATTTTTGAATACTGATCTCCCAAAATATGGTCTGTCTCAGATCTAGATCTGAGGCTTTCAATCAGATATCTTTTCAGCATTGTGGAACCCTTGATCAATCAGACATCATAAAACATATTTACTCACTCATTGATCATATTTGTACATAATCAACTTAGCAGCATATACAACATTCAAGAAACCCCGATCTACATGAAGACTTCAATGAAAGACAACATAAAAACAGCAGCAATAAATAGAAAACCTCTGCAATAAGCTTCAGAAAACCCTGACTTCCATACGCGCCTTTTCTGAGACAAAGTTGTGTATATACATGCTTTTACCAAGATGAACTAGTGTATAGATTTGTAAATATTATCTTTGAAGAATGTATCAGATCTATAGAACTTACCCAGATTTCTTCACTTCACTTTAGCAAACATGCACCAGATCATAGATCTAATCATCTCTTTAATAGATCATGTAGGAACATATTCATTTCAGGTCTAGAGATCTGGATCCATCCTTGTAACCAAGGGTGCATCATATATTCAGCTCTACCAATAAAACAAAGTTCATCCCATGCAAATATACTTCAAAGAGAAGTATTCAGTGAAAACCCTTACACATGCACTCCTTTGCACTATGATCTTCTTCTACTTATATAGATTTAGCCTTTACCAATACCATGAGTCAAAACCACACAAATGACGATGGTATTCTTGGGCAGAATAAAATAGACGACACAACACTCAATACTGTGGGATAATACCATGGTAAAGCCTCATGGTATCATATTTTTTAGAGTGAAAAAGGCATACGCGACTTGGATCGTTCTTATTTGCGTGTATACGCAACTTGGCCGATAAAAACCCACGTATAGAACTTGCAATATGAATATCAACCAATATTTTGCTGGACATTACACATTTATTCTGATAGACTACTGAGCTTCTCCATAAGACATATACTCCATATTTTACTAGAAAAATCTCCCCCTTTGGACTTGATGGCAACTCTAATGGTGTTTGATCAC
This sequence comes from Pinus albicaulis, assembly GCA_034641835.2. Classification (NCBI taxonomy): domain Eukaryota; kingdom Viridiplantae; phylum Streptophyta; class Pinopsida; order Pinales; family Pinaceae; genus Pinus; species Pinus albicaulis. The sequence goes on from CM076574.1 coordinate 890,294,627, forward strand.
CACAATAGATAGATACATTAAACATAACCATTATTCAAACACCCAAAATACTCTCCCCCTTTGACATCAAGGGCAAAGGGCACTCAAAATATTGTGACCATGCTCCCTCTAATTTCACGTTGAATCTCCAGATATATTTTTTAGACTCTATATAAGCTTTCCTATCACTAAGGACTCATACTTACATCAATGATCCAACCAAGTGGAATTACAGAATTGACACAAATACCCAACCAAGTGGGTTTACAAATTAGAACAAGTCCTTACATGACTAAATAAAACAAGTTACATCATGAGTGTCAACATTCCCTTTTCATCAAATTACAGAAATGAATTTTCATAAAAAGGACCAAAAGATCTCAAGGGAGAGATCATATATCAGAAACCAATCAGAATGCCAACAATGCATCCTTTTCAACAAGGCAGGTGCTCCCCCTAAGCTTATGCATCATGAACACCTTCAAAAACCAATTCATCAAAGCATCTTCATCAAGGAGAAAAACATTAGAGAATGATACAAAAATATGAATACTGGAACAACAACAGAGATTACCCAATAGCACCACAATGTTTTTGAGCGCTGACCCAAAGAATTTCTGTGAGTAAAACCCATACGCGGTTTTATGCACAGAAACTCGCATATATACGCGATCCATATTCATGAAAATAGCGTATCAAATTTAAACTTCTGAAATTAAGCAGATTTGATCACAGAGGTAGAGACAACTCCCATATTCTGTCTGAGATATTCAAATGTTTCCCTGGGAAAAGGTTTAGTAAATATATCAGCAACTTGTTCTTTGGAGGGAACATACTCCAATTTAACATTTTTTTCAAGCACTTGTTCACGTAGGAAGTGATACTTGATAGGAATGTGCTTGGTCTTGGAATGCATAACAGGATTCTTTGAGATACTAATGGAACTTGTATTATCACATAAAATGGAGATGGGAGGTGAACATTTGATTTGATTGTCTTGTAGAGTCTACATCATCCAAAGGAGTTGTGTGCAACATGATGCGACAACCACATATTCTGCTTCCGTTGTAGATAAGGCAATAGAACTTTGTTTCTTGATGAACCGAGATACTAATCGGAGCCCCATATAGAATGCATCACCACTAGTGCTTTTTCGATCATCAACATTTACAGCCCAATCTGCATTTGTGTGAGCATGAAGAGTGAGATCAACATTCTTTGGATACCATAAACCAAAGTCTTGAGTCCCTTGTAGATATTTGATTATTCTTTTTACAGCCTGAAGGTGAGACTCTTTTGGATTAGCCTGGAATCATCCAACAATCCTAACTACATGCATAATGTCTGGTCTTGTCCTAGTTAGATAAAGAAGACTTCCAATCATGGATCTATAATCTGGTTGATTCACCCTGGTAAAATCATCATGAGAACTGAGGTTACATCCAGTTACCGTTCATGTACTCACAGGTTTGCAGTCTTCCATCCCATACTTCTTCTGAATTTTCTTAAGATATTTTGCTTGTGATAAAAATATGCCATCTGTTGCTTGTTGCACTTATAATCCAAGAAAAAATGTTATTTCCCCAAGTAAAGACATTTCAAATTCTTGTTGCATAACAGAAGAAAATTTTTGACTCATGGACTTTTCATTAGTTCCAAAAATTATGTCATCAACATATACAACTACAATCAATAGTTTACCATTCTCAATTTTTCTGTATAGGTTACTATCAGCAGATCCCTTTGAAAAACCTTTTTGATGAAGATATTTGTAAAGACAATAGTACCATGCCGTAGGAGCTTGTTTGAGACCATATAAAGCCTTTTTAAGTTTGCAAACAAGTTTTTCATCATTTCCCAGGATGAATCCTTTTGGTTGTTCTATATAAATTTCTTCTTCTAGATCACCATTGAGGAAAGCAGATTTAACATCCATTTGATAAACTTTGAATTGCTGAAAGCTTGAAAAAGAAAGAAACATTCTTATGGCTTCAAGTCTAGCTACAGGAGAAAATGTTTCTTCAAATTCTATACCTTCTTGCTAAGCATACCCATTACAAACAAGTCTAGCTTTGTTTCTAATAAAATCTCTATTTTCATTTAACTTATTTTTGAATATCCATTTTGTTCCAATAACATTTTTATCATGAGGTATTGGAACCAATTCCCAAGTATGATTCTTTTCAATCTGATCAAGTTCTTCATTCATGGCTTGAATCAAACATTTGTCTTTACTAGATTGATTCACATTCTATGGTTCAATAGTGGATAAGAATGCTAGATAGCTAGGGGATCCTACAAGAGTTCTTATTGTTTGGACACATGATCCCTTTTCTCCCAAAATTTGAGATTCTGGATGATTCTTTTAAACATACATGGATGGAGATTTTTCAGATAGATCTTATTCTAGTGCTTCATTGGGTTCACCTTCTATATTGTTGCTATTTGATGAGGGAAATATACCTCATCATCATCTTCATTTGTTGTTGTTATTTCCATTTTAGGAGCTGAGAGAGACTCGTCAATTACAACGTCAATACATTCAAAAATCTTCTGAAGTATTTTATTATAACACTTATATGCTTTACTTCTTGAAGAGTAACCAAGAAATATTCCTCCATCTGCTCTAGGTTCAAACTTACCAAGTTTTTCATCATTTTTCTTGATAAAAAATTTGCTTCCAAAAACTCTAAAATGCTTTACAGTGGGAAGTTTTCCATACCAAAGTTCATAAGGAGTTTTACACTGTTTACTCGAATATGAGCCTTGTTAAGATTATTTACTGTAGTATGTGTTGCTTCTCCCCAAAAGGTATCAAGAGTTTCAAATTCATCAAGCATAGCCGAGCCATTTGTTGAACTATTCTATTCATCCTTTCTTCCACGCCATTTTGTTGTGGGGTTCCAGCTACAGAAAATTGTCTTTTTATGCCATGATGTTCACAGAAATCAAAGAATTCATTTGATATATATTCTCCTCCTTGGTCAGATCTAAGACATTTAATTTTTATATCTTATTCATTTTCAACCAAAGCTTTGAAGATCTTAAATTTTTCAAATGCTTCGTCTTTATGTTTTAGTAACCCAATCCAACACATTCTAAAGAAGTCATCAATAAATAAAATATAGTATTGTTCTCCACGAGGTGAATTTTTCCTTCCAGGACCACATAGATTAGTATGTATAAGCTAACGAGGACTACTTGTTGATCCTTCTTTAGCATTGAATTGTACCCTGGTTTTCTTACCAAATTGGCATGATTTGCATATGGTACTCTCAGGTAGAGTGATGCTAGGAAGATCACGAATAGATTTGAGTCTGTTGGATTTGCTTATTTGAGAGAAGCTCAAATGTCCCAACCTTCTATACCATAACCAATTTTTTGAAGATTTACCTAGGTAGAATTGTTCTTGGCCACCTTTAAATACATACAGATTTCTTGGTGTTCTAGTTCCTTTTATTATTGTTTTTCCTGTGTCAAGTTCATGTACTACACATTCTTTTGAACTAAAGACAACTTCATTTCCTTGATCACACATTTGACATACACTCAATAGGTTATGCTTTAATCCATCCACATACATAACATTGTTATCTTTCACCTTTTCTTTAAGAAAAACATAACCTTTTCCTTTAATGACAATAGGAGAGTCATTTCCAAAGGTAACATTCTTTTCTTTCTCCAGAGAATTGTATGAAAGGAGTTTATTTTTATCACCTGTCATGTGTTTTGAGAATCCACTATCAATGTACCATTTATTTTCTTCCCCTTCTGCAAATAAAGCTATGCCACAACTTTCAACCTGTAAGTCCTTCTTTTTCCATACCTTGGAATTTGAAGGTATATGCTTTTTTGACTGAAGTTTGCTCGTGCATTCATATTCTTCATGTCCAAAGTTATTGCAATAAGCACATTCTATTTCATTTTGAAGAGGATAAAAGTGGTTATAAGTATTCTTCTTCATTACAGTCTCATTTCTTTGCTTTCTTTATTCTCTGGTCATGTTGGTTTTGTATGCAACACATTGAGCAGCTTTATGACCCAAATTATGACATGAGAAACATTGTCCATTAAAGAAGAAATTTCTGTGATCATGAAACCTTATATTTATGTTTACCTGCTGATTGATATTTATATTATTGTTCTTTCTTGTACTGAAGTGGTCATGGTTTACTGGTGTAGTCTCTTTGTTCTTTTGTTGAGTGACAAAATGTTGCTCGCTGGCTTTAGCTGCATTTAGATAGCTTGGTGCTGAAGACTGAGATGATTCTCCAATATATCCAAGACATATATTTATAAGAGGAGAGTGTTTTACCTTGATAATTTCATCTAAGGTTTCAGATCCTTTAGCAAATCTAAGATTTAAAGTTTTCACTCTCTCAATTTCCTTTCTTAGACTTACTATTTCACATTCTAATTTCTCATTGTGCTTCTCCTTTTCTATAAGCTGATTCTTTAGAGTATCTATGGAAATTTTGTTTTCTTCCAAACATATTTTGAGATGATTTATTTCTTCAATAAAATCATTTTCTTCTAATGCATCCATAAAAGTATTTTTAGACTCACTAGAGTCTTTTTCAAAAGTCATGAGTAGTCTAATATCTTGATCAGATTCTCCTTCTTCACTATTTGATAGACCATCACTATCTTCATGAGTATAATAACTTTTTCTATTGGTAAACCATTTCTTATTTCCTTTAGCCACTTCCTTTCCCTTTTCATGACTATCTTTATGGGGACATTTAGCATCATAAAGACCAACTCTTCCACAAGCAAAACATTTAAAAGGAAGCTTACCTTTGAACCTTCCAGTGCCAAGTTGTAGCTTCTTTACAAAATTTATCTCATATTCTTCTGAAACATAACCTGATCCTTCCTTTTCTTCTACCTCCTTTCCTTTTGCAGCAGCTCTGAAGACAACTTCTTTGATTTCAAATGGACCTCATTTTCTCATTTCACAAGCAGTCAGAATCCCATGAAGTTGAACAATAGTAAGAGTTTGTAGATCATGCTTCTCTTCAATAGCAGACACTTTTGACTCGAATTTGGGAGTTAGAGATATTAAAACCTTTTCTACCAGAGTAGTGCCAGTTATGGTTTCACCCAAATTTCTCATACAATTTACAATATCATCTAGATGTAAAAATAAACTGGCAATGCTTTCCTCATTATGCATTCTGAGTTTTTCATATTGAATTATGAGAGTTTGGAGTTTGGAACTTTTTACCTTGGCATCACCTTCATAGCTTAGAATGATTTTGTCCTATATCTCCTTTTCTGTATTAAACTGCATGACTTTGACAAATTCTGATTCAGTCAAACTTCCCAATAATGCAATGATTGCCTTTGCATTAGTTTCATATTTCTTTCTTGTTGCTGCATCTGTTGGAACTAAAGTTGGATATTGATAACCTCCTTCAACTATAGCCCATACATCTGCTCCAAGAGACCGAAGATAGGATTTTTTCCTTGTCTTCCAGAAGATTAAATTGTTTCCGTTGAAGAGAGGAGACCTATTAGATGCTGTTCCATCTTGATTTCTCATCTTAGTTGATCTTCCTTTTAGCGATTAAGCTTCTTCAGAAGGACCTGCTCTGATACCAATTGTTGGGAAAATACTGAGAGGAGGTGGTGATCCAGTAGAATATTGCTGGCCACCCGCCAATTCCACTTGGGGCCCCACCATTATCTCTTTAAGTTCTCGTGTCCCGCAGACAACTTACTATTTTTAGCAGTTTTTCAGGTCCTAAACTTCCAGATCCATTTTGAGGCCCTAAACAATGTTTTTTGGGAAAAATAGGAGCAACATGGGTCCATGGACCAATGTACATGGACCGATGTTGTTCACACAAAAATTTGTAATCCTCAGATAGATCGTTCTAACAAGCTATTGAGAGTGTCAAACGGAGACTAGATGCCAAATTTATGTCCCTGGGAAGTTGAAACACTGATTTACCCAAACGAGGCCCATATTTTTGGCATTTCATCCCCTAACGTTAGGGTTTTGGATGTTTAGGGTTTCCCATTATTTATAAATAATAAATAGGCCCTCGAGCCTCATTTTAACATATTTCAGAGGCCTATAGCTGCCACATGTTTTCTCAGAGATAAGCTACCAACACCCTAGCTAGTTTATTTCCATTTTGTTTGTAAGAAAATTTCGGTTCTTTGATATTAATGAAATGAAGTGTTATTTCCACTGCATCTTTGTATTTATGGGTATATGTGTATTCTATTTCATTCTTGCATAAATCAAGATCAGTGGTATTAAAGCGGTCATCTTTTTCTCGATCTTTCTTTGCATGTCCCCAATGAGGTCGAGGTATAAGGAGTTAGGGCTTAATCTGGTTGAACCTTTGCAAGATCAGCCTCGCAAACCCCGAAAACCGCCCATGGGGTATGAAAAGAAAGATGAGGGAGTAGGAGATCCTATAAAAATATTGCCGGAGGAAGCCCTCGAAAAAAAGGAACGCGATGATGGATTATTTTGCCCAAATCCTTCAACGACTGCCCACCGGTGGCGCATCTACATCCAACAGCCACTCTGGAGGCACAACTCCCTTCAAGGTACAAGTAAAATTTGACATTTCCATATTTTAGGGTCAAATAGATGCAGATGTCATAGATAGATGGTTGAATCTATTAGACTGATATTTCTCGGTTCATGACTTTTTCGACCGGGAGAAGATTATTTTTGCACTCCTAAAAGACCCCATGTCAAGGACCAGTGGGAAACCTACTGTGACAAAAAGGATGATACATAACCCTCTTTATTCTCAGTCGTACCCACTTGGAATTCTTTCCGAGACACCATCAAGGAAAAATATTATCCTGTGGGGATCTATGAGGACAAGTACATACAATGGACCACGCTGCAACAATAAAGGGATCAAGATGTGCATGAGTTGATGAATCTATTCCATACCCTGTGCACAAATTTGGGTATCAAATATTCAGAGAAACATTTGGTGCTAAAATATCACAGTTGTCTGCACAGATACATTCAGGAGGAAATGGAGTTCCTTGACATCTCCTCGCTTGGTACGGCATACTAGTATGCTGCCAAGATTGAGCAGAAATTCAAACAGAAGAAGCGATACTTTGGATCTGCAAATCAAAAGCAAGGGAAAGGTGCCCCAAAACCGTAGAACAAAGGACAAAGCCAAGGCATGGAGGCCCAAGACAACCTGCCAAAGCCACAAGAAAAAAACAACACCGTGAATCCAAATAAGGACACGGGAAAGTGGTGTGAGTTCCATAAGAGCTCCACTCACAACACAAGTGAGTGTCGGGCCAAGCAGTCGTTGGTGGTAGAGATGAGGGCTTCTGAATCATATGCATGCTCTGACTTTGAATTAGAACCTAATAAGGGGAATGAAAAAGGGAAACAGATTATTGATGCGGAGCCTAATGCCACTGTTGTTATTGCAAAGATCCAGAAGGAGGAACCAGAAGATCCAGAGGAGGCGGAGCATCTCCTCCACTCCTAGATATGGATAAAGGGCTCCCCACTACAGTTCATTGTCAACAATGGGAGCCAAAAGAACCTCATTTCAGTAGAATCCATGAAGTGTTTGGGCTTGTCGACCACAGCACACCCACAACCATACACCATCGGGTGGCTTCAACAAGGATGGGACATCTGCATCAGCCAGCAGTGCCACCTTCCCTACAGCATCAAGCCCTTCACGGATGAGGTATTATGCGACATTGCTCCTCTTGATTTTTTTGATGTATTATTAGGCCAACCCTACTTATGGAAGCGACATGCTATGTATGAATCCCGGCCTCCATTGTTATTATTACTTTTGGAAATAACTTGTATAGGATAGCAGAAGTACCACCGCCTGCCGCTATATCTTTGGTTACTAAAAAAAAATGTAGTGAGCTCATTTCCCAAACCAGGAAATTTGTTTTCCTGATGATCTGTCCCCAGGGAAAGAAGAAGACTGTGGCCACAACCTCCATACAGGGCTCCTCTGCATGACAACAAAAAATGGACAAGGTTGTGGATGAGTATGGGGACATATTCACCTCACCCACAGGGGTGCCTCTGCACTGTCAGGTCAAGCACCCATTGATCTAACCCTAAGTGCACTGCTACCCAATGGAATGATATATCGGCGCTTTGTTGTGGAGAACGATGAAATCAAGAGGTAGATTCAGAAGCTGCTACAGAAAGGTCACATCCAGCCAATTTCATCACCTTGTGGGAGCCTGATCGTGTTGGTACAAAGAAGGATGGGACTTGGAGATTATGTATTGACTATCGAGCGCTGAACGAGATCACTATCTGAAATAGGTACCCAATCCCACGGATTGATGACCTTCTGAACCAACTCACAGGGGAGAAATATTTCAAGAAGATTGACTTGAATTTTGGGCATCACCAAGTACCAATCAAACCCTTCGATGTGTGGAAGATTGCCTTCAAATCCAAGGAGGGCCTTTTCAAATGGCTGGTCATGACTTTCGGGTTGACGAATGCTCTGCAAACTTCACGAGGTTGATGGATGACATCTTGCGGTCATTCACCAACTCATTTGTAGTGGTGTACTTGGATGACATTCTGATCTTCAGCTAAACTTGGGAAGAGCACCTCCACCACATCTGAAAAGTCCTCCAAACATTGCGGCAACACAATTTGTGTGCCAATTTGGAGAAATTCACTTTGGCATGATCCAGGTTCAATATCTGGGATACATTATTGATGAAAGGGGGGTGCATGTGGATCCAACCAAGATCCAAGTCATTCGGGATTGGCCAGCCCCAACCACTCTAACAGAGCTTCGCAGCTTTCTAGGTCTTATTAATTTCTACTGCAGGTTCATGTTGGGATTCTCTCATATCACTTGGCCCTTGAGTCAAGTCACCAAGGGAGGAGCGAAAGAGAAATTCTTCTGGTCGGAATCTCAACAGAAGGCATTCGTAGAATTGAAACATCTCCTTTGTTCTGCCCCATTGCTCACATTACTAGACTTGCAAAAACCATTTTAGATCGAGACATATGCCTTTGGCTCTGCTATTGGGGCAGTTTTTACTCAACAGGGGCATCCAATGGCATATCACAGTGAGACATTGTCCGACACAGTTCGCAAGTATCTCATTTATGACAAAGAAGTGTATTCCATTTTGCAGGCTTGTCGAAAATGAAAGCATTACATTTTGGGGTAGGAAAAAATCATCCACACTGACCATAAACACCTACAATTCATACAGACAAAAGGGAAGTTACAGAACAATCGCCATCAGAAGTGCTCGGCATATCTGCAACAGTTTCATTTGAACATCAAGTACAAGAAGGGTAGCACCAATAATGTTGCAGATTGCCTCAGTTGACCACCGATCATGGCACTAACCACCGTTCTCAACTCTTGTGGGCATGAGACTTCGAATTGGCCACTTCTCTACACAAGTGATTCAGAATTCAGCCACACATACAAGGAACTCTTGGGGGGTATGCAAGTTCCAAATTTTCACCTCCAAGATGCACTGTTATGTCACCTGGGACACCTTTTTGTTCCTTCAAGTGAGCGTGCCAAGATGATATGGGAAGCACACTATAGTCGATTCATTGGGAATTTCCAGGTCGATAAAACAGTGGCAGTACTACCGAATTATTTCTATTGGCCGAACCTTTGACAGGATGTCGTGAAGTACATCAAATCTTGCACTGCTTGTGCCATTGCAAAATTGACCATCAAGAATCAAGGCCTATATACTCCACTACCTACCCCTAGTCAACTTTGGGAATCCATCTCCATGGATTACATGTCGGGCCTTCCTTCTACTAATCATGGAAATGACTGTGTTTTCTTGGTTGTCGACAGATTCTCGAAGATGGCCATTATGACGACCTACATGAAGAATATAACAGCAGAAGCCTCTGCTAAAATATTATTTGAATGAGTGTGGGTGCACTTTGGGATCCCACAGTCTGTCATATCAGATCGAGACAGCAAGTTCCTCAACACATTTTAGTCTAGCTTTTGGTCAATGTTGGACACCAAGCTCACCAAGTCAACAGCTTTCCATCCCAAATTGATGGCCAGACAGAGGTCGTCAACAAGATGATTGTACAAATTCTACGCATGTACAATTCAAAGCATCCACGCACATGGGATGAGAGCCTCCCCTATGTACAACATAGTTATAACCAGGCTCTCCACAACTCAACCAACCATAGCCCCTTTCAGGTGTGCTTGGGATTCCATCCACTATGTCCCATTAATGTAGCCATGCCATTTAGGGCTACTCAGGACGATTTGGCTCATGTCCAGTCTGAAGCTGACAAAACAAACAGCTTCATCGAGTGCATTCAGCTCATCTACCAACAATTTCATGAAATATTGGACAAAGCCAAGCAACAACATGATCAACATCGATTTCCACACAACTTCCAGGTGGGCGACAAAGTGTGGCTACATCTGCAGAAGGAGCTCCTCACTGGACCCCACCACAAGCTTCAACTGCTCTGATATGGGCTATACGCCATCACCAAGGCTATAGGAACCAATGCCTTCGAGCTCAGTATTCCACCATTCCTTGGTCTGCACCCAATATTCAATGTGGACCGCCTTTGTCCATACTTACCACCTCTACTGGACACCTCTAACATTGCAGGAACAACTCACACCAACAGAGTTAAACTCAGACTGCATGGAACAGGCCACCATAGATTGTATCATGGACATGCAAATCAAGAACACTCACTAACAGAAGATCCAACTATATCGAGTTGCCAAAGCTGGCCAACTCCTGCACCAAGGAAAGTGGTTCACTAGGGACCAAGTTCAGCAAAATTTTCCTCATCTCATGGAGGAACTCAACACAATGGGGACCATTGCTTCCTAAGGGGGGAGGGGTGATCCAAGTGGATATTGGTGGCCACCCTCCTATATCACTTGGGGCCCCACCATTGTCTCTTTCAGTTTTTTTAGTTTCAGCACAAATTACTATTTTTAGCAGTTTTTTTGGGTCGTGAACTTCCGAAGCCATTTTGAGGCCCTAAACGACATTTTTTGGGAGAAACCATGAGCAACATGGGTCCATGGACCCATGTTTCTCACATTAAAAGTTGTAATCCTATGAAAGATTTACTCCTTGGATATATCTTTCTAACGAGCTATTGATCGCATCAAATGGAGATCGGATGCCAAAGTTACGCCCCCGGGAAGTTGAACCACCAATTTACCGAAACGTCCATAAGCTTTGGCGCTTCATCTCCTAGGGTTAGGGTTTTGGATGTTTAGGGTTTCCCATTGTTTCTAAATAATAAATAGGCCCTCGAGCCTCATTGTAACACAGTTTAGAGGCTTGTAGCCACCACATATCTTCTCAGAGATAAGATACCAACGCCCTAGCTAGTTTATTTCCATTATGTCTGTAAGCAAATTTCAGTTCTTTAATATTAATGAAATGAAGTGTTATTTCCACTACATCTTTGTATTTATGGGTATATGTGTATTCTGTTACATTCATACATAAATCCAGATAAGGGGGGGTGAATTTGTATTTAGAACTTACTGATAACTTTTCTTTTTTCTTTACTGAATTCCATACGTGACTTTAATGAACCCAAATCGCATATACATGCGAATATACCAACAGAAACTTGTGTATAATGATATATTTTTATTGTTAGATAAACTTTCAGAAAAAATCTTTAACTCAACTTATCAGTTATGCGTCTGTTAGTTAAGTAGGAAATATGTGTAGTAACAACAAAATAAATCATCATACAAGAGCATCACACATGAACACCAAGATTTAAGGTGGAAACACAATTCGGGAGAAAACTACTGCTATTGTCGTCTTTGTCTTCAATATTTATTATATGGAAAACTACTTACAATATTGTGCTGATGCAGACTCATACCATTATGTAGGCATCTACGTGCAAAAGGCTACAACCTTCTCTCATTCTCCAGCTACTACTGGAAGGCAGCTACAACTCCCTAATCTCATTTACTAGGCACTATTGGAAGGGAGCTTCAATCCCATAATAAAAACACCAGCTTCTACTAGCACGAAGCTTCTACTTCCATATTGAAGCCTTCAACCCTCAGAGCCACTGCAGACCACGTTTCATCAATTTTCATACTGGATCACACAGCTTCAACACAACTCTTCATAAAGATCAACTATAATAAACTTCACCCAATAATTCAATCAGAATAGTGAGATCACTGTAACCAAAGCACAGTAATAACCCAGATTTTAGAATCAGTATGCAAAATCAAACTCAACCCTTAAGATTCATTATCTTAACATGCATGTGCTACTTTTCTTTACTGAACCCGCGTACATACACACTTTCCTTCACACCAACCTGCGTATAGATCTGTGAATACTAATCTTCCACAATATGGTCAGTCTTAGATCCACATCTGAGGCTTTCAGTCAGATATCTTTTCATCATTGCAGAACCCTTGATCAGTCAAACATCATAAAACATATTTACTCACTCATTGATCATATTTGTACATAATCAACTTAGCAGCATATGCAACATTGAAGCAACCTAGATCTACATGAACACTTCATTGACAGAAATTAGAAATAGAGCAGCAATAAACAGAAAACCTCTGCAATAAGCTTCAGAAAACTCTAACTTCCATATGCACCTTTTTTGAGACAAAGCCGCGTATATACGCACTTTTACCAAGACGAAATAACATATAGATCTATAAATATTATCTTTGCAGAATGTATCAGATCTATATAAATTACCCAAATTTCTTCACTTCACTTCAACAAACATGCACCAGATCATAGATCTAATCATCTCTTCAATAGATCATGCAAGAACATATTCATTTCAGGTCTAGAGATCCTGATCGATCATTGTAACCAAGGGTGCATCATAGATTCAGATCTACCAATAAAACAAAGTTCATCCCATGCAAATATACTTCAGAGAGAATTATTCAGTGACAGCCCTTACACATCCACATCTTTGCACTATTATCTTCTTCTCCCTATATAGATTTAGCCTTTACCAATACCATGAGTCAAAACCACACAAATGACGATGGTATTCTTGGATGGAATCAAATATACGACACAACGCTCAATACTGTGGGCTGATACCATGGTAAATCCTCTTGGTATCATATTTTTTAGAGTGCAAAAGGCATATGCGACTTGGATCGTTCTTATCTGCGTGTATACATGACTTGGCCTGTACAAACCCATGTATAGAACCTGCAATATGAATATTAACCAATATTTTGCTGGACATTACACATTTCTTCTGATAGACTACTAAGCTTCTCCAGAAGACATATACTCCATATTTTACCGGAGAGTTGCCATCAAGGACAGCATATTAAGATATAAGAATCATATTTCCAACAGACATCCCTCCTAAGTATGGAATGTTGTTATCTCACTCATGGGGAGCTAAACTGCAAGGATCTCTACAACTAGACATGTCTTATGCAACAATATCAGTTTTTTATCAACCCAAGAAACTTTACAAAGAGACATTAATGAAGTACATGGTTAGTAGTGTAGAAAGACCTCAAAACTATCATATTTATTCTACACCTACTGACATGGACTCCTTCATTTTATGTAATTCTGAAAATGGCATAGAGAACAACACTAAATTAAAACAGAAAGAGAATACCCAGATAGTGAAAACATATTTCATGAATCAATGTGGCATTTAGATTTTGATGGATCAGTGAACAAATTAGGAGCAGGAGCAGGAGTTTGGATACACAACATGGAGAAGAATCATGCAGAAGTTCATGCCTTTAGATTAAATTTCAAATGTACAAATAACATGGTTAAATATGAAGCTTTGATTTTAGGACTACAAATTGTTATAAATTTAGGAGCCAAAAGAGTGTCAATCATGGGTGACTCTGATTTAATTGTGAAACAAATTAGAGGAGAATATTCTGTGTATAATCATAGATTAAGCAAATATAGAGAAACAGTTTTAGATCTGATCATAGAACTGCTTGAATGTGACTTTTCTCCAACTCCTAGAAAACATAACATGAAGGCACACATTTTAGCAACTTTTGCTAGCACCTGCAATCTTCCTTTTCAACCAAATCATAAATATACAGCAGAAGTTAAACACGGGTCTACAATACCAGATAATCTAAAATATTGGCAATTTTTTTCACAAGATGAACAGATTTATCATTTCATGAATGCTGAAAAATAATTTCAGAATTGTAACATAAACACAGATTGTATAGTAGATCAAACCATAGATAGTGAGATTGATATAAATTTTGTAGATATAAATAATTTAGATTTCAGTAAACCCACTAAATTTACTCAAGTAGAAGTAGATAATTTAGAAAAGGTAGAGATTGAATAATTAACAGATGATGATTCTGACATTTTAAACCTTAAGAACAACATTTTACCTAAGGGATTAGCCCCTTTAGAAGATATTTTGATTCAAATGATGTTGCAAGAAAACCAAATATGGAATGATTAAGATCTGACATAGAAGAATGCAATATAGGAACAGAAATGAAGCCTAAGGTGATAAAAATTTCAAAAGCCTTACCTCAAGAAGAAAAAGTGAAATACATAGCTTTGTTTAAGGAATTTCAAGATGTATTTGCATGGATTTATGAGGATTTAAAATCTTATGACACTAGCATAATACAACACACAATACACAAAAGAAGATCAAAAACCTTTCAAACAAAAGCTTAGAAGAATCAATCTAGTTTTAATGCCTTTAATTGAAAAAGAGGTTAAGAGAATGTATGAAGCCCAGATAATTGCACCTATCAGATATTCTGATTAGGTTTCAAACCTAGTTCCCACTAGGAAGAAAATAGGGGAGATCAGACTGTGTGTTGATTTCCAGAATTTAAATAAAGTGTCCTTAAAAGATAACTACCCTCTCCCCAAGATGGATCACATTTTACAGAGGGTGGTTGGTTCTTCTAGGATTTCATTGCTTGATGGATTCTTTGGATATAACCAGATTTTAGTTCAACCAAAAGACAAACCAAAGATTGCATTTACTACTCCTTGGGGTACTTTTATGTATGTGAAAATGCATTTTGGATTAATGAATGTAGGAGCCACTTTTCAAAGAGCTATGGAGATAGATTTTTCTAAATAAATTCATGATTTCCTTGTGATCTATCTAGATGATATAACTATATTTTCAAAAACTGATAATGAACATCTAAATCACCTAAGACAAGTGTTTATCAAATGCAGGAAATTTGGTATTTCTTTAAATCCTAAAACGACTCTATTTGGACTTGAAGAAGGTAAATTATTAGGACATATCATATCTAACGAGGGAATTAGGATAGACCCAACTAGAATAGAGGCCATTCTGAATATAAGCCATCCTAGGAATATTAAATAATTGCAGGTTTTCTTAGGTAAAATCAATTTTCTCAGAAGATTCATTTCAAACTTAGCATAAATAATTAGAGAACTCAATAACATGTTGAAAAAAGACTCAGCACTTAAATGGACTATGGAGGCCAAACAATCCTTTGAATCAATCAAACAAGCCTTGAAAAAAACACTAGTTCTAATAAGTCCTGATATAAAAAAATATCTCATTATTTTTTCCTTTGCTTCAGAACATATTATTGGTACAGTCTTACTGTAGAAGAATGATCAGGGCTATGAGCAACCCATTTATTTTTTCAGTAAATCACTTAGAGATGCCACTTTAAAGTATAAAATAATGGAAAAGCAAGCATTAGCTTTAGTGAAGGCTATTAAAGACTTTAGATTGTACATCCTGTATTCACATATCATTGCTTATGTTCCAAATTCATTTGTGAAGGACATTCTAACTCAGAATGGGCTTGATGGTAAAAGAGGCAAATGGATTACCACCATTTTGAAATATGACATAGAAATTAAGCCCACCAAACTCATTAAAGGTCAAGGTTTAGCCAAACTCATGGCTGAATCAAATTGTCATGCTTTAGATATAAATTTTATTGCCCAATTAGATGATCAGGAAGATATCACGACTCCACAGATCAGTGAAGCCTTTTCAGACTCACCATGGTATGTAGATATCATATTTGTATTACTAAATTTGCAAGCTCCTCCTGAATCATCAAGAACTAAAGCTATAATTTTAAAGTTAAAGGCAATGAAATTTTGTATCATAGACAATGCACCGTTTTGGAAAGATCATGGTGGCATTTTATTGAATTTTTTGCTTAAAGATGAAGCTGATAAATTTTTGGAAGAGTTTCATGCAGGTGACTGTGGAGGACACCTTTACTGGAAGTCAACTGCAGATAAAATATTGAGATTTGGTTTTTATTGGCCTACACTAATTGTAGATGTAAAAAAGTATCTGACCTCCTGTCACAAATGCCAAAAATTTGAAGGGAAGAAAAAGCTACTACCTTTACCCCTTAAACCCATCTCCACGGAAATTCCTTTTCAGCAATGGGGTCTTGACTTCATTGGTGAAATTCACCCTCCATCCTCAGCCCAACACAAATGTATTTTGACAGCCATAGACTATTTGACCAAGTGGATAGAATCCATTCCTTCTAGGAAAGCCACTGATACTGTCATAATCTCATTTTTAGAAAACAACATATTGTCAAGATTAGGATGCCCCCAAAATCTCATTACTAATAATGCAGCTACTTTCAAGTCTAAAAATATGTTTGACTTCTATAATAAATACCAAATTACCCTTGCCCATTCCACTTCTTATTACCCTCAAGGTAATGGTCTTGTTGAATCCTCCAATAAAAGCCTTGTGAATATCATCAAGAAACTACTAGAAGACAATAAGAAAACTTGGAACAAAAGATTAGAGAATGCCTTATGGGCAGTAGACTTACCACAAAGGATTCCTTTAGTACATCCCCTTATCAACTGGTTTGTGGGATGGATGTTGTTTTTCCATATTCTTTAGGAGTACTAGTAATGAAAATAATAAAAGAACTGCAGGTAGAAACCAATGATATCCAAAGAAGGATAAATCAAACCATACACTTGCAGCAAACCAGGGAAGATGTCTATCTTAAATCTCGAGTTGTTCAAGAAAAGATTAAAAAGATATTTGACAAGAAGACTAAGGAAGATGGTTTTCATATAGGTGACAAAGTTCTTAAGTGGGATTCTAGGAGAGAAGAGAAAGGTAAACATGGGAAATTTGATTTCTTATGGAAAGGCCCTTATGTTATTTATGGTTACAGAGGTAACAATGCATTCTTTTTGAAGGAGTTGGATGGATCAGATATGCCAGGTGGACCTATCAATGGAAGAATGTTGAAGCATTACTATTCCCCAAAATAACAGTAGTTCACTTTGTTTACTTTATTCATTGTACATAACATTACAGATTTTAGATTGGATTGGATTCTTTTATAGAAAATTTGAAGGCCAGAGAGAAGGCCCTAAGCTTTGAAAGACAAAATATCATAAGTATGAATAATGCAAATCTCAGAGAATAGTTTCAAGGCTATCACAGTCAAAATTCAAAGACTACTAGTCTCAAAATTCTTGACATTTCACCAGGAAATTCCGTCCTCATGTGGAGCCACTGTAAAGGTCCTATAATAATAGGATTCATAATTTTGAACTGAATTTGATTAGTCTTGTAACATGTACATGCTTTGCTTTTTGCAATTTTTTTCCCATATTAGAAAATCAAAAAAATGTAAAGAGGGTAAAAGTCCTAAAAGAAAAATCAAAGGAATTGAAAGAAAAAATATCAAAAAGAATATAAAAATGGACCCCAAACAAAAAGAGATAAAAATCAAACATGAATTTGATGCAAATCCAAATTCCACTACTATTTACTTTTACTGCAAAATAAATATTGTGTGCAACTTGTCAAAACTGCCACAATTCATGAAAGTCAAACTACTTAATCTTGACTTTTCATGCTTTAAATTTTATGTTGATAGAATAGAGAATAAATATCTAGCCAAACAGTTTAATCTTGGCATATCAGTAGTTAAGTAGAGAATAATAATCATCTCAACAGTTTAATCTGAGCCCTTGGAAGAAATAAGGATAGAATTAGTTAGTTTGTTGTTTAAAAGGAAAATCAATAAGGGTTTGCAAGCTCAAATGCATCCCTGTAAATGAAGAAAAAATGTTAGGGTAGCATATGGGTAGGCACAAGCAGTTTTCACAAGCATGGATAAAAGTAATTGATCATTTCATTTACTAATTTCCCTTCAAAAATCATTTCCCTTGTAAAAATACCTTTCCCCCCTTCATTTTTCCCTTTACTCATTTTTCCTTACAAATGCCCCTTTCCCTAAGTTAAAACACATTTTTTCCTTTGGAAAAGTAAAAAATACTTTTAATAATTCCCCTTTATTCAAAAATACCCAAAAAACCCAAAAATAATTTAACCCTAAGTCTAAAATGGTTAAAATCTATATGTTGGGCCCCACTACAGATATCCCTCCCCGACATAAGTTTTTACATTAGAAACTTAGTGTATTTTTACAATCCATATGTACATTATTAACAAATTAACCTAATGTATTAAATCCCTTATATAAATTTTAAACCCGTATTAATATAATTCCTTTGTATATTGTTCCCAACCCATTATTTATTATATAACCTATGGTTTAATTACCCACATGCTATATATCCCTGACCCATTATGTATTATCCCCGCCTATTATAACATTACACTTACCATATTCCTATTGGCATGTATAAAACCTCGACCATTTACATATATAACCAATTGCATAGCATATGCCCCGAGCCCCATGCCATCAGTATCAATACATCCTTTGCATCATCTCATCGTTCGATCAACATTAACAAGATATAATGACCAACATAGCTTATCACACATCTGCTAGCACGATAGTTAACACACCACAAACCATGTGAAAAAAAAGAGTTTTTGGAGTCTCCCTCCCCACTACGTGTTGGCTTTCTATTTGATCGCATCAATCAAAACAATACCGCCAACCACCTTTGGAGCTTGCGAAAACCACTGAGTAGTTTTCTCCCCGGCGCGCAAACCACCTGCTCATTTGAAATGACCATCCATTAACACAAAATAATGTTTGTTTAAAAAATGCATATAACCGCCCTTTTCTAGTTCTTTCACCACTTTTTGTTACATTTTGCGTTGAAGAAGCACTGCCAACCTATTTCTGAGCAACCAGATCATTGAACTAACCATATTTCAAGCCTTTTCACTTGAATTCAAGACCTCTGGTACTACAAGACATCACAAAATCAAATTGAAGCATTTTAAAGACCTCTGAAGCCTCATAAAACCCCTCTGCTGCCTCAGAAACCTTATTGCAAAGAAAATCTTCATTTTTCCCAGTTATTCTTCAAAGAAAAGGCATGTTCTTGATCTAAAAATAAAAGTAATCAGTAATTGAATCAAATTAAGATTACTAGCAAACCAAGAAAGCCCTCTTGCCTTCCAAAATCTTTTTCTGCATAAGCTAAGCATTCTTTTCACAGATTCTGAGGCCTTAGACCATTATAAATCATAGAGATTGAATAATTGAAGAAATTTAAGCCTCTTTACACTGGAAGAAAGCCTCCTTGCCTTCCAGTCCTTTCATATAGACCCTAGACATATTTTGCATAAACTCTAAAGTACTAAAATTCATCTTTGTTACATAGATTACAATTTGGTTAAATGAATCATTTTAAAACCTTTTGCAGACAAAATATAAGCCCCTGTTATAAAGTTTCAAAGGTGCTCCTACAGGCCTAAATCAGTGTTTTTAAATTTAAAAGAGTAATATTGATAAATCAAGCAAAGAAATGGATTCCAAAAACATTGTAGCTATCAATTTTATACAACCCCCTATTGTAGATATAGAGCACATTCCCTTAGCTAACATAGAATTCAAGATTATTGAAAAAGCCACAGAATTTAACCTTCTTGAGCTCCACTGCTGGAGCCAAGAAAAATTCATAGATCAGGCTGATGAAGTTTTCATCTGGGAGTCTAATTTACCAAAATATGTGTTGAGCTCCAAAGATGTTCTTTCTTCCACCACATTCCACTCCATTTCCTTTGTCCATTATTAATCACAGGCTCAAATGATCAGTAGAATTAGTTAAAATTGCTTTAAGAATGAATATCATGACTAACTTGCTATGTTTTTATGATTTTGTCATTGTAGTACTTTTTGAACTAGATCTAGCTACAGAATGCAGACATTCTGTAGCTAGTTTCCGATTCTGCAGCTGTCTTCATGTCTACGCAGGTTCCATGTGTCATCTTGGAGAAAAACACATATGGGTGTATTCCACATCATTCCCTCATCATTTGTTGCTCTCCATGAAGTTTGAACGGAATTCTGTAGGCGGTTATGTACGTGGGAACTCAAACTAGGAAAGAGACTCCTAATAGGACAAGGACAGTCCAGATGTCCTTAATTCTATTACGTGACCACCATCAGAGTCCTAGTTTGGTTTTTATTTGGAAAGACAATTATCCCTAGGTTATCTCAAAATAGTTATGTAAATTTGTTACAAATATGGCTCGGGAAACCGAGGGACAAGGTTAGATTTTATGATTGATTGCTAGATTTCAGAAGTCCGAAAACACTCTGTTTTGAAGTAATTTCTCTCTAATGCAAGAAGTATCACTTTATTGAAAGCACCGAGTCAATCTTGAAGTAGATTTTGCGTGCTACTCCGGTGGTAGAGGGCCCCTGCCTCCTGAGCAGCCTTGTTTATACAGTTTAGATAAGTATTTTAGTCTCGTTTTTCATTTCTAGCTTAAGCACGTTTCTGAAGTTTATGTTTCATGCTTTTTTACATTGATCATCACAGCTAGACTTACTCTTATAAACTCTTCCAAAATATCATCACGATGAATAAGGCATAGCTGTGGTGTTGTAGGTTTTAGTTGCATTTCCTTTCGAATTTTATGATTTATGCTTGTTTATACTAAGTGTCACAGCCGGTCTTACTCCTACAAACTCTTCCAAAACATCATTAAAAATGAATAAGAAACAACTGTGGTATCTTAGATTTTAATTTTATTTGCTTTCAAATCTTATGTTTATGTTCAATTGCACTGAATAATACAGCCAGAATTGTTTTTACAAACTCTTCCAAAATATCATTCACATTGAACAAGATGGGCTGTAGAATTCCAATAGACTAGTTGCATGTTAGTTTAGTCATAACACTCCGGAGGATAATTTCATTTAGTTCAGCTCTGTCACTACATTTCAAGTTTGATAATGGAATTTTAATTTAACTATGTTCACTGTACTTCAAGTAGATTAGTAGCATTATAGTTTAGTCTTATCTCACAGTATTAGCATTCCAGTTTAGTTGTTATCCATTGCATTTTAGATTGTATTAGTTGTTAAATTTAGATACCACGGTCTTCATTATTTACAAAAACTTCTTTTTTTCCAACCTCATATTAATACATAATCATCTGGACAGAAGCTAGTATCAGTCTAAGGCCTGGAGTATTTTGCAACCTTTTTACCATTTCACAAATAAGCCTTTTCTCAAGGACTATTCTAAAAAGAAACCTATAAATTTTGAGTGAGGCCTAGTGGTGCTAAATTGAGTTGCAGAACAGAATTAGAAGTTAGTTTAGAGTAAAATCTTATTGTGCTACAAATTTTCTTTTCCAAATATGTTCCAATGAACCTTTAATCATGGATGAGATGTTGTAACATTGTAAGATGATTGTTTATTTAGGAGAAATTCATTCACACTTAACTTGTCCATTTCTCAAGCTCTTCCAACACATATTTAATGAATGAATTGGATAAGTTCAAGCTCATGTTGTGATTTATTTCCTTGCACTGAATTCATTATCAAGCTTTGCATTTGTTGTTTGTCATCTGCTACTCATAGTTTAGGCTTTGTTCTGCTTAGTATTTGTATTTGTTGTTTCATACACCGTTATCAATTTTATCTTGCCTTTGAAGTTGTGGAAAAGAAAATTAAATCTGAGGTAACCACATTAAGTTTCTACACACAAGATGGCTTTGCAGGGCAAGATAGCCAAACAAAGAACAATTTTAGAAATTAAAGTGAATGGAATGGATTTTGAAAGGATGAAAGGCAATTAAGAATCTTTCAACATGTTCAAAGAAAGAAAATGAATGATTACAAATAAATAGCAGTTAAGAATTCTTTACTATAGTAATCAAAATGTTTAAACCAACGAAACAAGAGCAATTAAGAATTCATTGCTTATAACCAGTTTAGAAGAAAACATTTTGGAATAATCGCAATTGAAATCAGAGTACACTTAAGTAAGTTCTGATTTATTCTTTTATGTCAATTATTCAGAAATGGAACACAGTGATATTATAAACAAATATAAAACTTAAAACATAGGATAGAAAAGACTTATTGAACTATAGTCTGACACATGAATCCTGCAAAAAGTCTTGAGCTTCAAATCATCATCCAGCAAGCCACAAAGAAGTTTCTCCAAAACACTTTTATTCCAAAAAGTCAATGTTACAGCAAAGTAGAAGAATCCACCCAAAATACTTCCAAGAGTGAAGTATTTATACAAATTCTAAACTAAAATATCTTGAAAAAATATCAAGATTAGTTCACAAATCTCTCCAACTATTTTACATAAATAGAACTTAAGTAAAGGATACTCAAACTAATGCATCTATTTGGCACTATTTTGTATGGATAGGTGATGACAAAGAGGATAATTCGAATTTGATCCAACTCTTAGTTGATGATGAGGCATCCAAGTCACTAACTGCTTCCTTTCTTTGTGCAATTCTGCTCCAACAATTCTGCAAATTTGGGGTCCAATGAGACATTTTTAGTTCTCAATCCGTAATAGATATGTAAAAATTGAAAGTGGTTATTGTATATTAATATGTTGGTGAAATAAACCTCTTTCATTTTCCCCAAATTCCTCTCCAGCTGTGCACAAAAGGCTCTGAAAAAATATGTGTAAAATAGAGTTTTACAGAGTCTGAAACATAACTTGTAAAGATGTGCATGTGTCTCTCATTCTGAAATCACTGTGAAAAAAATGAGATAGGTTTTTGTAGATATGTGTCTTAGGAACAAAAACCTCCTTCAATTTTGTATGATGTATTTTTTATTTACCACAATCTTCTCTGTAAAATGATGACTTAACTGGTATTTTCTGCAAAAAAGTGCTTTCCATCATTGTTTAATATTTCCAAAACCATAATAGCTGTTAGAAACATGAGATAGGTTTTTGTAGATGGTCCTCTTAAGAACATAAACCTCCTTCAGTTTTGCAAAATTCATCTTGGATTGATCACAATAGTTTCTTCAAAACAATGACTAAAACATTAAATTTCTGCAAAATGTTCCTTCTTGTTGTGTTTTTCATCTTTTCACTTTTTTGTTCTTTTAACTGTTTTACTTTCACTTTAGATAAAATTCAATGTTGGTGAAAGTATTTTCATCTCTTTTTACCATTTTACTACCTCTGTAATTACTTTTACTGTTTTACCTTTGACTGCTCTGTAACTTCATTTTAACTTTCACTTTGACTTTTACCTGATACACTTTAACCACTGATACTCTTTAACTGTTCTTTACTGTGTCCTTTTACCTTCAATGTGTAGTTTAGGTTTTTACTATCTGTTTCAACAGTAAATTGTTTAATACCCTGTTTCTTTTGCTTGTCTTTCAACTGTATGTTTTATCTTCCATCTCTGTTTAAATAGATTTGATAACACTCTTAGAGTAAACAAGTCTTATGACTAGTATTAAGATTGTTTATCCAAGGATGTGGTCTTCTGATCACCTGTAAAACAAAACAAATTGTTAAGAAAGCATTGGTTTGCAGGGGAGGTCGAAAATGTTTTATTTGATTTTGAGAGGTCTGTGGAGTGAATCTAGAATGATTTTTGGGAGGTAAACCATGCTCGAATTGGTTAACAGAGGCTTCAGGTAGCGCAGCTGGGTTACAAAGGGTTTTACTGCATGGGAGTCTGGTCGTTCACTGTGCACGATATAATAAAAAAAATTCAAGTTCTTTTCATTTTATTTACAAATTCAAAGGGTGGTGGGTTTTAATTAATGACGTCAGCATGTGCGACAGATGAGTCACGGGGGGGGGAGGTGGTAAGCGGTTTCTATCGCACCACTTATGAGGGAAGGCGGTTTTAGGCGGAAGGGCAGCGATGCGATACAACGACTGACACGTAGCACGACACTGTTTGAAAACCATTTGGCCATCGCGCGTTATCTTTCGTACGTGGATGGCCAGCGAAATGGATGAGGGCCGTAGATCTTTGACGGGGCGATCGGACGGTCGACGGGACAAGGAGATGGCAGAGTTTTAATGACGTGGGCCCAATGTAATTATTCGTTAAATGAACTCATCGGGCGGGATCTAATTGGCGGGTTGAATTCATTAATTAATCGTGAGGATTAATTAATCTCTTCTGTATGGTCGGAGATGAAAAATGCGCGGGGATGGATTATTTTCAAAGTTTGGTTTTAATTAAACTTTGGGTTTATTTTTTGTTTTAAACATATATACATATGTTTAAACATTTTTCATATATTTTATTATATGATAATTAAATCAATGTGATTTTCTTACCATAGGGGGCAGGAATAGAATTAATGTTATATTTTAGCCAAAAGGAGGTATATTGTGGGTTTTTGATTTGAATAAATAGGAGTTAAATACTTTTGGCTAAAAAGTCATAATATAAGGGTTTTGGGGATATTACTATAAAAGGATTTATATATAATAGGAAAAGGTGATTTTCATATGGAGTTAATATATAAATTAGAATTAATATGACAAAGGGACAATGTAAACTCAAAATACTTAAATATAACCAAGAAAGTGAAGATTCAAAAGTAAATGGCATTATTATACTTTCATCACTTAGACTTAGAATAAAAGTGATTTTGAGGGCTTTTCATGAAATATTGAAGGATTTTCCTAAGTAAAATGAGATTTTACTTAGGAAAATATTTTTGAAAGATGAATGAATGTGATAATGGATGATTTCAAGTACTTAGGTCTTTTCAATTATTGGGCCGAGGGTCCGGTCCCTCCAAAAGTCAAGGAAATGCCTTGAGCCCCTTTAATCTTCAAATACCTTAGTGCTTAGGGAAATTAGTGAAATCTTTAAGGGAAAATGAAGGGGAAGTTAATAATCTTGACTTTGCTTTGTTGTGAACTTTTTCCAATGTAGTATCTGCCTTTGCACTTGTGATGAAAGTAAAATTGAACACATTTGGAACCATCGTTCATCACATGTAATTCTGCAACAACATCTACCTACCCTACTTACTTTACCCTACCATTTTATCTCCTTTATTAGGGTGCACTTAGACTGGAAAACCCTTATCAATCTTCTTTTCTTTTACATGGAAAACCTATCTAAGTCTACACTTATTACATCTAAGGGCTCAGATTAAACTGTTGAGCACCTTTTATTAACTCTACCTATCTACTTATCTGCCAAGATTAAATTGTTTGGTCAGATATTTATTCTCTATTCTACAGCATGAAATTGAAAAATGAATGAGTCAAGTTTAAACAGTTTGACTCTTCATAAATTGTGGCAAAAGTTTGACAAACTGCACACAATTTTGTTTATTACATCAGAGCAAAAAGTAGTGGCATTTAGACTTGCACACTTTCCTTGGCATTTTCTTGTTTGGGGTTCATTTTCTTTCACTTTTTTGGCCATTTTTATTTTTTCACCCTTTGATTTTTCTTTTAGGGTATACCCTCTTTACAATTTTTAAAATTTTTGATTTTTTGATTTTTTTGAAAATATGGAACACCTTTGCAACAAGAAAAAGGTTTGAACATATTGCATAGTTCATCAAGTCAATCATGAAAAATGACACCTATTGGTATAGGAGTCTAACACTGGCTCCACTTGGGGATGGCTTTTCCTGGTGAAAAGTCAAGAACAGCAGGTCAGTTGTCTTCATCCGTTGACCTTGGTGAACCAGTAAATGTCTTCTGTCTTCTGCAAACTGAAATCTAATCTGAAACTAAAACAACACACAAAATTTTTCAAACCAACTTAATGAAAAACTAGCTGAAAATTGAAAACTAAAAAAATGCTCAAAATTCTGAGCTTATTAGCACTCATCTACCTACTCAATATACTGTTCAACTGCTAGTTAGGTAAAATAAAATAGCCAATGCAACCATTCAAGCATTATTTACTTTGATAGATTTTGTTTCATTTTCTTGTTGATTATTAAAATTGTACTTCTGCAACCTATTAGAAACTTGTCAACAATCGAGAGAATAAGGAAACACTTGATTTCCTTTGTGGACTCTAGAAACTGTACGAAAGGATCTTCCAAAATATATACACTGATGTTTAACTGATCTGAAAAACTGTACATCTGTTCTGGATGGCCTCCATACCATGAATATGAAATGTTATTTTCATCTTTATCTCCCTGTAAACTTTCAGATAAGATTTGTGATGATATTCCTACTGATTGTAATGTTCGAGTGTTGAATCCTTTATCATCTTGATTCTGAAAATCATAGTTATTTAATAGAGGAATGCTTTGAATGCCTTCAATATTCAACATATCTGCTATTGGATCCTGAAAAACTTGGGAAAATGGTTGCAACCTATAGCATATAGGTTTCCATGAGACTTCATAAACTTCACCAAGTTTCTCATCCTTTTCATTAAATATGTTATACCACATTTCCTTTAAACATTGAAATGATTCAAAAAATAATGGTATGGAACTTTCTTATGTCATTTGATCATTTATTTCAATAGGAACTGATAACTGCAATTGTGAAACTAAAAAATATTGATCAATAGTTTCATTATCTTCTTTGTTGTCAATCACAATTCCTAAAGATTGCTGATTATTGATGGCATGATAGTTGTCTCTAATGAACTGAAATGAAGCAAAACAAAGAGGTAAAGAATCTTCACTTATTTCCACATTTTCTGCTCTTTCTTCCTCATTCTCATGGTTGATCTGTACTGGCTGATCACTGTCTTCAATTTGCTGAAACTGAGTTTCTTCATCCTACAAACTAGCTTCTGATTGCTCTGTAAAGTTAGCTTGAGTTTGGAGAACATAACTATCATCATAATGATCATACTTAGGCAAATCATCAAAAGAAGGAATGTCATCAAACATACACATTAGATCAACAAATTCCTCTTCCTCATATTGATTTGTAAATTCATTTTCTGATCTATGATAATTTGAATCAAGAGGAATTTGTTCATGGCTATCAACCTCTTCTATTTTTTCATGGTGATTTTGAATAAAAAATTCATCTTTCATAGTGATCTCTTGTGTTCTTTCATCTAGTTTTCTTACCAAAAGGCTGAGTTTTACCTCTGCAATGTGTTTCTTTTCCTCTTCTTCTGCTTTTAACTTTTCCTGTTTGATTTGGAGATTAACTTCCACGTCAAATGCAATGTTCTGCATCTGTACAAGTGTTTTTGGATCTCTTTCTCTTAATCGAAATTCTATTTCTGGATCAAAGGCACTTGGATAATGCAAGAGAGCTGAATCATGAGGAGGTCTAATATTTTATGGCAATGAATAATAAACTTGATTAAATCTGTCAGAAAATTGTTGTATTGTTTCATTTGAATGTCTTTTTAATTGATTATATTCTTCCATGATCACAAAATGATTAACTTTGATTATCCATCTATCAAGGAAAAGTTTGATAAACTGCTGGAAATTTGAGATGCTAGCATTAGGCAAATTTTTGAACCAATTCTTTATTCTATTTTGCAAAGAAAGAGAAAAAAGTTTGATTTTAACATCATCTTCATCAATCTCAAATAAATCCAAATAATTCTCAAAACCTTGAATATGTTTTTGGGCAGTGATACCATTCTCTCCATCAAATCTAGGAATATACTTGTAGTATTTTTTAAGAAAATCATGGAGTATAAGAGGTAAAATAAGGGGCTTATATCTATCTGGAACTTTATATGGTACATGGATATGTACAAGGATTGTAAGATCAGTCTTGATTATCTGAGGCTTCTTAATTGGAAAATGATCATCATTAGATTCATAAGAAAGTTGCTCAAAGAGATTAGGAGAATTATTACTTACAATCTTCAAAGGAAAATAATTAAAAACTAATCTAAGATCTTCTATAAAATACAATATACATTGAAAAAATTTCTTAATGAGAAAGAACATAATGTCTTGGATTAAGATCCAAGTTGAAAGCCCGATCTTTCCATATTGTTCTTTGAGGTTCATTCCTCCAGTGGAGTCTTGATTGTGAAATTGATTTGGAGTCGCCAGGTGGATGATTTTAACCTTTGTGTGTCTGATCACTGTCCACCATCATAGATCAGATCTGAACCTGTAAAATATTTCTGAAGAAAAAGGTTAGTCTTCAGGAAACCAAATTTTGAGTATTTTATGATTATTTTGTTTTTTTATGAATTTTCAAAACAACTTCTATGATTTCTTTAAGAGGCTTTAGATATGAGATTTAAATTTTCTTAAAGATTTATTGAACTAGAGAAACTAATTGAATGTTTGAAACCAAAGTTCATTTTATAAGCTAGACCAGAGATAGACTGAAGCAACATTTATTTACTATGCAATTGCAGAGCAAAAGCAGTTCAAAGGCTGCCTGGCTGATCTTCAGGCTCTGTCTGTAGCTTATAAGAAAACAATAGTAACAATTAAAATGATTCAGATCCACAGTATGGTCGCCACTATGTTATCACTCAGGCCTTCCTTGAAGTTGTAAGAAAAGGAAAGAAACCCAAGGTAACCACTAACCAACCTTCAGATACAGAATCTAGCCAATCTGTATCCAAAGAGGGCTCTCTCTTTAAAATTTAGCTTTGTTCTTAGATAGTATTAGGCTAGTTATAAGTCCAAGAAATTTGGTTTGAATTTGAATGGTGGAATCCGACAACTGAGGGCAAGATTGATTATTTTTAGGCCATTGGGCTATGGAGTCGAAAAGATGGCTTTACTGGATTAAGTTTCTACACACAAGATGGCTTTGCAGGGCAAGATAGTCAAACAAAGAACAAATTTAGATTATAAAGTGAATGGAATGGATTTTGAAGGGATGAAAGGTAATTAAGAATCTTTCAACATGTTCAAAGAAAGAAAGAGAATGATTATAAATAAAGAGCAATTAAAAATTCTTTACTATAGTAATCAAAATGTTTAAACTAGCGAAACAAGAGCAATTAAGAATTCATTGTTTATAACTAGTTTAGAAGAAAACATTTAGAATAATTACAATTGAAATCAGAGTACACTTAAGCAATTTCTGATTTTTTTTTTTTTCAATTATTCAGAAATGGAACACAGTGATATTATAAACAGATATAAAACTTTTAAAACATGAGATAGAAATGACTTATTGATCTATAGTTAGACACATGAATCCTGCAAAAAGTCTTGAGCTTCAATTCATCATCCAACAAGCCATAAAGAAATTTCTCCAAAGCGCTTTATTCCAAAAAGTCAATGTTACAGCAAAGTAGAAGAATCCACCCCAAAATACTTCCAAGAGTGAAGTATTTATACAAATTCTAAACTAAAATATCTTGAAAAAATATCAAGATTAGTTCACAAATCTCTCCAACTATTTTACATAAATAGAACTTAAGTAAAGGATACTCAAACTAATGCATCTATTTGGCACTATTTTGTATGGATAGGTGATGACAAAGAGGAGAATTCAAATTTGATCCAACTCTTAGTTGATGATGAGGCATCCAAGTCACTAACTGCTTCCTTTCTTTGTGCAATCTGCTCCAACAATTCTGCAAACTTGGGGTCCAATTATATCTTCGTATTTCTCAATCCGTAATAGATATGTAAAAAGTGAAAGAGGTTATTGTGGATTAATATGTTGGTGAGATAAACCTCTTTCAGTTTCCCAAAATTCCTCTCCAGCTGTACATAATATTCTCTGTAAAAAATATGTGTAAAACAGAGTTTTACAGAGTCTGAAAAATAGCCTCTAAAGATGTGCATGTATCTCTAATTCTGAAATCACTGTGACAAACGTGAGATAGGTTTTTGTAGATGGGTCCCTTAGGAACAAAAACCTCCTTCAGTTTTGTAAAATGTATTTATAATTGGCCACAATATTCTCTGCAAAATGATGACTTAACTGGTATTTTCTGCAAAAAGTGCTTTCCATCATTGTTTAATATTTCCAAAACCATAATAGCTGTTAGAAAAGTGAGAGAGGTTTTTGTAGATGGTCCTCTTAAGAACATAAACCACCTTCAGTTTTGAAAAATTCATCTTGGATTGATCACAATAGTTTCTGCAAAACAATGACTAAAACATTAATTTTCTGCAAAATGTTCCTTCTTGTTGTGTTTTTCATCTTTTCACTTTTTTGTTCTTTTAATTGTTTTACTTTCACTTTAGATAAAATTAAATGTTGGTGAAAGTATTTTCATCTCTTTTTACCATTTTACTGCCTCTGTAATTTCTTTTACTGTTTTACCTTTGAATGCTCTGTAACTTCATTTTAACTTTCACTCTGACTTTTACCTGATACACTTTAACCAGTGATACTCTTTAACTGTTCTTTACTGTGTCCTTTTACCTTCAATGTGTAGTTTAGGTTTTTACTATCTGTTTCAACAGTAAATTGTTTAATATCCTATTTCCTTTGCTTGTATTTCAACTGTATTTTTTATCTTCCATCTCTGTTTGAATAGATTTGATAACACTCTTAGAGTAAACAAGTCTTATGACTAGTATTAAGACTGTTTATCCACCTGTAAAACAAAACAAATTGTTAAGAAAGCATTGGTTTGCAGGGGAGGTCAAAAAGGTTTCATTTGATTTTGAGAGGTCCGTGGAGTGAATCTAGAATGATTTTTGGGAGGTAAACCATGCTCGAATTGGTTAATAGAGGTTTCAGGTGGCGCAGCTGGGTTACAAAGGGTTTTACTGCAGATCTCCACCGTAGAGTTCCACAGCCATCAGAATGAAAATATAACGCTTATTTTTGTTTATTCACAAAGTCAATGGGTATGATTTTTATTAATTTATCGGGTGGACCTGTGATGGCACAAAGGATATGTCATCCAGTGAAAGGTGGTAAGTGCTTATCGTAGACCGCGAGGAGGGAAGGCTAGGGTGCATATGCAGATGCGATACAACGACTGACACGTAGCACGACACTGTTTGAAAACCATTTGGCCATCGCGCGTTATCTTTCGTACGTGGATGGCCAGCGAAATGGATGAGGGCCGTAGATCTTTGACGGGGCGATCGGACGGTCGACGGGACAAGGAGATGGCAGAGTTTTAATGACGTGGGCCCAATGTAATTATTCGTTAAATGAACTCATCGGGCGGGATCTAATTGGCGGGTTGAATTCATTAATTAATCGTGAGGATTAATTAATCTCTTCTGTATGGTCGGAGATGAAAAATGCGCGGGGATGGATTATTTTCAAAGTTTGGTTTTAATTAAACTTTGGGTTTATTTTTTGTTTTAAACATATATACATATGTTTAAACATTTTTCATATATTTTATTATATGATAATTAAATCAATGTGATTTTCTTACCATAGGGGGCAGGAATAGAATTAATGTTATATTTTAGCCAAAAGGAGGTATATTGTGGGTTTTTGATTTGAATAAATAGGAGTTAAATACTTTTGGCTAAAAAGTCATAATATAAGGGTTTTGGGGATATTACTATAAAAGGATTTATATATAATAGGAAAAGGTGATTTTCATATGGAGTTAATATATAAATTAGAATTAATATGACAAAGGGACAATGTAAACTCAAAATACTTAAATATAACCAAGAAAGTGAAGATTCAAAAGTAAATGGCATTATTATACTTTCATCACTTAGACTTAGAATAAAAGTGATTTTGAGGGCTTTTCATGAAATATTGAAGGATTTTCCTAAGTAAAATGAGATTTTACTTAGGAAAATATTTTTGAAAGATGAATGAATGTGATAATGGATGATTTCAAGTACTTAGGTCTTTTCAATTATTGGGCCGAGGGTCCGGTCCCTCCAAAAGTCAAGGAAATGCCTTGAGCCCCTTTAATCTTCAAATACCTTAGTGCTTAGGGAAATTAGTGAAATCTTTAAGGGAAAATGAAGGGGAAGTTAATAATCTTGACTTTGCTTTGTTGTGAACTTTTTCCAATGTAGTATCTGCCTTTGCACTTGTGATTAAAATTGAACACATTTGGAACCATCGTTCATCACATGTAATTCTGCAACAACATCTACCTACCCTACTTACTTTACCCTACCCATTTTGTCTTCTTTATTAGGTGCACTTAGATCGGCAAACCCTTATCAATCTTCTTTTTCTTTTACATGGCAAAACCTATCTAAATCTACACTTATTACTCCAAGGGTTCGCGATTAAAACCAAGTTGGAGCACACATTTTATTAACTCTACCTATCTACTTATCTCACAAGATTAAACCTGTTTGGTCGATATTTATTCTCTTATTCTACAACATGAAATTGAGCTGAATGAGTCAAGTTTAAACAATTTGACTCTTCATAAATTGTGGAAAAATTTGACAAGCCGCACACAATTTTGTTTATTACAAAAATGAAATAGTAGTGGCATTTGACTTGTACACTTTCCCCGGTCCTATTTTTGTTTGGGGTTCATTTCTTTCACTTTTTTGACCATTTTATTCTTTTCACCCTTTGATTTTTCTTTTAGGGTATACCCTCTTTACATTTTTTTGAATTTTTTGATTTTTTAAGAATATGGAATACCTTTGCACAAGAAAAAGGTTTGAACATATTGCATAGTTCACCAAGTCAATCATGAAAAATGACACCTATTGGTATAGGAGTCTAACACTGGCTCCACTTGGGGATGGCTTTTCGTGGTGAAAAGTCAAGAATAGCAAGTCAGATGCCTCAAAATGTCTTAATCTGAACCATGGAATCTTCTTTTCTTTTGTTGCTTTATTTTATGTATGATAGTAAAATATCTGGAGCTTAGGGCCTTCTCTTCGGGCTTCAACTCCAACAAGTCACCATCCAATCCAAACTGTGTTTCCCAGTTGGAAATATTCTATCTTGGTCCAATCTCAAACATGCATTTGCTATGGCTGAAAATCTTGACTTGAATATAGTCCTTTTTCTGCAACCTGAAATTTGATCTAAAAATAAAACAACACATAAAAATTTTCAAACCAACTTAATGAAAAACTAGCTGAAAATTGACAACTAAAAAAAAATGCTCAAAATTCTGAGCTTATTGACACTCATCTATCTACTCAATCTACTAAAAATCTTATTGAATCAGGTAATACAAAAATGCCAATGAAACCAATCAAGTAGTTGTAAAAATAAATGGATAACTTGATTGCTTGTGATCAAAATTGGAAGTATGTTATGATCATGTGCCTTTATAATAAATGATATGATGTGTAAAGGCCACTTTTGATGTATTTGATCCTTATAGAGAAAACATGTTTGCAGATTTGGTCTCAAAAGATTCTCCATATAATCTGATATAGGATCAATAAAATCATGATGTATGTTATTTACTTCTAGGCCTTCAATGACTAATTGTTCAATTTAATTATGAATATTAGACCATGAAATTATTTCTTCAGTCTTGTGTTTGAAAGAATAATCATCTTCAATATGGAAGTCAAAAGACAGTACAATTTCCTCTTGCTTTGGAGAAGGAAGATTTTCAAAGAATTCTTTAGGATTTCGGAAATTGTATGACTGAATTTGAGAATGCAAAAGTTTGATTTCATTTACATAATTTTCAGAAATTATATCAAGAAGCCATTTTTTAACTCGAGGAGAACATTTTCTTGATTTAAAAATAAGAAAGAAAGCTCTTAGAAAATCCTCATCAAGCTGAAGTTCTAATATCTCATCCCTCAAAATAGCTAGTGATTGTTTTGTGAAATTATCATAATTATCATCATACTGATCATATTTAGGAAAATATTCAGAATAAAGAATGTCATCAATTATAAACATTGGATCAGCATATTTCTCTTCCAACAATCCCAATATGTCTTGATTGGATTGGTTGCATTCTGTTTGAAAATCATCGTTTTGTTCAATAGGCGTGATATCAAGCAATGCACCTTTTTGGGAAGGTAGAATAACATGAGAATCAACTTGTTCTTCTGTCTCTTCATGGATAGAAACTTTTGTACATTCATCAACATTAGAAGAAGTAGAAACAATTTCCTCATTATGTAAACATTTTGAGGATGGTTGCATGTTTAGAAGAAAATTGATTTCTTCTTCGGTGAGTGGGGGTGGGAATCTCTGAATTCTTAGATTGAAATAACAATTGTTTTTTCCCTTATCTAAAAGTTGATCATTAGGTTGAGTATTTTCTTTAATTCCATTCAAAACATTAAATGAAACATCATTTGTTAATACAGAGGGGCTTTGTGGATATTGATTGATTATTTCATCTTTGTTTAACTCCTCTTGATTATTATGACATTTAACTTCAGAATGAAATTTTTGGACTTCTTCTAATAAATCTTCAGGAAACCAATTTCCAAAATCTTCATCAATATTTTTAAGGTAATGTATAATATCTTCAGCTTCAACACAAAAATTTTCAGCTAATGATAAAGATGGAAAATCTTTTTTGTAATGCTCATAAAATACCTTATGAAAATCTTTTAGAGAAAACAAACTTGCAGGTTTGAGAGCTTCGTACCATTCCCTTGCTTTTCCTTCTAAGGTTCCCATGAATATCTTCATGAGGCAATCCTCATGCCAATCACCCTTCAATCTTGATGAGTGTATATGAAATTTAATGAGATGTAGTAAAGGATCATAAATATTCTCATCTTGAAACATAGGCATATTTTCACTCCAATTTACCTTTGGTAGTTTGTGTGGAAATCCAGGTATGTGATTTCTGCTCATGGGAGAATATCTTCGTTTTATTCTTGGATCATCTTGAAAATCAGTCATAATGAAAGGCCACGATATCTATAAAACCAAGTTAGATCCTTATATAAAATACAATACATATTGAAAACCGTTCTTAACGTGAAAGAACATAATGTCTTGGATTAA
The DNA here is from genome assembly GCA_034641835.2 of Pinus albicaulis. Classification (NCBI taxonomy): domain Eukaryota; kingdom Viridiplantae; phylum Streptophyta; class Pinopsida; order Pinales; family Pinaceae; genus Pinus; species Pinus albicaulis. The sequence goes on from CM076574.1 coordinate 890,329,596, forward strand.
GATCCAAGTTGAAAGCCTGATATTTCCATATTGTTCCTCCAGGTTCATTCCTCCAGTGGAGTCTTGATTGTGAAATGGATTTGGAGTCGCCAGGTGGATGATTTTAACCTCTGTATGTCTGATCCCTGTCCACCATCATAGATCAGATCTAAACCTGTAAAACAATTCTGAAGAAAAAGTTAGTTCTTCAGAAAACCAATTTTTTTTGTGAATTTTCAAAACACTTCTATGATTTCTTTAAGAGGCTTTAGATATGATATTTAAACTTTCTTAAAGACTTATTAAACTAGAGAAACTGATTGAATGTATGAAACCAAATTTCAATATATAAACTGGACTGGAGATTGACTGAAGTAGCGTTTATTTACTATGCAATTTCAGAGCAAAAGCATTTCAAAGGCTACCTGGCTAATCTTCAGACTCCGTCTGTAGTTTATAAATCAAACAATAGTAACAATAAAATGATTCAGATCCCCAGTATGGTCGCCACTATGTTATCACTCAGGTTTTCCTTGAAGTTGTGGAAAAGGAAAGTATACCCGAGGTAACCACAAACTAACCTTCAGATGCAGAATCTAGCCAATCTGCATCCAGAGAGGGCTCTCTCTTTATAATTTATCTTTGTTCTTAGAAGGTTTTAGGCTAGTTATAGATCCAAGAGTTTGTTTGAAAATGGTGGAATTCGCCAACTAAGGGCAAGGTTGAATATTTTCAGTCCATTGGGCTATGGAGTCAAAGGATGGCTTTACTGGATTTCTATTCTACACACAAGATGGCTTTGCAGGGCAAGATAGCCAAACAGAGAACAATTTTTAGAATTTAAAGTGGATGGAATGGGTTTTGAAGGGATGAAAGGCAGTTAAGAATATTTCAACATGTTCAAAAGAAAGAAATGGAATGATTACAAATAAAGAGCAGTGAAGAATTCTTTACTATAGTAATCAAAATGTTTAAATTAGCGAAGCAAGAGCATTTAAGAATTCATTGCTTATAACCAATCTAGAAGAAAACATTTTAGAATAATCACAACTGAAATCAGAGTACAATTAAGTAAATTCTGAGTTATTCTTTTATGTCAATTATTCAGAAATGGACACAATGATATTATAAACAGATATAAAACTTAAGACATAGGATAGAAAGACTTATTGAACTGCAGTCCGACACATGAATCTTGCAAAAAGTCCTGAGCTTCAAATTGTCATCCAGCAAGCCACAAATAAATTTCTCCAAAACACTTTTATTCCAAAAACATCAATGTCACAACAAAGTCGTAGAATCCACCCTCAACACTCCATTCGAGGGTTTATTTATACAAAAAATGATTTAAAATATCTCACAAAAACCTAGGAAATAATCTAGGGTGACTAATGAATAAGTTACAACAAAAAGGGAGACAGATGGTCTCGTAGATAGGATAAAAGGAAATTGCTAGTGTGTTGTTTCCTCCTTTTATGCATGTGCTGGAGGCAAGTCCTACAATCTAGCTCGATGTTGTCCTCTTTGGTAATTCTTTTCTGACTGTCTTGCTTGTCTAATACTCTTCTATTCTTACTGATACACTTTCGACTGCTAAACTGATACTCTTTAACCTTGGTTCATCTATTTATCCTTTATCAAGATATACCTCAGTAAAATATGCAAAGATTTTACCCAAGGATAAATTTCACAAAAGCTCCAACATGTCATCCCACCATTGAACTTCTGGGACTTTAGTTCTTTGTAGTTTCCTCAATGTTTCATCAGCTTCAGTGTACTTGAAAAAATTAGGCTGATATGGAAACAGATGTTTTATTTCATGTTCAATGTAAAATAAACTCTCCAATTTTTCATAAAGGCTTTTCCCTGTTGGTAATGTTCCTGCTGCTGTACTGGTCAAGGAACTGGCTTGATCATCAACCTGTTTGTTTAATTTTGCTATAAAAATTTCCAAATCCATTAATTTATTTTCTTCAGTAACTGGATTAGGCAAACCTTTATTTAACATTATATCAAATCTTTCTCTGAAGGCAAAAATTTCTTGCTGCATGTCTAAACACCTTCTTTCAAGATTTTGCATAAGAGTCCTTTTGGTAAAAACTCTTTTGATTTCCAAGATGGTTCCTGTTCTGTCCTGAATTCCCAATTCTGCAAGTTGCTGCTTATTCTGTGTATTCAAAAAATTGATAAGCCTATTGGCTTCTTCTGGCATCTTTCCTAACTCTTCCCTTGCTTTCTCAATTTCTTCCAGAGCCCAACTAACTAAATCTTGCTGTTCATATATTATTTGAATAAACGGCCAAACCTTCTTTATTAATTGAATAATGTTATACCAAAGAATTTCTTTTAATTCACTTAAAGGTCTTTCCATTACCAGATCTTTTTCCAATGCTTTAACTGATTTTTCTAGTTTTTTGATTTCTCTTGTCTTCTCAGCAATACTTATTTTTGATTGATCATATTTATTTTCCAGAGTAGAAAGCTGAAACCTTAAGTTTTGGAGTTCTTTCACTTGTAGTTTTAATTCATTCATTGCTTTGACTAATTCATCAGAACTCTTATCAAAAGTATTCACTTGCGTTAGCTCTGCTTGTTGACCTATCATTGGTGTACCTGTTCTTGTGGCTTCCTGTGCTGTAGTTGCTGGAATAATGGACTCTTTATCTTTTAACGCTTGCTCAAGTTCTTTCTCTGTCTCAGCAAGTCGTGCATTCATTTTTAAAAGTAAGTCCATCACCTCTTCTTCCAAATTTTCCTTCATTATTTCTTCAGTCTGAGGGTGCCTCGAAGCTGGTAGTTTCAATTGCTTCCTCAATGCAGCAATGTCATCATCCTTCTTTTTAATCAGTGCTTCAATGCCTTTTATATCTTTGGGATTATGACCCAAACTGATGATTATTTCCTCCAAAGATTTTATTCTGTTATCTTTTGCTTGAGAAGAAGCTTTCTCAATCTGCAACTGGGTGTTTGTATTATTCAAAGAATCCTGTAATTCATGAGCTGCCATAGCTTTTCCAGTGAGTGTAGAATATATCATTTCTCCGGTTTGCTTGTGTAACTCTATCTGGTCCAATGGATGAATATCTTTTGCTAGGACCTCAAAATTGGTCCTGATGTAATCAGCTGCTGTCTGTGGCTTTGGCACTTTAGATTTGAAATGGCTCATTAACATTTTCCCTTGCTGAATGTCAAAAGCTGACATTAATATTTATTGATTTTGTGGAGCCATTTTAAGATACTGATTATACACCTGCATCCTCAATGAATCATTCTTTGCTTTTATACTGATAAATGTATTTTTTATGTCTCCTGCATCTGTCTTTGGCTTTTTGAATGAAGACACTTCAGTACTTAACTGTCTTTGTATTTCCTTTCCTTGATGACCTGTATATGCTTCACTAACTGAACCAGTAAGTTGACTATCCTCTCTTTCTTCAGTATCAATGATTTCTTCATATGATTCAACTTCTGAAAGTGGGTTGAGTTTCTGCCTTTTAGCCTGAGTTTGTTTTGAAGATTCCTTGGGAGGAGTTGGAATTTCAGCCTCCCTTTTCTTGCCCTTTTCAATATTCAGTGGAGTTTGCAAATTTGGCATTTCAACTGGATTGTTTTGAGGAGGAACTTGTTCTTGTCTTGGTGCCTTAGATGTTTGAGGTTTTTCTGTCATGATGAAAGTCTCAATGACTTGTGCTTCTGGTTCTTTTTCTTTGCCTTTGGATTCAACTGCAATTGACGGAATGTTTTTCTGTAAATTATGTTGAATAATACCAATTGAAGAAGTACCAATCTCTGGTCTTTGTACCTGTGTAAAAGAATCCAAGTCAAGCATTTTTGCAAGATCTTTCATAATATTATTTATATCAACCTGCTCACTATCCTGCTCTATCAAAGTTCCTTCTACCCACTCATCTGTATTAGCATACTTTTCAATTTCAGGGATTCTTCGATGCATGTAGGGTGCTGATTTGTTTTTCATCCTTTTGTCACAAATAAAGTTGAATGGGTCATAGGGTACCCAATGGAAACTTTTCTGCAATCTGTAATGATCCTCTAATATATTTTGAGCTTCTTCCCCTCCATCTCTAGAATTGAAGATGAATGGACCTAATTGGCTCTTTATCCTGAGTTGAGCCTTTTTCTTGGCATTACAGAAGTGAATTATATCTGAATTGTTCATTTGTCTGAAATACTCAAGTGCAAAAAGTCTCATTGGTACATATCTGGGTAACTTGAAAGGGCTCAATTCACATCCATAAATTCTAATTTCAGTATGATTCTGATAGAAGTACTAGTCACCTATCTTGTAATGTTTTGAAAGCTGAAGGATTTTTCTGATTTCATTGCTGAGTCTTGGAGGGGCAACTCCTGTCAACAAGGTAGTTGCAGGATGTATGAAAAGGTCAATGAACTCATTATAAGAATAGGGAGAATCTATGGAACAATGAGTAATGGCTGACCAAAAGATAACAGATCTTGGATTCCCTTGGGCATCAAGTTTTTTGATATGGAAAGGGAAAGTTTCAGACTGGTAATAAAGCATGAGATGGTAAATGACAGTAGAATATTTGAATACTTTCTCGTTCTCCAATCTCATGAATTGGTCATGTATTTTATCTGCAATGAAAGAGGCAAAGTCATACCTGACAGCAGGAGGCTGTCCAGGGGTGAACATAGATAATAATACCAGGGTTAAATGATCAACATACTCACTAGTATTGAAACCCATTATGAAAGATATCATACTCAAAATATTTTTCCCTTCTTCAGTAAAATAAACATTAGCATAAGGGGGAGGGCCTTTGGGCTGGTGCTTTGGCCACATGAAAACTTGGCAAATGCGAGTTAACTCCTCATGAGATAATTTAGTGGATTTCTCCAATAGTTCTTCCATTAACAAAGGAGTAAGGGCTTCATCAGACTGAAAATGTAACATATCATTGATGGATTGAGCAGTGATGGGAAAAAGGATGTTCTGGCTTGGGGACAATATTGCTCTCTGATTTGGATCATAATTGGCATGGCAATAGTGGATAATTTCTGGAAAGATACGGACTGAGGGGAAAAGGTACCTAGGAAGACCAGACTCCCATAACCCAATAATATCTGAGCCTTTCAGGTAATTGTCTCTGCAGCGACAATGAATTCGAAGGGGGTTTCCACTAAAAATTAGGTCTTTAATCTGAAAATCTTTATCCACTAACGGCAAATAATCCAAATCTCTATGGGGGGCGTTCAATGGAGCTACATTCAAGGCGACAGGAACTTCCATTTTGGTTCTTGTGTATTCAAAGTGGAAATTTAGGGGTATTTTCACGGAAAGGGCACAATTTCAGTTTTAAGGACGAAATTTAAAGCTTTCTGTGGACGCAATTGAAATTCTGAGGAAAGGGAAGACTCAAAACACTCTGTAACAGTTCTTTGGTATAGAATTTTAAACGAATGGTATGATTTCACAGAGTTTGACATGGGAAATGATGTAAATACCTGTTTTCAGAAAATGGCGACGTTCAACAGGTATAGCCAGATGGTGGATAGATGCTTGGATGCTGGTCTGATAGTAGCCTTCAGTAATTTCAGTTAAATGGCAGTTTAACAGTGGACTTTCAAATTTTTCAGTAGAGGACGCAGTCGCTTTCACCAGACAGAATGATGAAAAATGCGCGAAATTTGTTTTATTTGGAAAGTCAAAGGAATTTTTTATTATTTTTATGGGAATGACGTCATCAATGTACGGGAGGACACGTCACCGGGGTCGGGCGGTAAGCGGTAAATTCCGCACCGCTTTTGGGAGTTGGTGGTATTTGGTGAAATGGGAGCAATTCCATTCAGAGTTTAACACGTGGCAATGGCACTGTTTTGAAACCACCGTGATTTCGCGAGTTAATTATCGGATGGGGGACAGTCAGCGGAATGAACGATCGTCGTTGATTTTCGATGGAATGATCCAACGGACGATGGGATAGGGAGATGGTATGGGAGTTAATATGCGGGCCCGACATGATTAATTATAAGTTAATCATTCCGGGAGGGTTTTCATTGGAAGTATAAACGATTAATTAACCCAGCTGATTAATTAACTTTGGTGGTTTAATAAGGGTCGGGGTACGGAGACTCAGGGTTTTTTCGAAGTTTTGGTTTAAATTAAAACTTCGGGTTTCATTTTATTTTTCCGTTTAAAACATACAACGTATGTTTAAAACCTTTTCAATATTTTTATTATATGGTAATAAATTAATGCAATTTATTAACCATAGGGGCGGGGCTAATTTATAAGGATATATTTTTAACCAAAGGGAATTGTAATGAGGGATTTTGTTTTAAATATAAGGAATTAAATACTTTGGCTAAAAATCTAAAATAAGAGGGTTTTGGGGATATTACATAGGGGGAGTTATACATATAGGGAAAGGTAATTTGTATAAGGATTTAATATTTAAAGTTAAATGTTAATATGACAAAGAAAACAAGGGAAACTCAAAATACTTTACACAACTAGGAAAGTGAAGATTTCTGAAGTAAATTGTATTATCTCAACTTCAACACTTAAACTTAGAATAGTAAGTAATTTTGAGGGATTATTATGGAATTTTGCATGATTTTCCTAAGTAAAATGGAATTTTACTTAGGAAAAGATTAAAAGTGAATGAGTATAATGATAAATAATTTCAAGTACTTAGGTCTTTTTGATCATTAGGCCGAGGGTCCGGTCCCTCCAAAAGTCAAGGAAATGTCTTGAGCCCCTTTAATCTTCAAATACCTTTGCACTTTGGGGAAATTAGTAAAACTCTTAGGGAGAAATTGAGGTGGGAAGTTAATGATTTTGACTTTGCTTTCTGTGAATTTTCCAATGTAGCACCTTCCTTTGCAATTTGTGATAAAAGTAGAAGACTTAAACACATTTAACACCATCATTCATCACATGAAAATTTGCAACACCATCTACCTACCCTACCTACTTTACACTACCATTTTCTCTCCTTTATTAGGGTGAACTTGGACTGGCAAACCCTTTTCAATATTCTTTTTCTTTTACATGAAAATCTATCTAATTCTAACCTTATTACATCCAAGGGCTCAGATTAAACTGTTGAGCACCTTTTATTAACTCTACCTATCTATTTATCTGCCAAGATTAAACTGTTTGGTCAGATATTTATTTCTCTAACCTACAACATGAAATTGAAAAATGAATGAGTCAAGTTTAAACAGTTTGACTCTTCATAAATTGTGGCAAAAGGTTTGACAGTATTTTGCACACAATTTTGTTTATTACAAAAATGAAATAGTAGTGGCATTTTGGACTTTGCACACTTTCACAAATTACATTTTTTTTGTGTTGGGGTTCATTCTTTTCACTTTCTTGACCATTTTATTCTTTTCACGCTATGATTTTTCTTTTAGGGTATACCCTCTTTTACATTTTAATTTTTTTGATTTTTTGATTTTTTTAAAATATGGAACACCTTTACCTTGAGAAAAGGTTTGACATATTGCATAGTTAATATGAAGTCAATCATGAAAAATGACACTGATAGTATAGGAGTCTAACATATGGTATAGTGAAAATTTCATTTACTTTTTCTCCATGTCCTTGGTAGAATCTTTGGTTTGGTATGGGAATTTGAATGAGATTCTAGTTGTGATAGCATCTCATTTTATATTATTATTCTTTTCCTTTGTGGCCCTTAATATCATTTAGGGATTGTTTCTAATGTAATCTATAAAGACGATAATTTTACCTTAGTTTAACTCGGTGGAAACCTATTGAGATCCTCTAAAATCACGATGGAAACATGGCTAGTATGTATTTATCTCTTTCAATTTAACCTGAATCTATTCATCATTTTCTCTTGCAATTTGGCCTTTTTGGTTGAGGGTGGTCGTGCATCGTTCATCACCAACTCTCCTTGCTCTGTCAAATGCTCCTTTTCTAGGCTTTCTCTTTTGTGCCCATTGTCTCAACCTCCGATTGTTTATTGATAGGACAAAATTATAAATTAGCTTTCCATTCTAACTAAATTCTAGATTCATGTTCATAAGTAGAAGCATTGATTTATCTCCTCTTCTTAGATATAATACCATGGGAATCATATTTCCAAAATTCCCCTATTTAAAGTCAGCACCTTTATCATATCTTATAATTGTTTGAGAGCTTTGTCTAGTGTTCAAAATGAAAGGGCCAACAAATTCTTCTAAGCTTAGGAACATATAACCTATATTAGTAGGGACAAAGAGGACTGATAGGAATTTAAACCCCTTACGATGAAATCTAGGTCAAAGATCCTAGCCATAAACACATGTAGTTTATATGGGGGAAGCTTGGATCCATACACCTTGATTTCGGTACAATATTCAAATAGGAACTCATCACCTACCCTAGTATCCTTACTAGGCCAAAGAATTTCTCTCTTGTTAAGGTAGAAGTTCTATAGGGAGAAACGTTATTGGTGATTTTATAAGAAGTAGCCATAAAGGTAGAAATGGTGGAAACCCCTCATTGTTAAAATTCTTCTTCAAAGTATTTTTCTAGTCCAATAATTATTTTTATTTGCTTATTATAATATATGATACTGTTATGGGATGCGGTACGATTGAAATTAATGTGCCCGAGGCACTGCGCGCGGCTCCCAACGGCTTTGCTTGCATGCGGAGCCCACATGGCCCCGCGCACTCCATACACGGCGTTATTAATATGCCTCGAGTCGACCATTGTTGCGGTTATTGCTCCCTCGCTCTTTGGTATATGGCGGCGGTGTGGTTGATTGTTTTCACTATGGAGGATGAGAAGCGGCCACGAAGGGAGCCGGGGTAGACCTACGATCCCCTTGAAGCGATTAATGCATCCACACAGCCTTACATGATTCAAGCCGCAAAACACGGACGGGCGTCGGCGCGCGCATTACGGCTTTCACCGGAGACGTTGCAGGGCATCCATGCTCCAACGACCCTTTACGCGGTGCTTCGGCTTCTTACGGAGCTCTCGGTGCGCTCATTGCGAATTGCTGGCACAACACCCCACCGACTGATTTGCACATTCTCGGGATAGGCGATTTCCTCACGAGTAATTGGACTTCCGGACTATTTTCCTCATTCGCCTGGTCTATGTCACCACAGTGCGTCTCCCCTCCATTTTCCCGAGTTCACGACCCTTCTTAGGCCGACCTCGCTTGCCACCTTCTGTAGCCCATCATGGCGTCTCGGACGGCGAATGCGTTGTCGGCGCGGCGTTAGTCGAGCCAAACCTACGTCATTCTCACTCACCCCTTTACGAGCTAACCTCCTCCTGCGAGGTGACAGTCTCACTCCAGCCGGCCCTCGCGCGGAGGTGGAAGACGGCGGGGGCGGGCGTCGTGGCGAGAATTCTAGTGCGCGCGAGAGGACGTGGTCATGCGCGTGTTTATGCAGTGATGTCCCTTGTCATCCCGCTGCTTCCTCCTTTTGGGCCTCTGTCATTCCTCCCCTCACGACCTTCCCCGCTCGGCTAGTCGGCCCCTCCCCGCTACGACGTTTCGTCCCTCCACCAATCGGCCCAACCCTCGGGGCGAAGTTTACGGGGTCCACCATCGGGCAAACCACTCGAACGGCGAGCTCCGCTTCCTTTGCACCTCCTTGACTCCATCATCACCGCTTTCATCACGGTCTCTGCGTGAAGAAATCTGCTTTCTATGCTCCCCCTCCCCTCCCGGCCTTCGCCCCAATCCTCTCTTCACTGCAGGGCACGTTACGAAGAAGATGAGAACAAGGAAATGAAGGGCCGGCAGTCATGCGGAAAGGAGGACGGTAAGCGAGGAGAATGAATATGCATGCATAGTTGAAGAGGAACCAATTTCTTTTGAGCATGAGGGTTAAATCCTGGCTCGATTACCCGCTGGTTTTTGAGTTTTCTTTGTTCTAATTGCTCACCTGTACAGGCTGAAATGATGCTTCTAGCTTTTTTGTTGTTGTTTACATGTTTTGTTTAAACTTATGGCCGGGTTTCCCTACCATGGGCGGCCCAGTTCCTTATGTTTAATGGGTCGGTTTCACGCTATGGGCGACCCGAATTCTCAAACGATCTTTGATAATCAATCTGACGGTATGGCTTTCTGGCAATTTGTGGCAGTTTTGTAACAATATTTTTATAAATTAATAGATTTAGTCTTAATTAGAAAAAATATATATGATACTCAGTCCTAAGGACTGAAAATCCTATAGAGACATACATGAAGAATTAAGCTGATAGGGAATACTATACGAAGTAAGAGGCAATGTGAAAATGGTTGAATTGAAACTTCACCTTCCCCTTGAGAAATGATGGAATGTCTAAAACAAAATTAGGATTCATGATTAAATGAAAAGAATGCTAGAGCTTCTTTGGTGACATTGGAATTTTTCACCCTCACCCAAGGGAAGAAAATTATATCCAATATTGGCTACATAGTTGTTGAAAGCAAAGAAATTGGGAGTATTTATGAGTTTCGGGGTACTTGAGCATTGGGAGCTACAATCTGTTCGACGAGGCTTATCTTTCTTGAATAAGAGCCCAATGAGATTGAAAATGAAAGTGGTCTTTATGAATTTATCTACTTTAGAGGATTTAGGGTAAATAAATGAATTTTAAATTAATTCTTGGGGGAATTTAAAATTTTCTCCCCCATCGTAAGTAACCATTCCTCTCTTTGATGTATGTGGCCATAGGCAAGATATTCATATTCAAGGGAAGGGGTAGATGGTTGGGTCGATGAGGTAATAAAACTCTAACTTGACAACTTATAAGGGGTTGTCTTAGCTCGAGTATTTTCTTATAACTCGTGGAGAGTTGGCCAAGTGTAGAGGACAAAATGGTTCATGTATTTATACCTCGAGTGTTCATAAGATGTTCTATGTGGGATGAAGGTTGTGACTATTAAGGTTTGGGGGGCTTAGATATATATTTATTCATTTTATTCATGATAATGACATTGCAAGGACAAGAGGACTACTTTTTTGGTGGCTGGGGTTTTAGATGTTATGGGTGCAAGGAGGGTCCTATACGGGTCATCGGTTGGGAAAACAATGTTTGCGGATGAGAGAAAAAAAGGGATGAATTTGAATTGGAATAGTTGACTTAAGGAGGGGTGTGGTGGTAAAAATGAGGTGATGTAGAGGACAAGTGGCATGGTCGATTAGACAAAAAGAAGAGGGGGAGGGAATAACAATTAAATTTCACGCTTACTGCTACGTTCACTTGACAAGTGGACCTAGCCAATGACGTAGAAGCGAAATTGCATGACATGTGGTAGGTCTATTTACCACCCTCTAGTCGGGGTTCCTTCATGGATTTGGGTATGAGGGTGAACCAATTGAAATCAATCGGCATTGTAGATATTTCATGCTCCATTTTGAAATTTGAATTTTCGAGAGGGATAGCATTGGATTAATAATCTTGCTTGTGCCGTTTGAGCCTCACTATGATGAGAAACTTGAGGAAAGGATGAAAATATGCTTGAAAGATGACCACCCTTAAACATTCAATGTAAAACGTGAGGCCCACATCTTGTTACTTTTTTCCATTGTCATTTTTCTTATTTTCTTTTCCTTTTTAATCTTATTATATTTTCCTAGCCTTCAAATATCCCCCACATACATAGATAAAACTCCTAAACAACATGAATGCTAGAAGGAAGGATGGAGGGATACAACATCGACTTCATGGGGATATTGTCTTGCTGATAAAGCACGAAGAACACACAAAATTAGTTCCTTCAACTTGGAAATGGAGTCAAACTAGATACAAAAATTAAAATCAAAATAGAACACCCACGATATTTACACTAGCTCACGCGTTATTTACAATCAAAAAGGGCAAGGATTTAATATTGAAAATAATGCTTGAGGTACTACCCATTCGAGAGGAATCTAAAAAATCATACCATCAATATTCTCAATATAAATGTGATATTCCCTTTGGCGTCAACTATTTTCAAGGGCCCAAACCTTTAAGGATCAAATTTCCCATCTTTTTCCTTTATGTTCTCTCTTCACATCACATCCTGAGTACAACATCACGTAGTGAAATGTTATGTCCTTAGCCTTTTTCAAACATTTCCTTCATCTTTTTCTAGTACTCGATAAAATTTCGAGGTGATTTGTTCAATGTTCTTATGTAATTCTACCAACTAGAACATCCTCCTAGTCGAAGAATTAGGCTCCTCCTTTGCACGAGTGGATAATTTTTTTTTGAGGATTGGCCAATTAGTGGGAAAAAGTGTTGAATTACCATATACCAAATTAAATGTATTCTTACGAGTTGATGTCTTAGTGGTGACTCTATTTTCCCACAATGAAAACCTGAGTTGAGAATCTCGATTCCTTTTAATCTTGTTATGGCCTTCTTAAGAATCCCGACCAAGGTCTTATTGGATGATTCTACCAACTCGTTTCCTATGCGTAATAAGTGGTGGCGTGCCCACAATGTGTTAAGAACTCTCGGCCAGTAAAATTGGTAGACTTAAATGCTGAGCATTATCGGTAACTATTTTCCTTGGAAAACCAAACCTAGAATAATATTTTCCTCAGTGAATCTAATAACCAAGGTATAGAGTTGCATTCCTAGAATGGACAACTTCTACCCGGATAGTGTGAAATAGTTTATTGTTGTAAGGATCCCCTTATCTTGCCCACTAGATGGTGGATGAATTTCACAAATAATATCTAGTGCCCATTGTGTGAATTTTTCCTCCACAAATAGGAATTAAAGAGATAGGCGTCGGCTTCTTCTTTTCGGCAAATATTTGGCACTCTTTACAAGCCTTCACTCGATCATGCATATCCCCAAAAAATTTAGGCTAGTAGAATCCATCCTTCAAAATCTTATGATGTACATTTCATCTCTATTGCCCTCCACAAACACAACCATGAAATTAATCTATTACTTTGGGGTTATCCTTCAACCAAACAAAGTAGTAGGATTCCCACAGGTCCTTCCAATGCAATATCCATTGTAACTAACAATTTTTCATGCTTGTAGCCTCAAATATCTACTTTTTCTCTACTAAACTTAGGTGGGAATTCCAAAAATAAAGAATAATGGACAATGTATTTGTACCAATCATAAACGAAGTACTTCATTGCAAATTTTCGGAGCTTATCCTTTTGTATTTTCCTATTTGTATTGCTTCTCTTCCAGTTTCCATGAATTTTCAATCTGAAAATTTATATCTAATTTCTAGAAATTTTCTTCATACAAAATATTAGCTAATCCCTATCGTTGTACCAATTTGGTGGGCTTAATGTCCATGTCATATTCCTTAATCTTAGTTATCGATTTACCTCTCTTTTCTTCATTGTCTCTGTGCATGAGCATGTATTTTATAGATGTTTTGGGAACATAAACGATTATCTTAGAATAAACTATATTGATTGACTTCAAGGCTTTGACTATAACATAGGCCTATTTTTCAAATATTATTTTTAGTTAATTGCATCTCTCAATACTTGGCTATAAAATGCAAGCTGGCCTCTTTCTCTTCTTGATTCTTCAATAGTAAGACACTCTCAACAATGTGAGGAGATGCAAGGAAAAATATTAGAAAGGGCTTTTAATAATCTAGGCTGGCAAGATTGGTGCCTCGAATGATATTTCTTTTTTATTATGGAAAATGATTTTCTTATTCACAATCCATTTTACCTCTCTCTTTCTTCAACATATTTGTAATTTCCCTCATAGGATTTTAGCATAATTTGGTACAAACCTTCTTAAGAAATTTATCCTACATAAGAATATTTGGATCTCATTTTTGTTATGTGTCAAAGCGATACTATAATTTCTTCCACCCTTTTCACGTAATCGTCACTCATTCCCTTGAGACTATAGCATACCCACATGCTTTCCTTCTACGAGGTAAAATAGGGACTTCTTTGGGTTCAATGACAACCCATATTTGCTACATTTTGTAAACATATTTTGTAAGTGATGCAAGTGTTCCTAATCGGATTTTGAGAATATTTTTATGTCATCCGGAGTAAATACCACAATTTATCCTTTGATCCAATGAAAGTGATATTCCTTTACCCTTGAAAAGTGGCACAAACATTCATGAGGCCAAAAGGAATTAAGGCATACATATGAATATTCCCAAGGTGTGGTGAAGACAATAATTTATGATCACTAGGATGCACAAAAATTGGTTATATCGAGAGAACCCATCAAATAATGAACAACCTTAATGGCCCTACCACTTTTTACAAAATATAATGCATCTTGGGAGAAATGATAGTTATCCTTTAGAGAAGCCTTTGTTCAGTTTTGAAGTCCACACAAACTAATCTCTCCATTTTATTCACGATAGGGACCATATTAGCCACCACATTATAAGTATCTCAAAGTCATAATGATCTTAAGCTTGAATCATTTTATTCACTTCTTTAATATTGGGGAAGAAGTGGATTAATTTTCCTAAATTTTTGTTTGTGAGGTTTGATTCTGATTTCAAAGGAATATTATTTTTAATGATACTAGTATGATAGGTTTTCAAAAATCGGCATAGTCTTGGGAAAAAATATCAACATATCTTTTAAAAAATTCAACATACCTCTTTTTATTTTCTGGGATCTTGTTGGTACCTTAACTAGTTTGGATTTTTTTTTTATGCTAATGTTACAATTTTATGTATCCTCCTCACAGTCCTTTTTGAATTGTTTCATTGCCACATGATTATAATTAAATAATATCTCCAATGGAACCAAACCCTTTTGGGATTATCTTTGCCTTCAACTACAAAATTTTATTCCCGGTCAAAGACTCTTCCCAAAGGCACATGTTACTCAACTCCCTTGATCATCCATATCTTCACATATACTTGGTAAATTATAAATTGGAAAATTCCCCAATCACCTCCATATATCGTTTAATATGATCTTCTGTCCTTAAAAACTTTCCAATATTTCACATTTTTTGAGTATTTGAAGGTCTATGCGATTTCAACTTCATATCTGAGTAGGGAATTTTATGGTTTTTTGAAAGTGTTGGCTATTGATGGTAAATAATATGTATTATGTTTTTTTCCCTAGGTATGAATTGAATATTAAATTCCATAGATAAATTTGTCACTTACATCCCACACTTCATTGTAGTAGGATTTCGGCCTACGATGCTTGGTTTGGCATTGATTCCTAATTTTTTTATAAATAGTTGAAGTCTCCAAAAAAAAGTTAAACATTAAATTTTCAAATTCTTGGCATGTAAACCCAACACCAATGCTTCATATTCAACAATATTATTTTTAGTGTCAAATTCTAGTTTATATGAGAGGGATGAGGTTACCTTGTAGAGATATCAACAACATGCCATCCATTTCAGTCCTTAGGGTAATTTACAAAATTTAGCTTCCAAATAGAGCCATGTTTTGTTTCTTGCTTTCTCCCTTTGGTGTGGGAATTTCCACCTTAGTATCCTCCAAAATTTAATCATATATTCATGATAGAACACATTAAGGAAATTTTTCTTGGCCATATGCTGACAATTATTGGAATTATCAGCTCCTATGACAATTTTTACAAATTTGAATTGTTTGTAAAATCTATCTTCTTCTCAAATTAAAGACTAGAATAGTGGCATATGTGAGGTTGAATTTGATGGAACCTCCAAGATTCATTCCCAACGACCTTAAAAGAAGGATGCCAAATATTTGAGGAATGTGTACAACCACAATATCCATCACCACACTCTTCACGGGAATTTGAGCCAAATTAACCACTAAGCCCTTGATCATCTGAGGAATTTCACCTTTTTGTAATCAAAGGAATATAACCCTTTGTAATTCTTTGTTATTTCTAGGCCAAAATTTCCATGAGAGATGATGGGCTCCATCGTTAGACATATCTGGAGGGGCTAATGGTCACCTTTTTCCTTCTTAGATCTCTTTTTCTTACATTTTTATTATTATTTGGTTTTATGATGCTAGTATAGGTGGTGATTAAGGCTAACATACTTGTGATGTCTAATATGAGGTTAAGTGCAGAAAATCATGAATTATTAAGCATTTTTATAAGGATTTTATCATAAAGGCTTGGAGGAGATTAGCAAGAAGAAATTTATGGGAGAAATTATCCACCCTCTTTAACTCTCAAAGGTAGCTGAAGGATCCAAATTATTCTCTCCAACAATTAAATTCAGCGTGACAACTCGGAGAGGAGTGCACTCAATCTTTGTTTACTTGAGTCAAGAGAGCTCAATAACCATTTTCTAGGGAGTTGTTGGTAGCTACCCTATGGAATAAATAGAGCGAGTTAGAGCTAGGAGGAGGGAGTCGATTCTAGTTGAAACTTTGTTGCAAGCTAATGAGCTTTTATTATTTTACTCTAGTGACAAAACTTTCGGATGTATGAGGTTATTATTTAATGAAATTAGGAGACTAATTTCATTTTATTTGATTTAATTTTCAAAGAGCTAGGCTCATGGGTTAGAGCCAAATCCATGTGCACGGCTTCTCTGTTGTTACTATCTTTTCCTTTCTTCCATTAAGCTATTTTTCTTTCTATCATTTAATTAGTTGCTTCTCATTGTTTCATCATTGCTGTATTTTTTTCTTTCAATTTGTTGTTGTAGTTTTTCGTTTTGTAGCTGAGTGATAGAATATAGGATAAAATCCAAGAAAATATGTGGGTCAAGCTCCCCTTCTCATCTCGGTCAATAGAGCTCGAAGCGACAAACTTAGATAGGACCAAAAAATTCTTTTTGTTCTTGTTTTGTCACGCGTTTCTGTTTCATCGGGAATCCACAACTTTGTTTGCATGAATAAACGCATCAAAATCCCTAGGAATATCATCAAGCCATCCCACTTCCATTTCCCGGCTATGTTTTCACGCTTGAGCACTAGTGATGTGCCTCCATTTCCATCAGTTTTCTCTTATTAGCATCCATCGCCCCTTTTCATTCCCAAAACTCTTGAAAAGCATTAGAATTATACCTCTTCCCATTCTCCTCAAAACTCTCGTCTTCTATCGCTCCATTGAAAATGTCGAAAATCGCTTGTGATCTTTATTAATGCTCTCTCATTCCAAGCGTGAATGTGATATACCCTTTCTACTTCCATTTGTTTCTCTTTTATTAAGAAACAATCAAAAACATTAGAAACAACATGTTTTCCCTTTGGACTTACCATCGCTCCTTTTCACAATTTCATTTCCCATTTGGTCCTTGTTAGCAACCCGACCATCAGAGACCACGATTGCTTGGTCTTCCTTTTTCCCTCCTCTCTTCTTTTCTCCTCATTTTTATGTCAAAAACCTTTGAAATAATCTTACTCCACCTTTTTCTAAAAAGCCCCATCACTTTATCGCAATTCGCAATTGTTGGCCTTCATTTAAACTTCTTGCTCCTTCGATGATTACAATATTATTAAAAGCGCTGCATACTTTGTCATACCACCACATCTGATTGATTTCCTTTTCACATTTTTCAATCATCACACTTCGCATTCCAAAATTCTAGCCACTATCGCAATTCTCGCATTTCGCATTATCGTATTTCAGCCCTGCACCTCACTTACTACCTTAAAGCCCCTAAACCCCGGTTACAAAATACCACAATCACACCACAACATACGCAATCGCATTTTGCATCGCATTTTTTACTTCACTCCCACTCCCGAAAAACACTTCCACTATCCCATTAATTTTGCGATATTGCGCTTGCGATATCACATATACATAACTTGCCTCCATCGCATCTACGCCCTTTCATATTTTACATTATTCCTCTCCAAAGAATATTTGCACCATATTATAAAGGTTTTAAGGTTTTAAACCCCTTTCCACTTGAAATACTGTTTCATTCGTTAGGCCCTCCGTTAGCTTCTTTGCCTTTTATTTCCTCCAAGTACAAAATCAGCACTTTTTTTTTTCAATTAAGATAAGTCATGGATAGATTAGTTGCATGGGTAGAAGCATGGTAGATAGGCCATAGGATAAATTGAGTGCATTTAGCCATTTGGACAAGTTAAGTGTGGTTTAGAATTAGTTTCGATTATGTCATTTATTTCTTTTATAAAATTAAATTAGTTTCATTCTAATCATTTCTTTTTAGTAATATAGTTTAGTTTATTTGCATTCATTTCATTTTTTGCAAATTAAATTGAACATTCTTGTCATTCCTTTCATGATTGATTTAAGTTTCCTTGCTATCATTTCCTTACGGTAATTTACTTTCCATTCCTTATAATAGTTTAAGAAGTAGCACCCTTTCATAAAGCGAGAAGAGGATGATATGAGAAGAATGCATCTGATGTATATATAGCACTCTCATCTCCAAGTTTGTACAAACCCCGTGTTGATAAATTAAAGAGGGTAGGCCCTAGGAGTTGCAACACTCTTGGTGTAGTACGAGGCTCACCACTTTTTGGCATCATTTTCGGGGAGGTGTCTTGTAGATTCTTTCATTTTCTTTTTAGAATTCTTTTATGCTTTCTTTTTCTTTTTATGTCATTTAGGAAATATTGAAAAATAAAAAAATATCTGATTTTCATGCCTATAAGTAGAACTAGGAATACTCAAAGACAAATATTACGAAAATAAGCCACATCACCCTCTAATACCCTCTACACTTCTTCAATGGCGGTGATATTGAACCCCTTATAGGAGAGCCTTGAATAGTTTGATGATCCTATTGGGGAAGAAGAAGAAGACATTGTTTCAGGCGAGGGACCTACTTCACCTATGGCAACCATGGATGGGATCTAGATAGCATTTCCCATAATAGAGGGAGATGGGAAACTAAGATGAAAAACATTAGCCCCTCAACTCTTCCACGCTTCCATGGACTTACCTGCGAGGACCTTAACACATTCATGTTTCAATTTGCTGTTTTTTGGGGCTATGACTACACATGCGATGATGAGAAGTTGAAGCTGACTACATCCACCCTCGGGGATGCAAGCTATGACTGGTTCATGAATCTACACAGGGACAATATCACTACTGGGCATAGATGGAAAGACCTTTAAACAACAAGTACAAAAGACTAATCTGGGTCCAAGGAAACTAAGGATGAGATATTTAGGATGACTCTAGGGTCTCAATGAATCCTAGAGGACTATGAAGGAGAGGGTTCATTTAAGTATAAGAGAACCCGATTGTACTCTTGATCTTGCATCACTTAAACTATGTTCTTTGAAGGGATCGAGGAGAAGAGATGATAGAAACCTTGAATATGCCTATCGAAATTCTCTGTGTTCCTGAGATAATCAAAAATGTCTTCTTGGAACCGACCATGGCATTTTTGAAGGCGAGCTATCAAGTACATCAATACCCCACTTAGTTTCCTCCATCAGGCTTATGATGCTCTAGACCAATATATAGACTTTCAAGAGTGACATGTTACACCTTTGCTTTAGAAAATGGACACAACGCGAGGAATTAAAACGAAGCAAGAGAAAGAAAAAATAGCCTTGGCCATATTTTGTCCTAGATGTACCTAGAAGCACCCAAAGAAATAAATGTCCCTTTGAATGTCATCTACAGTTTGATTCAATCACAATGAAGAGAATCATGCCACGGACAAGTGTCCCTCCTTTCTAAATTAAGGTTGTATATCGAGGTGGGAAACAATGCTAGAAACTCTATTTTATCAACCACGAAGGCCCTGAGGCCTCGACCATATCCTTGAGTATACGAGTGCACCTTACTTTACTATAAAAAATAAGTGCACCTGCAACGTTAGTAGACCCCACTCCTCATCCTGGTCTACCTCTCCCTTCGCCTTACTATCCTTCATATCATCCTCGACGATGGCTTAACCTTTCGCATTCTTCCCAGACAGCCTCGGTGGAACAATCCATCCTGAGACAGGCCTCAAAATCAATACCTACTCTAATTACTTCACCCAACCTCAACCTCGAAACACTCATGTGATCCACCCGGGTCCCCAAATACACACAAACATCCGAACCCCGGGTAATAGACCGACACAACGGGCTCAAGTGGAAGAGCATCTTATCCGGCTTATCTTTGTGGAGATACAAAGAGTTAATCTCGGGTCGGGAAGAGTACTCCGCAAACCATCCTCCATCTCCACTGTAGAGGTTGAGAGGAAAAGGAAGAAGGTAACATAGTCAACTAAACCTCCTTTTCTTGATTGCTTCATCCCCTAGATGGCCACACCCCGAGAGGAGACTGAAATCCTAGAAGTGGAAAATTTAATGTGTAAAGATACCACATAGGACATTCAGGATATCCCTATCTAAAATAGGCTCATCGAAAGGAAAATTAATTCTAGAAACTTGGGTGAAGAAGAGATACCCCCTCTTGTCGAAGTGGTAGGAAAATTGTCTAACCTAATCTTGGGAAGAGAATTTGTCCTTTCAAAATGCTAGACACCGGAGTAGTCCAATTTTAGTGTCTGCATATAAATAGTGTCATATTCCCCAACCTCTTGATTGATCTAGTCTGCTGTCAAACATCATGAACAAAGCTACCGTTGAAAATTAATCTCTAAGGTACTTTGAGGAAAGCCTGCTCATTCTGCAACTTGCGAATCGGTCCATTAACTCCAAAGGAATTGTTAGGGAATGTCATGGTTACCATTGAATCTTGGGAGTATCCTACATATTTCCTTATTCTGCTGACAAAAACATGTTTATGGTTATCCTCTCATATTAGGGAGACCTTAGTTAGCCTTGCATATGCTTATATTTAGTTGTTGGATTAGAAACAGAAGCTATAAAATGGGCCTTTGTCTAAGCGGCTAGTGTTCTCATCTCGTCCAACCTTCTATTGATCATGATCTCTATATAGGTGGAGGATGAAGAAGATGAGTTATATATGCTATTTGGCACCATAGATGCTATTCTTAGAGAGACCTTGATGACGATTAAATCATTGAACATGCCATTCGGGAACCAATCCTCCACTAACATTCCTCTCAAAACCTTAGTCAAAGATTGAAAGCCAACCTTGGATTGAAGTGCACTTAGTTGAGTCAACCTCTAAAACTACCAAGGCTATTGAGTTTGGCCCATCCCGGATGTACGAGAAAATCCTTGAGCCTCTAGAATGAAGAGAAGCGGTTATACCAAATTTTGAAATAAATATTGAAGCATTTTCTTGGGATTACAAGTATGAAAGGGGTGCATCCTTTAGTATGCAAACATCACATTACATCGAAGAGGGATGCAACCCTCTCGGACAACACCAAAGAAGGATGTAGACCCGACTCTGAAGGACATATTGAAGAAGAGATGTAGAAATTATTGGATGCGGGTTCATATATCCTATATATCGGATAGTGAGTGGGTATCTCTCTTGTCCTGATCTTTGTGAAGGAGAATGTGAAGGGAAAATTTGTGTTGATTATTGAGAACTTAAAAAATCCACAGAAAGATCATTCTCTTTCTTTCCTGGAATAAGTCCTGGAAGACTGAGGGAAGAAGTTCTTTCCTTCTTAGATGAGTTCAATGGGTACAATTAGATTCAAATCCAACCACACGAAGACCCAGGATAAGACTACTTTTCACTGCACATGGGGTACCTTTTCTTAAAGAATCTACCTTTTAGGTTGTACTGAAATGCCCCACCTACCATCGAAAGAGTTTTCATAAGCATCTTTTTTGAGTTAGTCCATGATCTGCAATGAAATATACATGGATGATTTCAAACCATACGGGGATGGCTTGAAGCTCTCAATTTGGGTATAGTACAAAAGTACGCATTGAGATGCATCTCTCCTTGAGCCCAAAAAAATGTGAATTCTCGAAGAAATCGGGGGTTGTGTTAGGAAAATTCATATCCCAAGTAGGAATATAGGTAGACCCAAACAAAATCACCATCATCAAAAGGGTACACCTTATCAAACGAAGAATGCCGAGTTTCTTAGGATTATATGACTACTATAGAAGGTTCATCAAATATTTTAGCAAGATATTTTTCCATTATTTGGGTTGTAGGCTGGGATCCTGAGTTTATTTGGTCTAGTCCTTGTAAGAGGATTTTGAGCTCATTAAGGAATAGTTGGCTACTACTCCTATCCTCACGAGGTCCAAATTGGACTCTACATTTCCACATCCCTAATACAGTCCAATAAAGTTGTAGGGGCATAATTAGGACAGCTAGAGGAAAAATTCCTTATGCCATTTATTTCATCGGCGAAGAATTTGTCCGAGGAAAAGATGGAATTATCACTCTTCTTAAGAAGGAGATGTTAGCCATTTTCCATGCGATGAATGTAATATTCCAAAAATTTAGCCTTCGACTAAATGGAATATTATAGTTTGTTTCATCACTAGGTAGGTGAATAAGTGGGTGGGGAAGCCCATAAGTCTCCTAAGCGGCCAGTAAAAACACTTCAAGTGTGAAAGGAGACCTTTTTGTGGTACAAATAAAGCACCTCTAGCCTTTGTGAATAGAGGTTGGATCATGTTTATTTAGTCAACTTTGACCAAGTCAACAACACTATTATGGAGGGAGTAGAGATTAATTGAGGAATGCTTACAATTTTGGAGGAGATTGGTTTCATGAAGGAAATGACCTAATTGAGTGGGGTAAGGCAGCAGAAGCTCATAATCTATATATATGGAAGAGGATTTCATCCATATTAGGGTATGTTTTGGGATTATTATTTTGTATGGTCTTGTTTACTACTTGCATTCTTAATTTGCTTAGTTGAGATTGTTGTTTTTAGCACTAGTTGTTCTAGGGAACAGAGTCTTTACATATTTCCTTGAGAGGGCTCTTGGAATAACATTTCATTCATTTCCACATTCAATTTTTTATGCCAATCTACAAATTTCTTCATCGGCATAGTTTCTCCAGGTTATTGTCTTGTGTTGCGAGTGTTGCGGTGGAGGGTTTAGAAACCCACTTTCTGACCTGATTTCTTAGAAGGATTCCTTAGGTTGGAGATCATTTTGGAAGATATTGGACATATTTCAGATATTTGGCACTAGGCCAACTATTTCCCATCATTTCTAGCAACTGTTCAGTGCAGAATTGCGTTATTTTTTAGAGAGCTTTAGAGGGATCATGGTTCCTTTGGAGTGTTTTCCCATGATTGAAGGGTTCATCCTTTCATTGGAGGAGGCCTTTGAGGGATCTACATTAGATATACTATATTTCATCCTTATACATATGTGCTTGATTTGATGAATCTTGAAGCCTGGGGATTTAAATTCCATCTTGTATAAGTTATGCAGCTTGATAAAAGTTCTTTGTAGGAGTTTGTATTAAGCCTAGATCTATATTGGGAATATATTTTGAGGCATATAATAGCCATACATATTTTTTACATTATTTTGTTGTAGTTATTGACATAACCTACGATGTATGATCTTCGACATTTTGTATCGTAGCGAGCGGTTCATACTTAGGAGTGATTGCTTATGGGAGGCTTGTTTCCTCATTGTATATGATTCATGCCTCTCTATTATGTATTTATTTGCTAATATAATACATGATGATATGTCTCCATATTGGTCTCAATGTTAATGAGTTGATTTGCTTGCTATTTCTAGTTTTGTGTTCATATATTGCTATATTCCCCATTTGGGAATATTACGGTGGTATCAGGCATAATCTTTGCTGTTATACGGATATTAACCATTATGCTGCTATAGAATAGAAGAATAGAGATGTCTGAAAAGACAAAAAAGACTCCATTATTTGGAGGAAGAGAAGGGGAGCTACGAAAGCTTCTCTTTCAAGCTATGCGACATTAAAGGAGATCTCAAGATATAGAGAGGAGAGAATCTCCAAAGAGATTGGATCTCAACTCTATATTTTCACATGATGAGTGTGAGCATGCAGCCACACTATGATTCAAAATGCAGTTATATGCCCGGATCTACTATAAGGGGAGATGAAAGAAGAAGAAATTCCTAAGAAGGAGACTCTTAGAGATTATGTTTGCCAAGAATATGAATCTCAAGCTAAGAGGTTTAGAGATCATATCACCTTCGAAAATTTTTACTGAGATCAAGGTGGAGAGAAGCGAAGAGCAACATGATATGGGTAGATTTTTTCTATCTACTTTTGATGGTTTACCAAAATGTTGACAAGAGCTTGGGTTGAGGCTAGACACCTATTTGCGTGATATGAGATTTGGAGAGGAAACCATCAAAGTTGCGAGTGTGCATTTTGGAGGTAAGGTCTATGCTTGGTCGATATTTGAGTCATTTTCTTTAAAAAATGTACATACATCTACTTATGCAAAATGTCACTAGAAGGCTAGTGGAAAGGTTTGATGGGAAACATTCGAAACCCCTTTGATGGAGTTAAACAAACAAAAAAAAACCAAAATTTTTCATGGGTTGAAAAGATAGATAAACTCATCATTTAGAAAAATGTTGAAGGAGAAATACATCTTGCATAATAATTTGCTGGATGCAAGATCTTTGTATCATAATTTTTGACAAGAGGGCATGGAGATCCCTTTTTTTCCAAAGAATACCCTCTTATTGAAAATTTTCCTATCCATATTGGAGAGGAAGAGAGAATTTGGGGGCAACAACTATTTGTCATATCTAGAGCAGATATAGCACCTCATGCGAGAGGTAGATAAGGCACTTGCTCCATGAAGACTCTTGTATCATTGCAGAAGTTCTTTGAAGATTTCATATGTGGAGGACAAGGCACAATCAATGACAACATGATTATGAAACCTTGCAGATGGAAGGAGAAGGCTAGGGAGGATGACCAACATTACATGATGAGGAGCTTTACCCCTATTCATTTTAGAAGAGTTGATGCACAAAAGACAAGGCGGTTGCAGTGGTAGGGACAAATTTTTCCATCCATATGTGCGAGTCTACTCTTGACATTGATGTCTCATTGGATGGAACGTGCAACGGAGACCACCGGATCGGGAGATGATGAGAGATGCTTCACGTAGGTTGCACCACTCTTAGATCCCGGAAGGGGTGGATAATTTTGAGGATGAATTCGGAATGGGGGATGTCGAAAGGAGAGAATATAGCGGCATGTGAGGGAACTTCACATTTCAGATCTTTAATGGCTGTCTCTTAGGAGAGTTGATCCATATTGGTGGTCTCAACTTTTGGTAAGTCTGCAGGCGAGGATCTTGGTGCTTTCATGATTCTTGATGACCTAGAGGGAGATGATAGGTACATGGTGGATGATGAGGTCATGTTCTTATGGTAGAGTCTTCTTGACTAGAGCTTTTGAGCTCGGGGAGAAGAGCTACATCTGACACATGTGGACTTTCTTTCCATGCACTTTGATGCATATCATTTATTGATGGACGAGTTCACTTGGGAGGGAATTTAGCGGATGTATATCAGCATGACGAGAGATGCATAGCCTATATGGTAATGGAGAGGTTGTCGCAACCACTTCCCTACTCATTGAGAGTGAGGGAGAATTTTTAGTTGAGCCATTTTACATTTCCAAATGACCAAAGTACATAGTAGAGAAGGTACATTTTTGCATCATGATTTGTACTTCTTTCATACATATTAGTATCATGTTGTACCAAGGACAATTATTCCTTCTTATATATTATATTATGATGTAATTGAGATAGTGCAGCATTGAGGTTGGTTATTATATGGGTGGTTTGTGGGGGGAAGCCACATGATTCTTGGTGTGCACCATTGACACCACATTTTACCTTCGTGACCCTATCTTGTAGGATGATTGTGGAAGAAAACAAGTCAGATTTTGGAGGCACTTGTTATTATTTGATTTGAGGTAGGAAGGGAATGCCTTCTTATTTGGTTCCATATGTGGAACTATGATCCACCCCCTAGTTTTCGAGATGGCAACTTGTTTTCATTGGTTTTTACTTTCATATGTTGGTGATGTTCTTATGTTAATGGGAAGATTTGTTTTTGGAGAAATGTACACGAGTTGGAGGTGCCCATTGGGAGTATAGTTCTCCCTACTTTACATGTTGCATGTTTTAGGAGAAAGATGGGCAAACCGTGGTGCCACACTACATCTCTTTTCTTCATATGGGAGGAGCCATTTGGAGAGCTTGGAGTTCTTTGAGGAGGCACTTCATGGCTGATTTGTTTGGTGGGGTAACTTGGGCCTTCTTAGAGGTAGTGAAATTTAACCAAGATCAACAAAAGCTCTGCTACTTGCCATGAAATGAGAGGAAGCAACTTTGATGAATATAATCTCCATGCGGCTGATACATTGCATAAACCCGGGGTTGAGGATTTCTTTGATGAGCTACCTACGATGGATCATTTCATTTGGATGATAGAATTGGTATGGGTATCTCATTGGGGATGAGGTTCCCATGTTTTTCATCACTCCTACCTTGAGGAGGCCATTGAACAACAAGAATGTTTCCACTTACACCTTCCACCTTTTTATGATGTGAGCCATTGGGTTTTGCAAACTTGGGAGGAGCCATTGGAGGGTAGATTTATTGCAAATTATCTTGAGCAGTGGTGTGGACTATTGATGAGGAGGCCACAGGAGGAGGAGAGGAATTTTCTCTCCCTATAGAGTTTCTTGAGGACGAGCAACATCTTGGAGGGGGTGAGAATTTGTAATATTAAAAATTTAGCCTTAATTTAAATGGAATATTATAGTTTGTTTATCACTAGGTAGGTGAATAAGTGGGTGGGGAGGCCCATTAGTCTCTAAGAAGCAATAAAAACACTTCAAATGTGAAAGGATACCTTTTTAGCAGCTAAATAAAGCACCTTCAAGTGAGCCGGGGTTGGATCATCTTGGATTGATCAACTTTGACCAACCTTATTTGTTATGGAGGAGTGGAGATTAATTGAGGAATCTTACCTTAATTTTGGAAGTTAGTTTCATGAAGGAAATGACTGAGGTGAGTGGGGCAGAAGGCAAGGAAGCTCTGTATATATATAAGGAAGAGGATGGAATCTATATGAGGTATGTTTTGGGGATTATTTTGTATGGTTAGTTTAGACTACTTGCATTATTTAGCTACTTAGTTGAGATTGTGTTGTTTAGCAGGTGTTCCGGCGGGAATCGCCCACCTCTACATCATGAGGAGGCCTCTTGGAAGAGAATTGCATTCATTTCCACATTTAGGTTTTCATTCCAAGCTACATCTTTCTTCATCGATGTAGTTTACGCGGGTTATTATGTTGTGTTGCGGGTGTTGCGGTGGAGGGTTTAGAAACCCACTTTGAGCTAGTTTCTCATAGGAGGAAGGATTCATTCTCTTGGGAGATCAATTTTGGTACTCTTTGACATATTTCATATCTTTAGCACCGGAGCCAACTTCTTCCCATCATTTCCGGTGTTGTTCCGAAATTTGGGAATTGCGTTATTTTAAGGGCGGCTTAGTGAGGGATCTTGTGGTTCCTTTGGAGTGTTTTTCTTTGTGATTGAAGGGTTCGGCCTTTCATTGGAGGAGGATTTTGAGGGGATATACATAATATATGCTATATTTTAGCCTTCTAGACTCATGTTCTTGAGTTTTCGGTGAATCTTGACTCTAGGGATTTAGATCCCATTTGTATAGGGTGTATTTCTAAACCCCTTTCCGGGTTCTTTGTAGGAGTTTGTAGAGAGCAAGCCTAGATGCAGCAGTACAGAATATATTTTGAGTCATATAACAACCCTACATATTTTTTACATTATTTTTCTATAGCGGTGTGTTTTATAAGCTGTCTTTGTAGGTCTTACGGCATTTTGTATTGTAGCATCAGTTTAGATTTGGTGATTGCTTATGGAAGGTTGGTTTCCTCATTGTATATGATTCATGCCTCACTATTATGTATTGATTTACTAATATAATACATGAAGATATGTCTCCATATTGGTCTCCAATGTTAATGAGTTTATTTACACTTTATTTCCGAGTTTTTTGTTCATATATTGCTGCATTCCCCATTTTAGAATATTACATTGAACAAGTTGGGCATTGTAACTAGACACCAGGCCTTTGTTCACACTGACAATGGATCCATCGAAATTATTTTATGAACAAACTAGATGTTAATGCTAGGATAATTAGATGGTTGTTACTTTTGCAACAATTTGATTTGACTATTATTGATAAACCTGGAAGGAAAATTTTGTTACGAGATTTTTTTTCCAAGTTAGCTCTCCTGGCGAGTCGAAGGAATGGTGAGTGACCCGGATGCCAAATGAAGATATCCTTTTCTATATCATCACTCTCACCATGGTTTTCTAATATATCCAACTACTTGTTCTTTGGGAGACTCCCTCTAATTTTTCATTCGAGATAGGAGCATAATCATCGGAAAAACCACTTCTTCCCATTCACATGGATTAGGAAACCTTTTCAAGTTAGGCCCTGATAAAATCATAAGGAGATGTGTGAGGGAGGAATAATTTTGATATACTCTGCATGTGATGACGGCCCATGTGGGGCCCACTTTTTTGCAAAGAGATGCTTACAAGGTTACTTGCGGGCGAGGGATACTATTGACCTACCCTTCACCGGGATTCCGGGAGATACCGGTAGGTGTGACCGGTGCCAAAGGATGGGAAACCCACACAAAGGGATGATATGCCTTTGCACCCTTACGTGTCTATTAAGCTATTTATTAGTGGGGCATGGAATTTGTTGGACCTATCGATCCACCATTTGGAAAAATAAGTATATCATAGTATGCCATGATTACCTAACAAAGTGGTGGAAACAAGGCGTTTGTGAAGGTAGCAAGGAGAAAGTAGCAAAATTTATAAGGAAAATGTGTTTAGAAGTTTTTATACCACACAAATAGCCAGCGATCGGGGAGCACAATTCAGCTCCCATCTCATTGACAATATTTTGAGGAAGCACAAGATTAAGCATAGAAATTTTGATGCCTATCACCCTCAGGTGAATGACCAAGTTGAAGTAACTAACGAGTTTTAGAGAGAATCCTCACCAAGGTTGTGAGCAGCGAGAAAAAAGGATTAGGCAAACATATTGGTGGAAGCTACTTGGGCATACAACACTACTTGGAGAATAACAACAAGATTAAATCCTTATGAACTAGTCTATGGTAAGAAGGCTCTACTTTTAGTTGAGTTTGAATTCAATACTTTAAGAATGGTAAGAGTTTGAATTAAATCTAGATCTATCAAATGCCCAAAAGACGGGTTGGTGCAACCAAATGAGATTGGATCAGTTCATATTACAAGCTCTTCTTTACATTAGGTAGTTGTTTGCAAAGGAAGGTCCTAGCATGACAAGAACATCAAAGAAAATACCTTCCAAGAAGGAGATTGGGTGTTGTTATATGATTCAAGGTTTAAATATTTCAAGGAAAGTTGATGACAAGATGGTTGGGACGTTACATAGTGTAAAAATGTTTTGATAATGGCACGATTCAAATTAGAACCATAAATGAAGAAGGAATCCTTTCTTGTCAATGATTTTATACTTAAAATTTACAAGAATCTTTAGTAAAGGTAGAGTTGATAAATTCAATAAGCGAGAGAGATTTTTGTGATGGAAAATCCATAGTTTCCCACACCTCTTGAAAAGAAAAAAAACAAGAAAAATAATAAATATCCATGGTGAAAACCTCTCTAAGGAACCCAAAGCAAGCTTGTGGTGAAAACCTCGATGGAGACGACTCGGTTGCTCAAAGAAAAATTGGAGAAAAATGAAAAGAGAATATAGATCCATGGGTGAAAACCTATACGAGGTCCACAAGGGAAAGTATGCGGGTTGAAAAATTCCATGGAGGCAACTCACTTTCTCAAAAAAAAGGGAAAAAAAATACATCTTCATTTATGTGTTTTTTATTGTTTGTTGTTTTCCGGAGTTATTAATGTGGTTTCTGAAACACAAGGAACCATTCATATTCCTTTTTCCTTCTTCTATTTTTCCTCCATTCATTTTCATAACTTCCTCAATCACCTCCATGCACCACATTCCTCCATCCCCTAAGCACAATGTAGCAAGGAAATTCCTACAAACATACGATGTTAGAAACTGTACAAACATCGGGGATTCATAAAGCGCAATTTTTGTTCTTGAACAACAGAAAATAAGAGAGGAGATGACAAAGAAGACCACATGCAAGAAAATATTGCCACCCATGGCATACGGAACATCCCCATGCAACATCTCCAGCAGGGAAAAAACAACAAGGAAAGATCAACAACTCACTTAGAAAATCTGCTCATTGATAAGATGCCCACTCGAGAGAATAGAAAATAGTGAAGAAAAAAAGCATCTAAAACACTTTTGACCTCAATATATATCCTGAAAATTCCTAAACTTCTTGCCCTCGCTGTATACATTCATAATAGCCATAAATAATTAAATTTGTAGAATTAGAGTTTAAGGGGAAGAAAGGTGGCTAGCCCAAGCTTAGCCCATGATGCGTGAAGTATGACTAGGGAGAATTGCAAATTCATGCCAGAGATTTGGGCATGCAAAGAAATTAGATCAATTGGAGTAGAGGAGAAGGGGAGGAGACACATAGTATCATCCGTTAGCAAATGAGGTTCAACTATACGCAGCAAAGGCAGGTTAATTTGTGAGTTACATGAGCACTCGAGAATTAGTTGTACAATTTAATAAAAAGAGATCCCGTCTCATCCAAACCCGAGTGAATTAAGATTTTTTTTAGGGAAGGAGACTCGAGGGCTGCAACATAGTAATGCTTCAGGAGTGGGCTGCATATTTGAATAGTGTGCCACAATAGCGGCGAAAAAGCATCACCGAGTAGTCGAGCTAGCTTCCAAAGTATCCCACATATCGGACACACTAGTAAGGGACCAAGGGAAGCTTTATCCTAGCCTTGGAGAAGAAAGAGAATAAGAAGAAGAGCTAGAAGAACCAAAATGGGAACAAGAAGAAGAGGAAGAGACGAAAGGGCAAGGAAAATATAAGAGATGGCAATAGAAGTCATAGAGGTAGCGAGCGAGAAAACGGAACTCGCGGCTACAACACGAATCCCAAGACAAAGAGGTAGTTTCCACCTTAGCTTGTCCCCGAGTGCAAAGAAAAAGGCGGACATCTATGTATTTGGAAAATTGTGAGTGTTAGAGGATAAGTTAGAGAGCGAAAACTTCTCTCCTCCCAATTATCATTGAAGAATCACGAGGGAGGTGGAAAGAATCGAAGAAAGCAGTTCTAAAGGAGTAGTTACAAAAGGCACGAATGAGAGAATATTGCAGGAAAGGAGAAATTGCGGCAAAAAGAACAACAAGTAGCCACCCTGGTAGGCTTATGCATAGAAGCCCTTCAACATAGATTCCTTTCTAGCGATATGTTGTGTTCCTCAAGGAGCAATGGTTCTATTTCAAATCCAAAACTCTAGCCTCCCATGGATCAATACCTCTACAATATTGTAGGAAATTCATGAATTTTTACAAGCAAGCTAACATGGTTGAATAGGAAAATATGGCGAGTTTTATGTACATAACCTTGTGATGACAAAAATGGATACTTAGGACCCCAAATCTTACAATGGGGGATATGTAGTTGATGGCTCTAGTATCTTGGATGATTAATGAGGACACTAGAGAAAAATAAATATGGAGAGTCGGGGGAAGAAAGAAGGAGTAACCCTTATATATCGGAGCATAATTATTCAGCCCAAGAGAGTCAAGCTGCTTAGTTGAGAGATTGAAAGGGGCCTTGCACTAGTTGAAAGCTGCGGACTCAAAAAAGGCCAGCAGGCCACTTTGATGATGTTTCTAGGAAGATAGAAGATGAGTGCATTATGGCCAACTAGAGGAGATGGAACAGCCTCCCTCATACCCTCGAAACCGGGGAGTACCATACTCCGGAAATGCGAGAGTGCATTGGAAAGGGCACCATTATGAGGGTATGCAGGCCAAAAAATATGGAATGGTTTGGATTAAAGCTCATGTTTGTACCTAATACAGGTTTGAATGATATGAAAAGGACATAGATGTACAAGATAGAGAATGGGAGAATGTGAAGAATAATGGTTTTATCCCCTTGGGGAAACTCCCACTTCTTCCTCGGGGAAATCGGGGGGGCCTTAAATGCCTTGGAAGGAAATGCACGAGGAGGATTAGTTAACTCAGAGGATGAGCAACCATTATATGGGGGGTGATGATGAGATCCATCATTAGACATATTTGGAGGGGTTAATGGTCCTTTTTTCCTTCTTAGGTCTCTTTTTATTGAATTTTTTTATTATTATTGGTTTTATGATGCTAGTATAAGTGGTGATTTAAGGCTAACATACTTTCAGTGCTACTAACTGGGTTAGTGTTTAAAATAATGAATTATTAAGAATTTTTATAATGATTTTATCATAAAGACTTGGAGAGACAACAAGGGAGAAATTAACAGGATGATTTCCCACCCTCCTTAACTCTCAAAAAGCGGTGGAAGGATCCCAGTTCTCTCTAGAAATTCGAATTCCGAGGAAATTCAACCAAGAAACTCGGAGAGGAGTGCACTCAATCATTATTTATAAATTCAGAGGACTCAATCACCATTTTGTAGGGAGATGTTGGTAGCTACTCTATGGAAATAATAGACTGAGCTAGTCTTGGGAGGAGGGAGTCGATTCTAATTGAATCTTTTTTGCAAGTTATTGAGCTTTGTATTATTTTACTTGTGATCGACTTTTAGAGATGTATGAGGTTATTCTTTTATGAAATGAAACTGATTTCATTCGGCGGTTAAGTTTCAAGAGCTAGGCTCGTGGGTTAGGGCCCAATCCATGTGCCCCGACTTATGCGGTGTTACTATATTTTCATTTCTTCCATTCGCTAGTTTCTTTTGTCATTAATTAGTTATGCTTCTCATAGTTTCATCCTTTGCTTAGTTTTCTTTCGGTGTGTTGTAGTTTTTCATTTTTTGTGAGTGATAGAATAGAGGATAAAACCGAAAATCACAGGATCGGGACCCCTTCTCATATGTCAGCGAAGATGAGAGTGGAGCCTTCAAGACCAAAATGCTATCTTTCTAACATTTTTCACGCATTTCTGTATTTTTCGTACATGAATTTGCGAGATTTTTTTACGGGAATAAGCATCAAAATCCCCGGAAGATCATCAAGCCATCCTTCTTCATTTACTAGCTTTCTGTTTCCATGCACGTACCTTTGTTGTTGTGCCTCTATTTCCCTCCCAGTTTTCTCTTATTTGCATCCATTGCTCCTTTTCATTCCCAAAACGCTTAAAAAGCATTAGAATTAGACCTCCACCCTTTCTCCTCAGAAACTTGACTCATCATACCTTGCTCCATCACAAATCCTAAATCTCTTGTGATCTTTTTAATGCTCTCTCATTGCAAGCCCGAATGCGATATCCCTTTCTACTTCCCTTTCTTGATCATTTATTAAAAATAGTGAAAAACATTAGAAACCACATTTTTCCCTTTGGACTTACCATTTCTCCTTTCTAATGATTGTGATATTACTAAAGATCTCTACCACTTGTCGTACCACCACATCATCGTATTTGATTGTCTTTCGCATTTCGTAATTCTAGCCTTGTATAAATTCTCGCATTTCGCATTATTGCATTTAAAATGCCACCTCCTTACTACCTTCCTCCCCTAAACCTCAATTGCGAAATCTTTTAATTTATATATAACCATCGCAATCACATTTCACATCACATTCAGCCTTGCATTTTACACTTTTCTCTCTCTCCCGAGCAACACTTTCGCTATCCCTTTAATTTTGCAATATTGCGATTGCGATATCGCATATCGCAAATTTTGCCTCCATCACATCTCCATCTTATGCTATTTCAAATTATTCCTTTCCTTATCTTTGTGCCATATAAGGTTTATAGGCTTGAAACCCCTTCTTTCTACTTGTAAGCCATGTTTCATGTCTTAAGCCCCCATTAGCCCCTCTTTATCCTTTCCTTTCCTCCAAGCTACAAATCAACACTTGTTCCAATTAGGATTAATTCATGGATAGCTTATTGGCATGGGTAGAAGCATGGTGTATATAGACCATAAAGTGTGGTACATTTAGCGGTTTGGCCAAGTTAAGTGTGGTTTTAGAATTAGTTTTCCTTTACGTCATTTCTTTCTTGCAAATTAATTGTTTTTATTCTTTGTCATTTCTTTCAACAATATAGTTTAGATTCTTTTGAGTCAGTTCCTTTTCTAAAAATTAGATTAGTTTCATTATTGTCATTTCCTTCCATGTTTAAGTTAATTAGTTTCCTTTTTGTCATTTTCCTTCTGACAATTTAATTTCAGTCCTTATCAGAAGTTTAAGAAATAGCACTCTTTAAGTAAAAGCGAAGAAGGGATAACATGAGAAGAATGCCTCACCTTATGTATATATACTTGTCACCTTAAATTTTGTACGAACCCGGGTTGATAAAGTAAAGTAGAGACGGCCACAAGTTCACGGCACTCTTGGTGCAATACCAAGAACTCAGCAATCTGAAGACATTAGGTGCTACGGAAACCATGAATAAAACATACAATTATGTAACAAAAATTTTGAATCACCAACATAACATAGAATGGAAAGTGGAAGGGT
The DNA here is from genome assembly GCA_034641835.2 of Pinus albicaulis. Lineage (NCBI taxonomy): Eukaryota > Viridiplantae > Streptophyta > Pinopsida > Pinales > Pinaceae > Pinus > Pinus albicaulis. Next base: position 890,363,936 of record CM076574.1, read on the forward strand.
CTTTCTTCTACATTTGGGCCAAACATGACCACATGTCTCTCTGCCTACAAGAGTGAAACTATCTTGTGTTGAGGTAAAATTGATACACATCCATGGAAATCATAATTTTTTTTTTTTTTTCTTTTATAGGCGGTTTCTTGACAGATCAACCAAAGGAACAAATATCTTAATTTTTCTCCGATTCATTTTTGTAAACTAAAGGAAGAGGTATTCTTCTCCATTTTTAGTTGATCATTTTTCCCTTTATTTTCTTTATGTACTAGCTTTGGATGCCTGAGAGTTTTAGTACATTATTTGCATATTCGGGCTTAAAATGCCACGGGGTGGGAGGTCTCTCACTACCTTGGACTAGGACCTTTCAGATGCTCCTTATCATTTTCCTAGGTGTAGCATATTGAACATGCTCTTCACCTTGGTATTTTTTTCAGGTATACTTTATAGACCCTTAAGTCACACCTCCTATGAATTTTATCTTTCATGGAAATATGTAATTTATTTCAATAGAAAATTATTTCTTCTTCATATAAAGGAGCCTCAAACCTCCTCTCCTCCATGTACTTCTACTTCATGCTCCTCTTTTGTGAGTTGAGTATTGATTTTCCTTGAATTTAAATGCATCATCAATGCCTTCATCAAACTCATCTTATATACACAAGGGACATTAGTGAAGAACACATTGAGATTTTCTATTTGCTCACTCAGAGAACAAAAAATAGTGAAGAAAACAACATATAAAAGTCTGTGTCCTCAATCTAGATCCTGAAAATGCCTTGAGTAATGAGTAAACTGGAGATATAGCTTCTCACCCTCGATATGCATTCATAATAGGCAAAAAATAATTAAATTTGAAAACTTAGAGTTTAAGTGAGAAGGTGGCTAGCGAAGCTTGGCCACGGTGTAGCCTATGACTAGGAAGCGCAAAGTCATGCCACTAGGCATGAAAAAGAATTAGATCAAGTGGAGTAGAGGAGAAAGAGGGAGGAGACAACGACATTAGCTTGATTAACAAAATGAGGGTCCAATGCTGTCTACAACGAAGAGCTGGAGGGCGAGACGAGTTACATGATCGGCACTCAAAATTAGTTGCGTAATTTAACAAAAAAAGGAGATCATGTCTCATCCAAGCCAATGAATTAAAGATTTTTTTTAGGAAAAAGCTGATAGGGAACGCAACATAATAGTGCAGAAATTGGGCTACATATATTTTAACAACATGTAGTAGCAATGACGAAATGACATCACCAACGGTCGAGTTAGCTTCCAAATTAAACCGCATACTAGACACAATAGTAATCGACCAAGAAGTCTTTATCCTAGGCTTGGGGAGAGAAGAAAGAGAAAGAAGGAGAAAGGCCCCGAAGGAAGAAGAACCCACAGAAGAACCAAAAGAGGAACAAGAAGAAGAGAAGAGGAAGAAACAAAGGGAGCCCGAGGACAAATATAAGAGATGGCAATAGAAGTCATAGAGGTATCAGAGAAAGTGAGAAAGTAGACTCAGCGCTTACCACATCCCCTCGAAAAAGAGGTATTTTCCACCTTAGCTCCCGAGTTCAAAGTGAAAAAAACGGACGTCTATGTATTTTAAAGGCGACAAGAGTCGAGATGCAGGAGTCGGAGAGGCAGAAACTCCTCCCCTAAGCAGATTATCATTGAAGAATCATCAGGGAGGAGTTTGAAAAAATCGAAGAAATAGTTATGAGGAGGAAGTAGAGGCACGGGCGGAGAGAATGTTGCACTAAAAAGGAGCGATTGCGCTAAATAACGACAGTAGAGCATCTGGTAGCCTTATCCATGAAACCTTGACCAGTTATGAGCTCCATATTTGTGTACCTCGAAAGGAGAAATCGTTCTTTCAAATAAAACTCTAGCCTCCATGGATCACAACCTTTCCAAGTTGTAGAAAAATTAATGAATTTCTATAAGCAAACTAACATGGCCGATCGAGCTGAAAGTTAGTAGACTTTTATGTGAATAACCTTGTCTTTGACAAAAATGGATACTTGGGACCCCAATACAACAATGGGGGATGTAGTTGATAGGCTCTAATATCTTGGATGATGAATTAGGACAACGAAAAATATGGAGAGTCATGGAAGAAGAAGGAAAGTACCATATATCGGACTAGAATTGTACAGCCCAAGAGGAGTCAAACTTAACGCGTTGAGAGATTGAAAGGGACACTACACTAGTTGAAAGCTACCTTTAGACTTAAACACAAGTAATAGGTGACTTTGATGTTTCTATGCGGACAGAGATGAGTGCATTATGGCTAGCTAGAGGAGATGGAACAACCTCCCTCATAGACTAAAGAATAGGTAGTACCATACTCCGAGAAGGGCGAGGAGTGCATTCGAAAGGGCACCATTATACAAGAGGGCCATGCAGTAAAATATCAATGGTTGGGTCTAAAGCTCAGCCCCAACCTTTGCTTAGAGGTTGTAGTTATGAGGACCTGGGAATGCCTGAGATATAGAATGAGGAATGTAAAAAGAATAATGGTTTTTATCCCCGCAGGAAAATCCCACACTTCTTCCTTAAAATCAGGGCCTATCAAAGCCTTGAAGGAAATGCAAGAGGAGGATTAGTTTCTTAGAGGATGAGCAACCATTAAGTATGGTGGTGATGATGAGCTCCATAATTATACATATTTGGAGGGGTTAATGGTCACCTTTTTCCTTCTTAGATCTCTTTTCTTGAATTTTTATTATTATTAGTTTTATGATGCTATGGTATAGGTGGTGATTAAGGCTAACATACTCGGAGTGCCTAGTATCGGGTTGAGTGTATAAAATCATGAATTATTAAACATTTTTATAAGGATTTTATCATAAAGACTTGGAGATAACAAAGGAGAAATTATAGGAGGATTTTCCACCTTAACTCTAGTAATGAAAAGGATCCCAAGGATTCTCTCCGGCAATTGAATTCCAAAGGTAGCCAAGCAATTCAGGGAGAGGAGTGCACTCAATCATTGTTTACTTGTAGTCGAAGGACTCAATCACCATTTTGTAGGGAGTTTTTGGTAGCTACCTTGTGGAATGAATGAGCAGAGCTAGAGCTAGGAGGAGGGAGTCGATTCTAATTGAAACTTTGTTGCAAGCTATTGAGATTTTATTATTTTACTCGATTGATCTAACTTTCGGATATGTATGAGGTTATTATTTTATGAAATGAGAGAAACTGATTTAATTCGGCCGATTTAAGTTTTAGAGGCTAGTCTCCTAGGTTAGGGCCCAAATCCATGTGCCTCGGCTTCTCTATTGTTACTATATTTTCCTGCCCATTAAGCTAGTTTTCCTTTTGTCATTAAATTAGTTATGCTTCTCATAGTTTCATCGCTACTTTTGTTTTTCACTGAGTCTGTTGATGTAGTTTTCATGTTTTTTTTTAGTGATAGAATAGAGGATAAAACCGGGGAAAAGGTGTGGATCGGGACCCCCTTATCATCTCTGTCCCGATAGAGATCGAGGGGTTGAACCTTCCCCCACGAGGACCAAAAGCGCTATCTTTTCAATTTTTCCACGCATTTTACGTATTTTTCGTACATGAATCTGACTTTTGCGGGAATAAACATCAAAATCCCCAAGAAGATCATCAATGTCTGCTTAATTTCCTAGCTTTGTTTTCATGCACACGCACTATTTTCGTGCCTCCATTTCCGCAGTTTCACTTATTTGCATCCATCGTTCCTTTTTGTTAAAAGCAGCAGCAATAGGTATACCTCCACCCTTTCTCCTCAAAAGAAATTGACTCATCATATCTTACACTCCATATAGTAATAAATCACTTGTGATTTTTTTTTCATATCTCTCATTGCAATACACGAATGTGATATCCCTTTCTACTTCCCTTTTCTTTGCTCTTTTATTAAAAATAGTAAAAAAAATTAGAAACAACATTTTTCCCTTTGGAATTACCATCACTCCTTTTCATAATTGCATTTCCCATTTGGTCCTTTTAATAGCTTCCACTTCTGGAGACTGATTTAGATATTCCTTTTTCCCTCCTTTCTCCTTCGCTCCTCATTTTTATGTCAAAAACCTTTGAAATAACCTTGCTCAATAACCTTTTTACGAAAAGCCCATCACTTTATGGTAATTCGCAATTCTTGTTGGCCATCGTTAACACTTACCACTCCTTTCTACCGATTGCAATATTATTAAAGAGCTCTTCACAATAGTAACACCACATCATACGGCTGATCACCTTTTCATTTCGCAATCCATCATTTAAGCCTTTTCTAATTCTCTTATCATGATACACGCTCACATTATTGCATTTCATGCCTACTTACTACCTTCTCCCCTAAACCTCGATTAAGAAATACCGCAATCACTCCACAACATCACAATCATATTTCACATCACATTCAACGGCGCATTTTACACTTCGCTCCTTTAGAACAACACTTCCGCTATCCCTTTAATTTTTTGATATTGCGATTTTGATATCACATATTACAACTTTTTCCTCCATCGCATCTCGGCCATTTCATTTCAAATTATTCCTTTTGAAAGCATATTTGCACCATATTATAAGGTTTTATAGGCTTTAAACCCCGCTTTCCTTGTAAGCGATATTTCATGTGTTAAACCCTCCATTAGCCTCTTTATCCATTTTCTTTCCTCCAAGCTACAAAATGAACACTTTCAATTAGGATTAATTCATGGATAGCTTAGTGGCATGGGGTATAAACATGTTAGAGTAGACCTTGATAAATTACGTTGGCAGAGTTTTGGAAAAGTTTAGTGTGGTTTAGAATTAGTTTCCTTTTGCCATTTCTTTCCTACAAATTAAATTAGTTTCATTCTTGTCATTTCTTTTTAGCAATATAATTTAGGTTGTTTTTAGTCATTTCCTTTTATGAAAATTAAATTAGTTTCATTCATTTCCATCGATTTAGTTAATTAGTTTCCTTTATTATTCCTTCTAGCAATTTACTTTCCAATCCTTATCATAGTTTTAAGAAATAACACCCTTTCGTAAATCGAAGAGGATGACATGAGCGAGAATGTAATATTTCTAAATTATCATGCGAGTCAGTGGAATATTAAAATATAATTTTTCTTTCTTGTATAATGAATAAGTGGGTAGGTAGGCCAATAAATTTCATTATTAAGAATAAAACCACTTCTCATGTGGTGGATCTCTTATTTTCGGCTTAATAAAACACCCTAAGGTGTGAATAGGGGCTATATCATGTGGAATGGGTCAAATTTGACCAAATAAACAACCTTTGTCATGGAGGAGTGGACATTTATGGAGAAATGACACATTTTTAGATAGAGGCACATTGCATGGAAGTAGTGTCATTAATATATGGGGCTTAGGGTTTGGAAGCTCATTTCTTATATAAGGAATAGGATGGCATCCATATTATTCCTGTTATGATATGTTATGTTTTATATTATATGAATTACATTTAGACATATATATTTCTCTAGATGTTTAGTTGAGATTGTATTTGTTGTTTGGCACGAGTGATCTGATTGGGGAATCCCACCTCTTGCATTGAGAAGGTCTTGGAGGAGTTTGCACTACATTTCCACATTTAGGTTTTAGACGAGCTTGATATTGTGGTAAAACACGGTTTTTGTTGAGAGATTCAGGTTGTAGGGTGACGGAGTGGAAAGATTGTATTAGGTGTTTTTCGAGCTAGTTTTACGGTGGAGGAAGGTTTCCTTCAATTGGGAGGCTAGTAAAAGACGCAGGCTTATTTGATATATTTGGCATTAGAGACTGAGTGATTTTATCTGTAAAACACGGTTCGAGTCCATATACGTGTTATTTTAGTGAGTTGTTGCAGTGGGCAACCCAAAAATGGACGAAGCGCAAAGTTAAAAATCTAGCCAAACTAGTTAAGGTTTTTAAGGGGTTTTTAGTAGAATTCATGGTTAAAATCCTGGCTCATTCTAAACAATCTAACGGCCTTTCTCATGTTTCTTCTTCTCGAAGTAAAATTTATTTCCAACAACAACAATTTCCTCGAAAGCCAATGATAGCTTGTTTTCCATTGAAGGGATCAACCCTTAATTGAGAGAGTCCTTTTGGAAGAGTTCTTTTAGATATACATCGGATTCAACCCTCTTCTCTGTGCCCCTTGGATTCAGTGCATCTTCAACCCTAGGGCTTTATATCCACCATTCATATTTAACGTGTACTTACGGAAACCCATCTAGGTTGTCTTGGAAAAGTGTTGGGAGCATAGACACTCCATTTTGGCTTTGTATGAGCATGATGCTATCATATCAATTTATATTTATGTTCCAACTACTATTTTGAAACTAACTCCAAAAATAGAAGAAAAGAGATATCAAAGCCTTAGAAATAAGCCATGAGGGGGCAACCTCCCGATACATTACATGAATGAAAAATTCTTCAATGATACAAATGAAAAAACCTTTCTATATAGGAGTCCATGAGGGTCACAATGTAATCCTATCAGGCCTAAAAATAATAATGTAAGGGCACAATAATAACAATATGGGGGTTACGGGGTACACGCAATAACAATAAGGGGGTCTACACTAACATAATAAGGGACTACACTGTAATATAGGGACTAACATGCCCTACTCCTTCAAACAAGTGTTGTCCTCAATGCTTGATTATTTCTTGGAAAACTACGTATAAAATTCTCATCCTCCCATGTGGAATCTTCTCTGAAAGTTCTTCCACTTCTTTGAGATAATTTGAAATTGATTGTACTTGTCGAGTTCTTTTTTTTACGTAATTTGCTTGGAGAACTTCTTTCGATGTGATGTTGATCTTAGGTTGTTTCATTTGATTTTGCACCAAAGTTAGGTTATCCTTTGAGAGTTGGAGAACTTGTTGTTGATGCTCGATGTGATATTACACTACTTTATCATCCATAATAGATTTTATTTGATCCTTGAATAATCCAACTTAACCTCCATTTCGATTTTAAACCATACATGTCATCTTCGGTTTCTCTTCGTAAGATTGAAGATTGTTGCACTTGGTACCATAATTTTGATCTCTCATACTACAATTCTTCCTCTTCATGTGTCATAGTATAGCTTTCCAAGGGCTTAATGGGTATGGAATCATTTTTGGAGGGATTATAGAACCCATTCAGAGTAAAATTCTTAAATATCTTGTTGGAATCACTTCAAACTACTTTTTTACAAGACTTATGCAATTCGGAAAAAAAAATACACACCTTTTTTTCTTTTGAGGAAACTCGATATTGAAGCTGAATTATCTCGTGATTTGAGATCTTCAATATCTGAAATTTGGCCTTTGAGTTAGCCCTTTGAATTCTCTTTTGAATGCCACAAGTCTAACCTTATTTATATTCTTGAATACAAAGTTGTGTCCAATCTCCTACGATGGTGTTATGGTATTTGGTTAAGTGGCGAACTTGTATGACTTGCCACGTGTCAGATTTGTTTCATCCTTCGGCTCTAAAATTTATAGATAGGAAACTAAATTCGTGTACTTGTAGCCACTTTTTATAGAATTCCAATCCGATGCTCGGGAGAGAGAGTTATGAATATTTTCCCACGATCACCTCTTTGAGATGAAATTCGAGAGAACTGCGAAAGACCTAACCTCCACGGACCATATCTACGAAAATATTGCGAACCAAGATGCGAAATTTTGTAATGATGTTCCTCAAGAGTTCAGATTTGCACTTTTATAAAAATTTCAGCTTACGAACCTTCATAGAAAACATTTTATGAAAAATACCATGATGACTTTGTTTAGGTCAAATTTAGGAACACCTCAAAAAGCCCTAACTTCCACAAATCATATCTCCAAAAATATTGCAAACCAAGCCCTAAAATTTTGTAAAGATTTTCCGCAAGATTTTGGCTTCGCACTCTAAGACTTTCGGCTTACCTTCGTAGAAAAAAAAACTATAGAAAATACCACGATGACTGTTGGAGGCAGCGAAAACCCTAGAATCCAAAGCTACGATACCAAGTGTTGTGAAACTAACTCCAAAAATGGAAGAAAAGAGATATCAACGACTTAGAAATAAGCCACTTTGGGGAAACCTTCAATACATTGCATGAATGAAAAATTCTTTGATGATACAAATGACAAAACCTCCTTTCTATATAGGAGTCCGTAGGACACAAATGTAATCCTAGCCGACCTAACAATAATAATGTAAGGGCACAATAATAACAATATGGGGGTTACGGGGGTACAAAAATAATAATAGAGGTCTACACTAACATAATAACGAGACTACACTAGTAACATAGGGACGTAACAATTGCGAGTAGTAGTAACTAAAGCACGTGTTGTGATTGTAGTACTTTTTGTAGTAGTCTATTACATGTTTTTGGTGCATTTTTGGCATTGGAGGCTTCTTTTGCCTATCTTGAGGGGCTTGATCCCAAGAGATCTTGTACTTTTATTGCTATTATGCATAATACCATGGATCTATCATTTATCTCACAACAATGTGTTAATAATTCTTTTTGCTATTTCCATTATTATGAGCTATATTCCTTATTTTTCCCATTTGGGGATATTACGGTGGTATCAGAGCATAATCTTAGCTCGGCTTTGTGAAGACATTGCATCTGTGTTATAAGAAGAAGAAGAAGATTCTCTGAGAAAGAGAGCTTAAAAAAGGAACAAAGGCAAGTCTCCATTATTTGGAGAAATGGAGGGAAATAATTTTTTCGAACTTCTTCTCCAAGCTATGCATGAGACAAAAGAGAAATCAAAGGAATTAGGAGGGAAATACATGAAGGTCCCTCAAGAATATTGTCACATGAAGAAAGCTCCGGTTATAAATATTATGGGTGTGAGCATTCAGCCACACAATCTGATCTACTGTCTTGGTACCATGCTACATTCTTGTAGAAAGAAGAAGGAGAAACACCAAAGGAGGAGACTCTTAATTAATATCTCCGGCAATATGAATCTCGGTCTAGAAGATTCATGGAGCATCTAAGCTTTCAAGGGTTTTGTAAAATCCAAAGGAGATATAAGACCCATTAACTACAATAGAAGAAGAGGGTGCATACGGCACACTTCGGGTAGATTAAGTCTACCTACTTTTGATGGGTCACCTAAGAGCACGGCCAAAGGCTTGGGTAAAGAAGCTAGCCACATATTTCCCCCTTTGCATCAAGTTTCGAAGGAAATAGTAGAGTAGTAGTGCTACATCTTGAAGGTAAGGATTATGCCTCATGGTTATTTGAATCTTATTCATTGAATAATGAAAATATATCTACTTATGCAAATTTCACTAGGAGGTTAGTGAAAAGATTTGATTTAAAACAATCTAAAACTGCTTGGAGGAAAACAATGAAAATTGAGACATTTCTTGGTTAGAAGCATATCCATGAAATAAACCATTTAAGAACATTTTGAGAAGTTAAAAGTCCTGCTTTTAATAGCACCAAGACAAGGCCCCAACTACAGCAAACTTAACACAAGAAGACATGAAAGTTATTGCCCAGAAGAAGATAGTAAAGGATCTACTGATAAAATTCTCATTGATAGGGAAGGAAGAAGGATGAAGAATTCTCAGCGTGCTGACGTGGAGAGGTCAAATTATTTGAGGTAAATGGCTCATTGTTAAATGAGGAACTCTGCAGCCTCTAGCCAAAGGAACAAAGGATCTTATATGAATGTCATGGCAGCCTTCTATGTTGTCAGAGACCAGCAAACAGTGGAGAGTGCTGTTCTGGCATTTCTGGCAATCTGAGATGCCTTGATGGATCATTCTTTGGTCAGGGTGCTTTATTTTAATGAGTCTTGGTGTATAGATTGGATGAACAGGCATTCTTCTGCAGACAAGTCTGCAGAAGGTGGAAATGAGAGAGGGCAGGCACAAATGATTGGAACATATACCCATCCTTTTGAGTTTCTCTGATGAGAGGACAGTTACAACAATGGAAGCAGGAAAATCAGTCCATATTTCTTATCTCAGCCTTGATATTTCATGCATGGAGACATTCACAGAAGCCCATGGATGAAGGGGATCTGGTAGGGTCCTCTCAACATGTTTACCACTCATAGATCAGGAGGTAGATAGTGGGAGGTCATCGTACAACGTTAGAGTCACAGGTAGACTCAAGGAAGGAGGGAGACATTCTCCCAACATCATCATTACCTCTCATTTCAGATTCTGCTTGTGGGAGGAGCAACAATGGGAGGATAGCGGCCTTCCAATATGTACCTTTGGCATGGGATATTTCAAAGGAGGTCGGCCATATGACAAATGTTATTTGTGATAGCTCATCGGCATTGTCACTATAGAGGATAGATCCATATTGGACATCCCAACTATTGGTGGATTATTCAGGATCTTTTCACATGCATTATACTTGATGACCAGCTACATGAAGAGGGCTATTGAGTCCAAGATGAAGTCATCTATTATCATGGAAGGATCTTCTTATCTAGAGCCTCCAAGCTCTAGGAGAAGTTGTTACAAAGAGCACATGAAGATTTTATTTTCAACCATACTTATTCCATGAGAGCCCTCTGACATTATCATGGAGAGATACACTTGGGAAGGCTTTGAAGAGGAACTATATTAGCATTTGAAAGATGCATGGACCATGTGGAGGTGGGAAGACACATATTGAAGGATTTATTACAACCACCTCTTTCCTCTTTGGAATGAGAGGATCTATCTATCGACCACTCCATTTATATGAGTAAGTACAGTAAGGAACATGCTTATGTACATGATCGACATTTAATGATTATTTGCATTCCTTTACCATGTATATGCGGGCCATTTCTCTAAGGAGGAGAATTCTTCCATATAATCTTCATGGCCAACTTTGGGCCATAAACATTCATAGACATAGCCCTCCCTTGGAGGATATAAGGAGATGTTGTGTCATTGTGGGTGAACTCTAAAAGCACCAAACATTTCTCACCTTTTAGGCCATTGTGAGAAGACTTGGGCATGTTAGTAAGTGGTGGGGAAACCACTTACCATATCACTATTTGACGCTATTAGGAGATACTGCTTGGTTTCACATGTGGGACTATGATCCACCTCCATTATTGCATTTGATTGTTTATGTATCTTGGTTTTGATCCCATATGTTGATGAAGTTCTTATTATTGTTGGGGACATGATTGGAGAGATGACGCATTGGTTGGATGTGTCCATTGGGAATCAAACTTCCTACATTTCTTCATGCTTCAAGGGGAGCATGGGACATTATATGGCTGCTACATTACATCACTTGTTTTCTTATGAAGGGAACCATATGATTGACTTATGTGTTTGGGAGGAGCCTCTCACATGGGAGTGTTTTCTATGAATTACCGTGCGGAGGGTGATTCATTTCATATTGATGATATCTTGGACAATGGGCTTCGGATAGGGACGATGACTCCCTATATTTTCAAAATATATCCTTGCGGTGCTTTAGGACAAGAAACATTTGTGAGGGAGGATTGTAATATTCCTAAATTAGCATGTACCTAATTGGAATATTGGAAATATTTTCTTTTCTTGTCTAACAAATAAGTGGGTAGGGGAGACCATAAATCTCTTTATTAGGAATAAAAACACTTCTCATGTGAAAGTGGATAGTATTTTCAGCAAAAAATCACCTAAGGTGTGACAAGGGAGCTAGAGCATGTGGATTGAGTCAACATTGACCAAATCAGCCATATTTGTCATGGAGGGTGGACATTTATGGAGAGACAACGCGATTTTAGATGGGATACATTGCATGGAAATGGTGTTATTAATAGATGGGGCTTAAGGTTTGGGAAGCTCATTTCTTATATAAGGAAGAGGATGGCAGCCATATTATTCATGTTATGATATGTTATGTTTTAGATTATATGGTACGTTTAGATATATATCTTTCTCTATTTCTTAGGCGAGATTGAGTGTTGTTTAGCACCCGAGGTGTTCCTGTCAGAGTCCACCTCTTCCATTGAGAAGCTCTTGGAGGATTTTGCACTACATTTCCACATTTAGGTTTCAGACCAAGATTCATTCTTTTGGTATAGCGTAGTTTCTATTGGGAGATGTCTTGGTTGAGTACGGTAGTGGAAAATTGTGTTGGGTGTTTTATGAGCTAGTTTTGCGGTGGAGGAGGTTTCCTTCAATTGGGAGGCTTGTAAAGGCGCCCCTTGGGATTATTTGATATATTTGGAATCGGGACAAAGGTGATTTTATACCCTATAGCATGGTTCCGGTCAAATATTCATTATTTTAGTGAGTTGTTGCGGTGGGAAACCCAAAAATGGCCGAAAATCCAAAGTTAAAATCTAGCAAAACCATTTTAGGGTTTTTTGTGTTTTTTTTAGTAGAATCTGTGGTTGAGATATCACATCATTTTGAGCACTCTAACAACCTTCCACACATGGTTCTTCTCCTCGAAGTAGTCATTTCAATGACGGCATTAGCTTGCTTCCATTGAAGGATCCACCCTTCATTGAAATCCTTTGGAGGAGTTCTTTCGGATGCATTAGATTAATTACCTCCTTCTATGTGCTTTAGTTGCGGTATCTTCAGCCCTAGGGCCTTAGATCCACCATTCACTGTCAGTGTATTTAAGGCTTCGATCTTGGGTTGTCTTGGAAAAGTGTTTAGGAGCACGAGACCTCCATTTTTGGCTTTGTATGAGCACGATCTTATTAGATCCATTTATATTTATGTTCAAATATTTGTAGTATTAGTCACTAAAAATGTGTTGTGCTTGCTTAATTGCTACGTAGTAGTATATTACATGTTTTGGGTGCATTTTGGCATCGAGGCCTCTTTTGCCTATCTTGAGGGGCTTGATCCCAGATATTATACTTATATATTGTTGTTATACATAATACCATGGATGTATCATTTGGCTCATGTAATGTGTTAATAATTGCTTCTATTTCCATTATTATAGGCTATATTCTTGCTTTCCCATTTGGGAATATTACGGTGGTATCGAGAGCATAATCTTGGCCTCGGGCGTAGAAGACATTGCATACATGTTATCGAAGAAGAAGAGCTTCTCACGGAAAGAGAAGGCTTATAGAAGGGACAAAGACAACTCTCCATTATTTGGAGAAATGGAGAAAAGAAAGTTTTCATAACTTCTTGCGAAGCTATGCATGACTTAAAAGAGAAATCAAGGGAATGGGGAGGGAAAGACATGAGAAGATTTTCCAAAGAATATTTGCACATGAAGAAAGCTCCAGAGTTCTTCATATTATGGGTGTGAGAATTCAACCACACAATCAATTCTACAACTTGGTACCATGCCTACATTATTGGTAAAGAAGAAAGGAGGAGAAACACCAAAGGAGGAGACTCTTGGTGACTATCTCTAACAATATGAATCTCAATCTAGAAGATTAAAGGAACATCTAAGCTTTCGAAAGGGTTTTGTGAAATCAAAGAAGATAGAAGACCAGAGTAACTACAATAGAAGAAGAGGGTGCATGCGGCACACTTTGGGTAGATTAATTCTACCTACTTTTTATGGGTCACCCAAGAGCACAACGAGGATTGGGTAAAGAAGCTAGACACATATTTCGGCTACATCGAGTTTCGGAAGAGGAAGCCATTAGAGTAGTAGCACTACATCTTGAAGGTAAGGCTTATGCACAGTGGCTATTTGAATTTTATTCATTAGACAATGCAAATATATCTACATATGAAAAGTTCACTAGGAGGTTAGAGAAAATATTTGATTTAAAACAATCTAAAACTTCCTTGGGAGAGCAAACCAAGCCAGGTAATTAGAACCTTTGCATGAGTTGGAAGGATCCATGAAGGAAACTCCATTTCAAAACATTTTTGAGGGAGTTAAAGATGCAACATGCTTAATGAGATCAAGACAAAGGATCTCTTAATGATGAAACATTCTCCATTGATGAGGAGGAGGAAGAGGAAAAGCTGGAAAGATCCTCAGAACGGTGTGACACCATGAGGAGATCTACTTCTATTTGGAGATGGAGATGAAGCAATTTCTTCAACTAGAGTAGCTCTTGCATCTTTGCGAAGTTCTAAAGGATCCTTACATATAGAAGATTATGAGAAGCTTGTGTCTATGTTGATAGGCAATGAGACAAAACAATGGGGGAAGTGTTTTCCAACATTTAATGCAATCTTGGGGACTACCTTTATGATAAATCATTCCTTTGTGATCAATAATTTTGACACCAATGGAATGTTGTGTGTACATATATTGATTACGGTCAAAAGACACCTTAGACTATGAGATCTTTTAGAAGGTAGGGAGGAAATGAGAAGGAGGGCGGCACCAAATGATTTGGAACATATACACCCATCCTTTTCAAGAGGTTTATGTACAAAATTAGGATGATTATTTGTGAAGTGAGAGCATGGAAAATTAAATCCACTCACATTCTGACCTACTCTAGGCCTTGATGTTTCATTACATGGAGGCATTCCACCGGGGAGACCCCCACGATTGGAAGTGGATCAAAGAGTTCTCTCAGCATGTTTTACCACTCATAGATCCGGGAGGTGGGAATAGTGGGAGGTAATTGTACAACGATAGAGTCTTGGGTAGACTCAAGAAGGAGGGTGGAATTCTCCCAAAATCATCATTACCACTCTCATTTCGGGTGTTCTATGGGAGGAGCAACGTGGGGTGAATGCTCAGCCTTCAAATATGTACCTTTAGCATGGAATATTTCAAGAGGGGTTAGCCATGACGGATGTTCTTTGTGATAGTTCATCAATCTTTGTCACTATGGAGGATAGATCATATTGAATCCCATTGTGTTGATTATTCCAAGGATCTTTTCACACATGCCATGATACTTGATGACCAACTACATGAAGGGCTATTTAGTCCACGAGATGTATTCATGTATTATCATGGAAGGATCTTCTTATCTAGAGCCTCCAAGCTCTAGGAGAAGTTGTTACCATACCCAGGGAAGGTTTATTTTCAGCCATACTTATTCCATGAGAGCCTACAACACTATCATGGAGAGCTACACTTAAGGAAGGCTTTGAAGAGAAACTATATCTGACATTTGAAAATATGTATGGACCATGTGGAGATGGGAGAGACACATAACTCAATGAAGGAGTTATTACAGCCACCTCTTTCCTCTTTTGGAATGAGAGGGGATCTATCTATGGACCACTCCATTTGTATGGCCGAAATTTTGGTAAGGAACATGCTTATGTACATGATGTTTCATTTAATGATTATTTGCATTCCTTTACCATGTATATACGAGGCCGATTCTCTAAGAATTCATGACTCTTCCATATAAAACTCTTATCCCAAATTTGAGCATAAACATTTCTGAACATGGCCACTCCTGGGAGGATATAGGGAGATGTTGTATCCTTTGTGGGTGCACTCCAAACGCACCAAACATTTCTCACCTTTTCAGCCATTGTGAGAAGACTTGGGAAGCAAGTAAGTGGTGGGAAAACCACTTACCATATCACTATTGATGCAGCCGGGGAGATATAATGTTGGTTCCACATGTGGGGCTATGATCCACCTCCATTATTTCATTTGATTGTTTATGTATCAACGGTTTTGATCGCATATCTTGATGATGTTCTTATTATTGTTTGGGACATGATTGGAGGGATGGCCCACATTGGTTCAATGTGTCCATTAGAAATGACTTCCCACATTTCTTCATGCTTCATAGGGAGCATGGGACATTATATGGCTTCTACATTACATCACTTGTTTCCTTATGAAGGGAGCCATATGATTGACTTGCTTTCTGTTACAGAAAGCCTCTCACATGGGAGGAGTTTCTATATGAATTACCATTCGGGAGGGTGATTCATTTCATATGGATGATAGTTTGGAGGATGGGCTTCACATGGGGATGAAGGTTCCCTATATTTTGTAGATCTATCCTTGCGGTTGCTTGAGGTTAAGCAACATTTGGGAGGAAGATGTGTAATATTCCCAAATTAGCATACGTATTTAGTGGAATACATTAAAATCTATTTTTTCTTTCTTGTATAATTAATAAGTGGGTAGGGAGACCCATAAATCTCTTTATTAGGAATAAAACCACTTCTCATGTGAAAGTGGATTATCTTTTTAGCTTAATAAAGCACCCTATGGTGTGAACGGGGGCTAGATCATGTGAATTTGGGTCAACTTTGACTGAATCACGAGAATTTGTCATGGAAAGTGGACATTTATGGAGAGACAATGCAATTTTAGATGGAGACACATTGCATGGAAGTAGTGTCATTAATGAGAGCGGGAATTAGGGTTTTTTTGGAAGCTATTTTATTATATAAGGAAGAGGATGGAAGCCATATTAATTCATGTTATGGTATGTTATGTTTTAGATTATATGGTATCTTTAGACATGAAATATTTTCTCTGTTGTTTAGTTGAGATTGAGTGTCGTTTAGCACGGGTGTTCTACGATCGGGGAATCCCACCTCTTACATTAAGAAGCTCTTGGAGGAGTTTGCATTAAATTTCCATATTTAGGTTTCGAATGACTTCGATGTATGGTACAACGTTTTTGTTGAGAGATGTCTTGGGTTGCGGGGTGCGGTAGTGGAAGATTGTAGTGGTTGGTTCTGAGATAGTTTTTGTAGTGGAGGAAGGTTTCCTTCCATTGGGAGACTAGTAAAGGAGACCCTTGGTCTTATTTGATATATTTGGCATCATGCGAGGTGGTTTTATCCCTACGGCGTAGTTCTAGTCTAGATACATTATTTTAGTGAGTTGTTGCGGTGGGCAACCCAAAATGGCGAAACTCCAAATTTAAAATCTGGCCAAACCATTTCTTGGTTTTGGTTTTATGAGTTAAATCCGTGGTTAAAATCTTGGATAATTTTTAGAAATATAACAACCTTCTACATGGTTCTTCTCTCACAAGTGGTTGTTTCCAGCGGCAACAATTTACTCATCGGTAGTTGTTTGCTTTTTCCATTGAAGGATCGGCCCTTCATTGAGAGAGTCCTTTTGGAGGAGTTCTTTCTAATCTACATTAAGTTCATTACCTCCTTATATATGTGCTTCAGTTGTGAGAATCATCTTGACCCCTAGGGCTTTCGTCCACCATTCATATTTTGTGTATTTAAAACCCATCACGGGTTGTCTTGGAAAAGTGTTGAGGAGCATAAACCTCCATTTTGGCCTTGTATGAGCATTATCTTATCATATCCATTTATATTTATGTGTGCGAGCTACGGTATTAGTCACTAAAAGCGCATTTTCTTGCTTCGGTACTTTATGTGGCGATCTATTACATGTTTTGGGTTCATTTTGGCATTGGAGGTTTCTTTTGCCTATCTTGAGGGGCTTGATCCCACGAATCTTGTACTTATTTATTGTTTTTATACATTATACCATGGATCTATCATTTGGCTCACATGTAATGTGTTAATGCCTTCTATTTCTATTATTATAATTATATTCCTTTCCCATTTGGGAATATTACACATAATGGATCTGTTATGTATATAACAATAAATGTCACCTCAAGTTTGTACAAACCTATGTTGATAAAGTAAATGAGAGAAATGCTGGGAGTTGCAGCACTCTTGGTGTAATACTAAGGCTCACTAAAAGATTAGATTATGGGAAACCTGTTAAACATACAATTATGCACCAACGGAGACATGAATCACCAACATAACATAGATATGAAGGTAGAAAGGGTCTTTCTTCTCCACATTTGGCCATAAACAATACATGTCTCTTGCATGCAATTAAAACTGTATTGTGTTGAGGTAAAATGATACACATCCATTAAATCATAATTTTTTCTTTTATGGCGGGGTTTCTTCAAAAATTGAACCAAGGAACAAATATCTTCATTTTCTCCGATTCATTTTGTAAACTAAAGGCAAAGGTATTCTTTTCCATTTTTTACTTGATAATTTTTCTCTTTATTTTATTGATGCATCTGAGCTTGGGATATGAGTTTTTATCACATTATTTCCATATTAGACTTAAAGTATTCATAGGGTGAGGTCTCTCCTTTTTATATTGGACTAGGTTTAACAAGATGTTTTCCCTTATCATTTTTCTTGGGTGTGGCATATTGGACATGCTCTTCTGCCTGGCATTTTCAGATATATTTACCACAGACCTTAAGTCACACCTCCTATGAATTTGCAGCTTTCCACGAAATATGTAAATTTATTTCAGTAAAAATATATTTCTTCTTCATATAAGGAGCCTCCTAATCATCCTCCTCTCCTCCATGTGTTTCTACTTCATGCTCCTCTTTGGATAGTTGATTATTGATTTTCTTGGAATTTAAATGCATCATGATACCTTCATAAATATCTTATATACTCAGGGACATATACTTGGTCCTTATGGTCCCCTCTTTCCCTTTTTCTAAGATAGAAAGGGGGTCCTCATATTGGGTATTGAATTTGTTTTAGGAACTTCTTGTGTTTTTCTAGGAGGGCTGCTGTTTCTCTAATTATAGCTTCACTAGCTTGTTTGAGAGGTTTCTTATATGCTTATTAATCTCATCCCAATGGTTGTTCTTGGATCGTGTCTTTTTCTTGACCAGAGAAATTGGCTTCCTCTTTCCCCTTCCTCATATCACTATGTTCCTCGTTCCCTTCAACTCTTTTGTTGATCTGATATTTTCCTCTACTTCCAAACCATCAGTGAGGATCTTGTCCATGGTGAGGTATTTCCATTATCTTAGAGTAAACCCAAAACTTGATTAAAGGCTCTAGTGAATACCACTTTGGCTTCTTCCTTTGGGGTTTTAATCAAAACTGTTATAATTTTTAAACTTTTTTATAAACTCGGTGAGATCCTCATTTGTTCTTTTCTTGATTGCATTAAACTTAGCTAGAAAGTATCCATGGTATTTCTTCTTGCCCAATTTCTACATAAATATGTTATTTAATTCACTCTCAAGTGTTGATAAATTTTTAGGCAAGGTATTGAACCATTTTCTAGCCCCCCTATCTAAATAATAAAAAATAACCTCAACAGCAAATGTAGATGCTCAATTTGTGCTCAAATTTCAAGTTTTCTACAAATGCACAAACTATTTCACTATGTTTTTTAGTTGTGATATCATCTTCCCTAATGAATCTAGGAAGAATTTACCGATAGTCTTAAGTCATTGAATTCATATTTTGTTGAAGATTCAAAGCGCATATTTGTTGAGAAAGTCTAGGGACAACCACATATTTTGTAAATGGTGTTGAAGAAGGTTTATCGAAGACTTGGGTGAAAAATGGAGTGGAAAACGACTATTGAAATTGGGTGTGAAATATTTGTGGAAGCTTGAGATGTACTTGGAATGAGAATATATTAATTTATTAAACTTCATGGTAGTTATGAAATGTTGAAGAATCATAACTTACGAGTGTTCTTCGAATTATGTTATGAGAAAAGTAAAAAGAGGTCGGGAAAATAATTCCTATGAAAATTCAAGAACCCTAGATTAGGTTTCGGGCCATTTGTTGGGTGTGGGCACGTTATCTTGTTTAATTTGTATGACAACATTGGATCCTTTGTACCTTAATGGGGGTGGCAACCTTTGCTTATAAATTAAATCTTTGTCTGGGGTCCAAGGGGGCGGCTAACGACTTTGTGGAGCCCCCCCTTAGCGGGGGGTTTCGACGAGCGCCCGGAAAATAAAAATATGTAAAATTTCCTTGTAAAAGTATAGTAATTTCTAGGTAATCTGGGCCGTTCATTAGGTAGATGATGCGATGGTAGAAGTTATGTTTAGTTTAGGGTTTTTTTCCCTAGAAGGAAACCCCCACTTTGTATGAGGAGCCTTTTTTTTTTTTTTTTGTATTGTAAAAATTTGTGTGTATGGCATGTGTATTCTCGGGCCGAGAGAGATAGGGAGACTATATGAGAGAGAACAAAGTATATTAGGTGGATCTATTGTAGGTTGTGTCTCTTCATTTTGCTGGATAATAGAAGAAGAAGAAGCTGGTTGTTTGGGGTGGACGTAGCCCAGAAATTTGGGCGGGCTCACGTATATATGTGTCTGTCTCTGGTTTTATTTGTTTTGTGTGCTTGTGTTTTCTACATATTTTATGTGTTTCATTTCTCTATAATATTTAATTTTCTAACAAGCGGTATCGGAGCCGAGAAGGTGTTTAGCAGGCAGTGATAAAATCGCGGGAAAGAAGGGTTTTACCGCTGGTTGGAGTGGGAGCAATGCGAGAAGATGGTAAGTTTAGGGTCAGAAACTGTGACCAAAAATTCCCGCTATGGAAGATGCGGATGGAAGATTATACGTATCGAAAAGAAATGTACCTCTCGTGAGCGGAAAATCAAAGAGAAGCTAACGACTATGGCCAGATGTAGAATGGGATATTCTTGATAAAAGGCACTCGGAATAGTACGGTTGTGCCTCGCGGCGTCGATAGCCTTCAATATTTCAAAGGAAACAACAACGAGGAGGGTTTGATTAAGGCATTGGCGAAACTATGAAAAACCTCGGCCTCGAAACAGGTATTTATTACGTATTTATTTAATATGAAGATTTCGGAGAGGTGGATATGTTGCGGACCATTTAAATGATTTTAATACGATTCTGATTCGTTAAGTTACTGGCAAGGGTAAAATTTGATGATGAAGTTAGATCTCTATTATTTTGTTGCTCATTGCCGGAAAGATGGAATGGTTTATTTATGGCCATGTGCTCTGTCTCTGGATCTAGTACTTTAAATTTTGATGTTGTCGGTACTATCCTTAGAGAAAGAAATGTGATGGAAAATCTCCGAGTGAGACATCGGGTAATGGTTTGAGTGTAGAGTCTAGGGGAAGAAGAATGGAAAGATGAAAGAGCTCGGGATATCATAGTAAATCGAGGAAAGGAAGATCCAAGTCTAGATCGGGGATAGTGTGCTGGAAATGCGAAAGAAAGGACACCTAAGAAAAGACTATAGATCTCGGAAGGGAAAAGAGGGAGACACACAACAAGAAAACAATCATGAATCAAATGTGACGGGTGATGTGTTACAACATGCTTTTATTCTTTCTTTCGAAAATGTTACTTGATTCTTGGGTGGTATAGGTTCATGGGCTTCATTCCATGCCACTTAGAATGAAATATTTTCGGGACTATGTTGGAGATTTTGGACAAGTTTGTTTGGGTGATGATAAAACCCTATATAAAATTGTTTGGAATGGGTAAAGTTCTTGTAAAAAAATAGAATATAAACCAATGGCTATTAAAGAAATTAAGGCATGTCCCAAATCTGAAGAAAATGCGATTTCAACGGGGTATTTGAAACTGAGTGAGAAGGTTGTGTGACAACTTTCACATATAAAACAGGTACAAAAGACACATTGTGAAAAAAGGAAAATGTTGGTACATTGTATTTATACAGTAATTATTTCTTTTAATGATTTAACTTCCAAGATGGATGCGGCATTATGGAGATCATGAAACCGAGGCATGAGTGAGAAGGGGATGAGATTTCACTCGAAATTTACTACTTAGGGTTTGAAGAATGTTGATTTGGATTTTTGTGAGAATTGTATTTATGGAAAAAAAGAAAGAGAGTCATATTTCTCGAGTTGAAGAAATAAAGTGAAAAATTAGAAGCTTGTATATAGATGTATGGGGACTGCTCGGTATCATCTCTCGGTGGCTCTCGTTATTATGTTACTTTTATTGATGATGCAACTAAGAAAACTTGGATTTGTGTATTAGATAAATGCGATGTAGTGACATTTTGAAGAAATGGAAAGATTTAGTTAAAAGATGAAGACGAGGAAAGAAGTTGAAGTGTCTCGGATCAAACAATGGAGGTGAATATTGCGGCGAGAGGGAGTTTGATGAGTGCTGATCGGAGCATGGAATTCGCTTAAAAGAGGAAAATGAGTTCCAAGAACACCACAAGAAAATGGTGTGTCGAAAGAATGAACATAAAAATCATGGAGCGTGCGAAGTTGCATGAATTGCATGCGAATTTGCCTTTAAAATTTTGGTAGGATGTTATAGATGTTTGTTGTTTATCTAATAAATATAGGGCCTTCAGTTCCTTGGATGGTGGTATTAGGAGGAAGCATGGACGAACAATTAAGCACTCTTTTTTTTAAGCCTTTTGGCTATGAGGCCTTTGCCCATATTAATAAAGAAAATATAACAAAGCTTGAGGCAAAATCAAAAATGTACCTTTATTGGATATGGTGTTAATGATTTTGGTTATAGCTTATATGATTATGAAAATAAAATCATTAGGAGCGAGATGTAATATTCAATAAAAAGGTATTGTATAAGAATTAGTTCTGACAAAGAAAGCAGGAAAAAGAAAAAAATAATACAAGTTCCTTAGTGAGATCACGAGAAAAAGTAAAAGGTTCACGAAAATAATATGTCGAAGCCACAACAAAAACGGCTCCTACCTGATAGCAATAGGCACCTCAAACACTGAAAGTGGTGTTAGAAGGTTTCCAAGATAAGTAGACCCCCTGAATGATACTCTCCTTCATTATATTATTTATTGTTATTGGTCGATGAACTGAATGTTATGAAGAAGCAACGCGGAGTTGAAAGAAAGGAAGAAGTGGGAGCTAGCCATGGAAGAAGAGATGGAATCTTTAATGCCTAACCGGACTTCCAGGACTTACTCGCTGAGTTGCACAACGGAGTAAAACTACATTGCGGAATAAATGGGTTTACTTATTTGAAGGAAGAATATGGAGGAAAACGAGAGGAGTGCAAAACTAGACTTGTGGTGAAGGGTTTGCACAAAATAAAGGTATTGATTTTGATGAAACATTCTCTTGATTTTAAGATGACTTCAGTAGGGAACTATTTTAAGTCTTGTAGCGATAGAATATTTACACCTTGAACGAGTTAGATTTAAAGACAACATTTCTCCAAGGATATTTGGAGGAAGAGATCTATATGTAGCAAGCGAAGGATATGAGGTCAAAGGGAAAGAAAAATTAGTGTGCGAGTTAAAGAAGGCTTGTGTAGCTTAAAATATGCTCACGAGGTAGTGGTATCTAAAATTTGACAAGTTTATGTTCTAACGAGGTTATAATAGATGTCTACTCTAATCATTGTGTTTATCTGAAAAGGAAAAATGATGTAGCTATATTATATTGTTATTGTATGTAGATGAAATGCTTGTTCTTTAGGTCTAACATGTAGGAAATAAATGTGCTCAAAATAAAATTGGCAACTTCATTTTGCGATTAAGGTTGGGAGGCTGAAAACAAATCCTTGGTATGAGAGAATAACTAGAGAGCAGGAAAAAATCGCAAGTGTAGAATAACACAGAATGAGTGATACAAAGGTGTTGAAAATATTTAATATGCGAGAATGAAAAACCGGTTAGTACACCTTTTTGCTAGCCATTACAACATTAGTAAGGAGATGTGCCCCAAGACCCGAAGGAAATGGACTATATGTCTAAAGTTCCATATGAATCGGTGGTTGGAAGCTTTATTTATCTGATAGATCTACAAGGCTGATATTGCACATGCGAGTGGGAGTTGTAAGCAGTACATGAAAAAATCCGGAAAATAACATTGGATGGCGATAAAATGGACTCTTAGATATTTGAGAGGTACCACAAATCAAGCATTATGCTTTGGTGGTTCAAACATTTCTCTACGGGGATATGTTGATGCGAGATATGACAGTGTTGAAGTGGGGAGGAGCACTTCATTGGATATGTATTTACTATAGGTGGAACAAGCGGTAGTTGGGTTTCAAAAAAATCGAAAGTGTTGTTTCACTTTGAAGAACAAAATCGAGTATGTTGCTACTACGAGGCTAGTAAGGAAATGATTTGGTTGCAAAGGTTTATGGATGAATTGGGTAGAAGCATGATATGGGCACGTTATACGGTGATGACGAAAGTGCCATTCATCTTGCAAAGAAATCAGCATTTCATTCCAAGACTAAACAAATACGAAGCTCAAGTACCATTTCATACGGTCGGTATTGGAAGATGGGCTGATTGGAAAATTTGGAAAAAGATACTAGCCAAATCATGTAGATATGCTAACAAAAGTTGTAACAAGGTAGAAATTGAGAACACACTCGGTTTCAATTGGTCTTCAAGGATGACAATGAAGATGAGAAATAACCGGAGTCCAAAGAGGAGTCATTTTCCGGCAAATGAAGTAGGTTGTGGAGTTCCCCTCTGATACGATCTCAAGTGGGAGATTGTTGGGTGTAGACTTTGATTATCTTGTTTATTTTATATCGCGGTGTTGGACCCCTATACATTAATGGGGGCGATAACACCTCTGTAATTAAATGATACACGGGGGGTCTAGGGGGGGTGGATGCGACTTTATGGGCCCCCCCCCCCCCGTAGTGGGGGGTTTGAGGGCGGCTCCCGAAGCTAAAACGGATGTAAATTTCCTTGTAAAAGTATAGTAATTCTATTCAATCTAGGTTGTTCATTAGGAGAATTATCCGACGGTAAAAGTTATGTTTAGTTTTAAGGTTTTTTTTCCCTAGAAGGCAACCCCTCGCTTTGTATGAGGGGTATTGTATTGTAGCTATGTATGGCATGTGTATTCTTGGAGCGAGAAACGGATAGGAGCGTGAGGAGAGAGCAGAGGATATTACGATATGATCATTTGTAGGTTGTGAACCACATATATACGTGTTTCTCTTGGTTTTATTTGTTTTGTGTGCTTGTGTTTTCCACATATTTTATGTGTTTCATTGCTCTGTAATATTTAATTTTCTAACGGGTCAATTTACCTCAACTTTGAGAACTATAAATTTAAGCCCTTGGGGATAAAAAAAATGGATTTGGAGTCTTAGGGGTTATGTTTTTCTAGATTCTCTTGAAGATAATCCCTTTCTTGGATAGGGATGGGATGGTTTTTCTGCGAAGTATATGAACGAATGTAAGGCCTTATAAAAGGAAGGATTAGAATATAAAAACTCTCTGGGTGAGATATATCCAATCTACACTTCCTTTTATCGGTAGATAAAGGAATGCACAAAATATTCCCCATGTAAATATATTATGATTCATTCCGCGATAACAGTGCCAAAAGATGTTGTGGTTCCTACACCTGACCTTTAGGTTGAGGAGAGGTCAATGCCTAGGGCATATTATTATGTATTATAGGTTTATTCATTCTTCTCAAGGATTATATATGAAATGAAGGTTTTTTTCCAATTACCATACTTAGAGATAGATTCGATTAGTCATTTTTTAGCCAATTTAATGTCTTAATTTGTTCAACATAAATTATCAACCGAGTTTTGTAATGCGATGAAGTGTGGTGCAATATATACGCTTAGTTAACCTTCTTCTTACTTTATTTTGTGTATTTTTATGTTGTTTTGGGGGATTTTTCTTTATGTCTAAATGTTAATTTTAAGAAATGAAAACTATGAAATGAATCAAGTGAATCTAATGAAATTTAAGTTAAAAAATAATTTTTAAATAAGGAAGAAAATTAAGTGTTCGTGAACTATTCTAATTTGCATAAAAATGAATCAAACTTTAAATGGTTAGAATATAATCTAAAAATAGAGTATCTATTCTAATGACTTTTGACTTTTGAAAATTAAGACAATTCTAATCTTCTCTTAACTTAGTTCTACTCCATGGCTTGAAATATGAATCTTATGATTGAGAATTGAAATGCTTATGTTAATCCTAAATGAAAAGAGATTCAAACAAAAAAGAAAATATTGTATGATCAATTACTAGTATTCAATATGGAAGTATGAAATAGTCACCCTCTTGACATGATTTACAAGCAATCGATTACACTTTAGTTTTGAAAATTTAATCTAAGAAAGCATTTAAATAACACGTAAAGAAAAACTCAATTCTTGTATAGGTTAAATACTCAAAGCATCCAATTTGGAAGTATGATAGAGTCATCACCTAGGCATGATTTACAAGCATTCAATTATACATTTAGGCGAGGATCTAACCTAGGAAAGAAGTGCTCAAAAGCGCATGTAAAGGAGAAAACTCAATTATTGCATAAGTTAAACGGAAAGCGTCCAATTTGGATGTATGGCGAGTCACCTTCTTCACATGATCTACAAGCATCCAATTATACATATAATTTAGGATCTCATCTGAGAAAGTAGTGTAAGAACATCAAAGAAACTAAACAACTATGAGCTCTATTGCCTCAAACATAATCCAATTGGAAAATAGAAGAATGTACTTTCTTGAGATGCTCTAGGAAAGAAGAATTACACAACCATTATAAAATTAATACTTAAGAAAACATTCATAAATTTAATCTATGATATTAATCTAAAATTTGGAATGCAATATGAATCTACTTGTGAATTGACAAAGCAAGGCAAATGAGGTAAATGCAGAACAAGCTGATAGAAAAACCTCCTCCTCTGTGTAGGGGCCCTGCGAGATATAATAGGTTGATATCCTAGCATAATATATGCGTATTAGAAAACTATAACCATGAACATGATCTTGGTATTATGAGATAGAGTCTAAAGCATACACAAAGTTTTTCGAAATTAAAAATCATCTTTGGTCTTCACACAACCGAGTATTTAAACAAAATAAAATGTAGCTAATCGGGGAGTTGATTCCGCCTATAGATGGTGATTACAAACAAAAAATAGAAGTAAATTCTAAATGGTTAACTTGATTTTCCTGCGTTAGAGTGAATCAAAGTTTCTTCGTTGTTGGCTTACGTCCTTTGATCGGACTTTTACCAAGATCACATGCACCTTTTTGTCGATTTCAACCAAGTGGATAGGAAAGAAATCCATATATATGGATCACATTTTGAGATTCCCATGTGGCTCGTTCCTTTATTTCTACTCGGAACCTATCAAACATTAAAAATGGCTATAGAAACAACAATTAGGCGCGAGGAGGTAGGTTGTGTTATGTATTTGAGTTACAAAAATCCATTCAAATAACAAGAACATCATAATATATCATATAAATCATTCAAATGCATTCTTTGAGATAAAACATGACATTTATCATTGATTGGAGTGTAGCTAGTTTATGAAAGGTAAGGGCTGATTCGAGGAGAAAGGAAAATTCGAGGTTCATGAGACACCCACTAAGAAGCCATTTCATGTCGTCATGCAATTTATTAAATGTGAACATCCTTCTCCTATTTCATTTAGCCAGACAATTACGCCCAGCCCTTGTTTCTCTTCCTTATTTTAATTAAAGTGACCACCATCATGGGTTTCCTCATAAGGAGTTGTATTTGAGATTGATATTTGCCTTGTTTAGTGATTTGTTCTTCCTTTTTAACTGTTCTTTTTGTACCACAATCCCAAGTGCAAGATGTTGTTATCACTAATGACTTTCTCCAATTGAAGTTACACTTACTTTAAAGCCTCATTCTCCTATTTAATATGCCTATTCAATATCTCAGCTCATAGATTTCTTGTTTGAGGATATCAACTAGAGGCTCTTCTGGATTGATAGGTGGTTTTAGTTCACTTCTACATTTCTTTCTCTAGTGACTCTATGTAGTCATATATCTCTCTTTGTATTGGGTATATGCACAGGTATCTTCTATTAGGATTGCCATCAAAATTCCGTATAGGATAATTTACGGGGCTATGTGGAGGAGAGATATTGATGGGAGATGGTACTGAAGGTTCTTCCTCTAAATTCATAAACTTTGTTTCTTGTAGTAGTGTCTTGTTCATTGGCCCTCGAGATTCTAGATATTCTCCTCGAATGTAGGGTTTAAGATTTCTTCACCTTGGTCTTCTTTTCTGTTTACCTCCTCTCTTAACTCTACTTCAGCAGTCCTCATCGGTTCTACAAGGGTAGGTTCCTCATCACTTTGCTATAGTGAAGGTGCAAGTCTATCTTCAATGCTGTGTCAATATTCTTTCTTATACTTCCTATTCTTGTCTTCCTTTGGCTACTGCGGCTCATGTTGGAATTGGTTTCGATCAGAAAATTATCCCAAGAATCTCCCATACTTTTTAAATGAAATTCATGAAGTATTTTTTACCAACCCATGATGGTGCATAGTGTTGTATATAAACTAAATTCTCTTCTACATTTGTAGAAATTATTTTTAATATATTCGGTAAAAATAAAGGAAAATGTATTTCACTATCCTCCAAACAATTCATCAACAATAGAATATGATACACATACATGTAGCCAAATCTGCTTTCACAAATGATAAACTTCTTCAAAATTAAAAGCATGTTTGTCCATTTGTTCTTGGAGTCTTTGAGATAGGAATACCCTTTATGTAACAAAAGTATCCATACTTGGATTTTTGAGGGAAAACTCTCCATGTACTTGTGATTTTTTTTTTTTTTTTTTGAACCACATTTCGCCAACTCTTAGGAGCTTTGTGGCTTCAGCTATGAATGCCTCGGTTAACGAAATTTAGATGTCTCCTGTTAGAGCTTCCATTTCTGTATCAAAGAATATGCAAAAGACTTAGTGATCTCTTTGTGGAAACAGTCAGTTTTTTCTATAAACTTGAGCCCCTTGTATGCACGTATATCCTTGATGCGAGGATAACCCTTCATGTATTTAGCTTCCATTGGCTCGGTCCCTACTATCAAACCCATGTCTTCTATTGTGAAGAATCTAGCCTTCATAATTATCCTTCTTTGTATGAAGTGAATTGAGTTGCGTATGTAGTGAAGGACATGAAGGTTTTAGGATGAATGCGGATATTTGATGGGGTTTAAGAAAGATGGATAGGTTACGACAACAAGATATGATTGTTTAATCATAAATTGGGGGGGGGGGGTCCATTGTGCTCTTTGTTATGAACCATGATGCGATGATGTGGCCGATCTATGAAATTATAGGAGTCCAAATCAAATCAAATGATGACATGTTGCGGCGACATGTGATAATCTATGTTATACATGCTAATGTTTTTTACCTTGTTATTTAAATAAATTTATGTAACTTACCTTTAGAACTAACCTTTGTTTCTATTTCCTCGATGTTGATTCTTCGGGTATCCTTTAGCATGATGATATTCAAATGGAGTTCTTCAATTTCTTGTGCACAATATTACTTGATTCAGTGGGCTATAAAAAATTTGAGAAGGCTAAAATAGTGGAATCACACGGAGAATGGAATGTTAGCTATATAATGGAATGTCGGATGCATAATGGAAGTAGTTTTGTACTACTTTTTATTGCTTTTTAGAAAAGAAAGGGAACTAAAATATTTTTGGATTTTTTAGGAATGAAATGGAAAATATAAGATGTCGGAACTATGATTTTAATCCTATATTTTCTATATAAGGATGCAAATCATTGATTGGTTTTCACACTTATACAATTTTTTTTAATATATATATATATGTATATATATATATATATATATATATATATTAGATAGGAAAAATAAAAACCACTAAGTTGGGGAAGAAGAAGGATTATTCTTCACCAAATTCATATTAGTATTATCTTAGAAAATTTTGATAAATACTTCTCTTCAAATTGGCTTGTAATTAGAATTTTAATCGATGTCCATTCACGAAGATGTACCTTTTACTCATCGATTGTCCTTATCTTGGCTTGCTCCATTGTCAAATATTTTTTAATATCATAAGGCCCAAGCCAATGAGTCGAAACTTTCCTTGAAAGTATTTGAACTTTGAATAAAAAAAAAGTGCCCAATCCCTTGCTTGAAACTTTTTCTCCTTAATATATTTATCATGCTATTTGGAGCTGTTCTTTGTTGGACTATCTTTGGTTCTTTGAATTGCATCTTGCTTGATTTCTCAAGATCATTAAGTTTTCTCAACCTATGGTTGAGCTTATGATAATTCAAGCCCTAATTGAACTTCCATCTTGAAAGTTTGGATCGAAATTCTATGGGAAATAGGACTTGCTTCCCTTAAACAAGTTCATAGGGAGTATGTCTTTGTTTTATTTCTCCATGTGGTTCGATAGGCCCATAAGGCCTCACGAATCCTCTATGGCCAATCTCTCCTATGTAGATGTAAAATATTAGTGATAATTCCTTCGATCACTTTTTTGGTAGACTCCACTTGACCATTTGCTTATGGATGATAAGGAGTGGATTTTCTATGCTTGATCTTGTAGTTCTCCATGAGATTTTCCACCAACTTGGATGTAAAATGGGATCCCTAATTTGTCACAATTTCTCTTGGGACACCAAAATATGTGAAAATATCCTCAAAAATAATTTTAACTACAAAATTTTCATTAGCTAAAGAAAGTGTGTTAGCCTCTGCCCATTTAGTGACATAATCGTACATACGGAGATATATTTATTTTGATTAGATGGGTGGATTGATGGGTCAACAAAATCCAAGACCCATTTTTCAAAGGGTTCAATGAGTACCTAAGGTTGTAATGGCATTTCATCTGTGGGAACAAGTTTCCCTATTATTTTACAAATGTCGCACCTTTTGACATACTCCACTAGTATCTTTAAATATGGATGGCCAAAAATATCCTAGTTGAAGGATTTTATAGGTTGTCTGATTATCGATAAAGTCTCCACCATAGGGTTCATCATGACATGCCTTAATAATCTCAAGTAGTTCATATTTCTCGAACACATCTTCGATAATGAGATCTTGACACAATTTTATACAATTCATCATTAATCCATAAGTAAAGTGCACTTGTTTGAATAATTCTTCTTTTCTCTCTAGGAAACAAGTGTGTAGGTAACTTTCCTGTGACTAAGTAATTAGCAATATCTGCAAACCAAGGATTTTTAGTAGTTATTGAAAAAAGTATATTCATCGGGGAAAATTATCCTCAACGCTAGATTATCATTTTTGACATTTTGAATTCTAGACAAGAAATCAACAACTCTGTTTTTTGTTTTCTAGGTCGGCTAGAATGGTGATATTGAATTCTTGTAGGAGTAATAACCATCTTGTGAATTTTATATTAGTAACATATTTATTCATTAAATATATAATTGCGAGTGATCTGTATGAATAAAGGTTTCATATTCGGTGATATAATGTCTAAATTTATTGATAGCATGAACAACAACTAGGAGTTATTTCTTAGTTATAGTGTAATTTAACTCGGCGGGGAGTCAAATTTTTTTCTTGTGTAATAGATTTCATAAGGGATCAAATATTTTAATCTATCTGACTCAATTTGTATTTGAAGCATCTGTTGAAATTTGAAAAATTGGTTTCCAATTTTGGACCTCTTAAGATGGGTGCTTCAGAAATTTTTGTTTTCTAGCGTTCCCGAATGCTAATTGGAAATCGGGATTTCAACTAAATTCATAATATTTGTTAAGTAATCGAGGAGTGGGATGATATTTTAGTGAAATTTCCTATAAATCCTATATAATACCCTATGAATCCTAGAAAAATTCTAGCATCCTTTTGACAACTTGGAATTGATAATTTGGAGATGACCAACTTTAGAAGAATCAAATTTAATTATTTGTCTCTGAAATGTGATGTCTTAAAACAATTCCTTTAGTAAATATCATAAATAAAATTTCATGACTTTATGAAAGATTTTCTTCTTTAAATATTTTAAAAACCTTTTCCAAATTATCTAGCTTCTTCAAATGAATTTCCATAAAGCTTGTAAAATCATCCATATATACCTCTACACAATCATATTAGATCAGAAAAATTCCTAGTACTTCCTTTTGGAATGTTGTAGGTGCATTGCATAAACCAAAAGGAAACATTAGGCATCGTTCACCATGGACGGTGGATATGGTTTTATCTTAGTGTTCGAGTGCTACACCGAATCTAATCGTAACCACTAAATCCATCCAAGAATGAGAAATACTTCTTACTTGCTAATGTATACAATACTTGATCTATAAAGGTAAGGAAAATGACCTTTTAGGTAGCTTTATTAAACTCTCGATAGTGGTCCTTACCCTCCACTTACTATTATTTTTAGGTACAATCACAAAGGAGAAACACTTGAATGTTTGAAAATGGATAAATGAAGTTCACATTCAACAATTTTTTTGCAATTTGTCTTTCACAATTTCCATAAGATTTGGATTCGTCCTTCTTTGAGTTTGTTTGATAGGTTTACAATTTTCCTCAATGTATATGTAATGTATACAAGTCTTAGGACTAATTTCTTTCATGTCAATGTATTACCATGCATATGCGAAGAATGTTGTTGTAATGTTTTGATTAACTTTTCCTATTGTAATCTTTCCAAGTTTTTGTTTATGTTCAAAGTTTTTCCTAGAAAGGTTTCCATTGTGGAATTCAAACTCTTCCATGGGGTATAGATACATCTACCTCGATGAAAATATTTAATATTTCATTGTTCTTAGAAGTCGATCATACTCCATATTCTAAAGACGATTCAAAGTTTTCTACTAAATTTAAGATTTGACTATCTTCACTAATGGTTGAAACGATGAGAGAGGTTGTATATCATTGTCATCATCGATCCATTGTTCATCTTCTAATTGTTTGTGATTTTTTTTTTAAAGGAGGATATATAATGAATTTCTTTGTTGAGTTACCATCATAGATATACATGTCACCGGATCTATAGCTTACGAAAGCATCAACTATAACCATAGCCCTTGGTCTTCCTAATATTAGTGGATGTCACTCTAGATTGTTCTTGGGAGTTAAAATTATAAAATCGAGAGGATAATCCCAAGAATATAAGGATACTTACAGATATATTCTAATACACCATCCGCCTTGATTACAAACATGTCTGTAATTGCGGTAATGTAGGTGTATGCGAAGATTAGGAAGCTTGAGTTGTTCCATGGTTTGTTTGCTCATGATGTTTTATAGCTTCTCCTAAATCAATGATGCATTTGGAATTTAAGTACCATTGATATGTGTTTTTACAACTACACTTCCTCAATCTAAATATTTTTGCATGGCAATTTTCCCATCATAATGCCTACAATTTTTCATACTAGTTGAATTCATTTTATTCCTTTTTTTTTTCTTCCTGGTTTCTTCATTCTCACCTCTTTTATTGTTTTATCTATAATTGAGTCTCTTTAATGGCCCATAGCAAGGAATTTTGATACATACATTTTTTTTAATTCATATTTTAGAAAATCATAATTGGGGAACATTATATGTTTTTCTATCCCTTTATGAACTTGTAATGTTTTTAGGGAAAAGAGGGTTAGAAATATGAATCTGATTAGTTTGCTGTATGATAAGAGTTGAGTTTTTTTGGTTCTTTTTGTTTTTCATCTTGAAATTATAGTTTTAAAGATATGTTCCTTTGTCAAAAATTTTATTTGGCTATAGAGAATATTCCTTAAAATTATCTTGTTCTTGAATAACTCTGAAGGTGCCTCTCTATTATTCTACGGATCTAAGTTGAACATCATTAATATGTTTGGTGGAGTAATCATGTAAGTTGGAAATTTTTTTCCTATAATATAAGAATTTTGAGGGTTTTTTTGTGGGTTTGAGAAATGATGGTTAGGCGAGTAGTTTGATATGGGTTTTGTGGAAATGGTAATGAAATTTGTGGGTTTGGTTTGGGTTAGGGTTTTTATTCGTTGAATAATTTGTTGGGGAGGGATAGTTTGGATAGGATGGAGAATATTGGTAGTATTGAGAACATCTACCCCGGAGGGATTTTATGCATTCCTTGTGCCCAAGATTAAGGTTAGGACCAGGTTGTTTCCAAGAATTCCAATTATTTGGTGTGGGATGAGTATACATTTGGTTTAAAACCTTGAGTTTGTGTACCATGGTCTTCTAAAGACAAAGCAAGAGATTCTCTTTAGTTTGAAGTTACTTCTTCTTGAAAAAACAGCCTTAAGACCTAGAATTGAAGGGAAACTTTTAGTTTCATGATTTTTGAGAAAATCACGAGGTCTCCTATAATTTTTACATCAAGGAAATTATTTTAAGGCATGCTTCTTTCTACATTTAGGACGGAAATATCTAATGCATCGAGTTTTAGCTTTCTTCTTGTTTTCTAATTTAAGGGTGTCTATCACATTCTAAGACTCCCTAAAATGTTTGTTTTAATTTCATCAAGCTTATTTCCAATTTTTGTCCTACTTATACTTGTTCCGATTCTGCGAGATTTATTCACTCCCAGCGAGGATCTCTTGGTTTTTTCCCGGTTTTTATTTTCCCCTTGAGAGATGAATACATAATTCGGTAATGTCGGGTAATGTGAGTTGAGAGATATATCAACCCTATAATGCTGATAATTTCTATCACACTCATCTCTAATGGCTTTTAACAAAAGAGATTTTTAAAGTATCTTGATCTAAATTATCCATTTTAGCTCTTTATGTTATAATTGAATCTTTCAATTAGGTCCTCCAACTTATCATCCTCTTTTTGTATCATTTTGAATACTTCATCCTTATGATTAATAAGAATGCAACAATCCAAATATCTCTCTAAAAATTCTCTTTTCATTTCATTCCATGTCTTAATAGACGTAATGATAAACCCATAAACCATTTTAAAGATGATCCTTTCAGTGTTGTAGGAAATAGCTTAATTTTTTTAGAGTATTGTAAGTAATCATAAGATCTAAAAAATTTCAGAACCAAACAAAAATGTTTTAGGATCTTCACTCTTTAATCCATGGAAATTTGGAAGAACGAGAGGTAAAATATTTTTTATTGTAGCATTTGTATCACATCAATTATAGAAATCTAAAAGAATTAACATTTTTTCCCTATTTCTTATGTCTTCTTCACCTCCTCTACCTCATCCTTTGTTCCCTCTACCTATTCCTCCACCTCCTTCCTCCTCCAAACAATAAATTTTCTCCATTTATAATTTCTCCTTCTCCTTCTCTTCCTTCTCCTCCTCCTTCCATTATAGATTCCTCAGAGCTAATATAAGGTTCTATTTGTAAAGTTAATTTCTATTCTTCTAGTTATTATATCAATGGGATATTGAAGAAAATTTATTCTTCTTCCTCTCCACTAGGAATTTCTAACTCTTCGGCTAGAATATGTTTTCCTTTAGAGGTGAAAAAGTTACTCCATCTATTGGAGATATAGGATATTCTTCCTGCAAGACTACCTCAGTGGATGAAGTAGGAGATCCCTCCTCAACTGGATTTCGATCTTAAGACTTCGATTATGTCTAGTGAAGTATGGAATATGGTTTGAGATGGTGGTGTCACTACGTGGTCTAGGTAGATTGAGTGGTGTTGTTGGAATTAAACGTCCACCTCTATATATGAATCTAACCTAGAATCTATTTCTCTACGCATATCATTTTTTTAGATGTAAGAAATGAGGTACCCAATTACACTTCCCTGCTTAGCGATTCCAAAATGTTTAGCCAATTTAATGTCTTAAATTGTTCAACATAAATTATCAAGCAAAGTTTGTAATCTCATAGTGTGATTTTCTCTGTACTTAGTTAACCTTGTTCTTACTTAGTTGAATGTATTTTTATTTTGTTTTGGGGATTTTTTTCTTTATGTCTAAATATTAATTTTAAGAAATGAAAAATATGAAGTGAATCAACTAAATCTAATGAAATTTAAATGTTAAAAACTAATTTTGAAAGAAGGAAGAAAAGGAAGTGCTCTTGAACTATTCTAATTTTCATAAAAATTAATCAAACTTTGAATGGTTAGAATACGATCTAAAAATAGAGTATCTATTCTAATGACTTTGGAATTTTGAAAATTAGGTATTCTAATCTATATTCTTTTAGTTATACTCCATGGATTGAAATATGAATCTTATGATTGAGAATTGAAATGGTAATGTTAATCTAAATGAAAACAAATTAGAAGGAAAAACTATTGTATGATCAGTACGAAGCATTCAATATGGAGGTATGACATATTCTCTCTTGACATGATTTACAAGCCAATCGATTACTTTAGTATTGAAAATTTAATCTAAGAAATAATTTAAATAACATGTAAAGAAAAAACTCAGTGTTATCTACTTGATTCTGTCTCAAGCATCCAATTTGGAAGTATGATAGAGTAATATTCTTGGTATGATTTGCGAGAATTCATTTATACATTTAGCGAGGATCTAATCTAGGGAAGTAGCGTAAAAGATATTATGATAATTATTGCATAGGTTAAACACTCAAGCATCCAATTTGGAAGTATGACACAATCACCTTCTTGGCATGATTTACAAGCATCAGTTATACATCTAATTGAGGATATGATGTGAAAACGTGTAATGATATGAAAAGAAAATAAAAAACTATGAGCTCTATTGCGTCAAACATAATCCAATTGGAAAATAGAAGAATCTACTTTCTTGAGATGTTCTAGGAAAGAAAATATTACATAGTCATTATAAAACTAATACTTAAGAAAACATTCATAAATTTATCCCCATGATATTAATCTAAGCTACATTGCAATATGACTCTACTTGTGAATTGACAAAAACGAACAAATGAAATTAAACTAAACAACTAATGAAAGACCTCTATAATGCGGGGACCCTGCGATAGAATAGGTTAGGATCGTAGTAGACCATACATGCATTAAGAGAAACTAAACCAAGAACAAGATCTTCGTATTATGGAAAATATAGATTCTAAAACATACACAACGTTTTCACAAATTAAGATTGTCTTCGGCCTTCACCTGGCAGTGTTTAAACAAAATAAAATGTAGCACATCATGATCTAATTCCACCTAAAGATGGTGATTACAAATTAAACATAGAAGTAAATTATAAATGGTTAACTCTTGATTTGATACATCTTATAAAATCAGAGTTCTTTGATCTCGACTTACATCCTTTGGCCCAGACTTTGACCATGATTAAAGACACATTTTTTCGCCGATTTCGACCAAGTGGATAGGATGAAATCCGCAAATGTAAGATCGTGCAGGTACCCCATGTGGCTTGTTCCTTTATTTTCTCCTTGAAAACTATAAAACCATAAATTTAGTTGTGGAGATAACCAGTGGTCTAGAGTGTTGCGTTACGTATGCGAGTTACAAAAATCCATTCAAATAACAAGAACATCATAATATAACATATAAATCATTCAAATGTATTCTCTAAGATAAAACATGACATTTATCATTTATTAGATTATATGGATTTATGAAAAGGTAAGGAAAAGTGATGAGAAAGGATGTCAAAGAAAGGAAAATTAGAGGTTGAGAGTTAGTACGTTAAAAGAAAATTCGAGGTTCAACGGTTAGTACGTTACTCCATATGGAAATTTTCGGATGCAGTACTATACAGATATTGTAGTTTCATTAACTGATGTAGTATAGATGAAGGGGAAATTCAAGGAAGGAAACCGAGTGCGAGAAGGATGAACTGCAAAATATTATATACTTGACTTCGAGTAGAATTACAAATTAGAGTGAATAAATGAGATGAATAAATCATGGAGCGCATTTAAAGGCTTCTAATTCAACATATCATAGGTACCATTTGCTATTATAACATGAGTGAATATGCAACTTAAAATTGAGCCCAATAGCTACGGTTACACAATTTATAAACAAGAAAGACACATATAAATAGTAAGAAAAAGGAGAAACCCATTATACACATCTCAATTACTTCACCATGGCTTCAATCATTCATCTTGAAAAATGACATACATCTCATACATCTAGAACTTGAAAAAACTTTGCGGAGAAAAATTACACTCGTTGTTAGAAAAAATTTATACCCTTACTAATGAGACTTTCTTTCGTTTATAGGGAGAATCAAAAAGAAGAGAAATTACAAAGATATCTTGAAAAGAAACAATTGTCTAAACTACTCACTTGTGTGTGAGCATGTAGCTAGTTTGCTTCTCCTAATGATTACATAAAAAACTTGATTCCTTTCTTGAAAATAAATTATTTACAAAAATTCAAAATGAAATAGATATGTCATGATGTATTAAATCAAAATATATTCATATGAATCCTTTGATCTCTTATAGGTGGACCCATGCTCCTTATCCCAGACCTATAGTGGATTGAAAAATTGGTCACATTTCTTCCATAACGTTGGATCTGGTGTAGAGGTGTGAATGAACTATTGTAGGCCACCCTCAAATTTGTAATCTCAATATAATTAGGCTTGGAAAAAAAGGTGTTCACCAACTATAGTAGTTCAAAATCAATTTGCGAGATAATTAACTATAGTTCGGCCCTTGAGAGTGGCAATCCTTTCATGTGAAGGATCCACTTTTCTTTAGCCTCAACCAAATTTTCTCATACAACTATAATTAAAGCGAGGTTCCCTTAAAAGTCTAACAACTGATAAATCTTGCTCTAGTTCTCTCATCGAGATTGGAATTAATTGTTGCTACAAACGTTTCCAAATAATTTACACATTCCTCATCTCTATCATATCGCTTTTTTTTAATAATTTTTGGAAAACTCAATAATTACCTTTTATTATGATGATATGTGTTTCCCTCAAGTCATCATACGATTTTCGTGAAATTGCTTGATGACTTTTACTGCTTGATCCTAACATTTTTATCATCTTCATTCATGGATGATAGGATGGGAAAGATGGTGTTCTTGAATACAACTCTTTATGCCACGCCACTAATTTTAGATGCTCCCATCTATTTTTAGCTCATGGATAATATCATCCCATATTATTTTCTAGCATCATATGAGGGACATATTGCCTTAATTTATTCTTGAGATCTCTTTAATTTCATCATGTGAACCATGTTATTTATTGTTTTTTCTTCCACACTTCCCTTGGTAGTATTGAGTTGTTTATCCTTATTTGCGAGCAATTACTTGGTGGTTTTGCAGGTGAAATTGTATTTTCTTGAGTTAAATGTCGATAGTACCAAGTAGTAAGAGATTTGGTCAATTGTTACGTAGTTTTTGGTTTATTGGTACCATAAAAACACTAATAAGAGAATCTATTATTTGTTGAAGCTCTTCAAATTTCTATATGAGGGCCACCACTAATCATTTCTCTCTATCGACTCATTGGCCAAAATTTCCTTCTTGTTCTCTACCTGGACAACTCCTTTGTTTACACATGTTGATGTAGACATTTTAAGCTGCTTTGCCACAATGATTGAATTTCAAATTTTAAGCGCATAATGGAATCTACAAAAACAAATTGAGTTGATTCCACCCAAGGTTGGCAAAGCGCCTTGAAGCCCTTATTTTTTAAATGAAGGGCTCTTGAATTAACCCAACCTCTTGTTCTATCTTCATGGCAACTTTGTTGCCAATAATTTATCAACCTTGGTAATAGTCAAGGCTCCGATGCTTAATCATTGTCAATAATCTCCCTTGATTTCTTGTGCAATTTTATATTATCTTGTAATGGAATGATAGCCATGTCTAATGACAAATCCTCCTTTGTGGTCTAGATAGAATGGATTGCATCGAAGGATGATATAGTGAAAATTCTCATTTGTTTCTCGAGAGTCCATCGCAACCAAAAGCCTGGTTTTGGTATGGGACTGATGAGATGCTAGTTGTGATAACATATCATACCGATCTTCTTATTATACTCCTCTATCATCTTCCCTTCCTCCCATATAGGAATTGTTGTTGATGTACTTTGTAAGGATCAAGAATTGATACCTCGAGTTGAACTAGAGGTGGTAGCTTGTTTAGGATCCTCTAAAATCACCTAAGTACATGGTAGTCCCTGATTTTCCCTTGGTCAATTTTACCTCAATCTCTTCATCATTTTTTTCATGAATTTTTATCGTTTTGGTTGATGGCGCATCCTCCATCACCTTCTATCTCTCAACCTCATCAACACAATTTTTTTGGACTTTCTCTTTTGTAGTCGATGTCTCAACCTCCATTTCTATTCATGAGTTGAGTCCAAATTAGATTTCCATTCTAACTAGATTCTAGATTGATGTTCATAAGAAGAATCATTTATTTCTCTCCTCATGTTAAATATAATACCATGGGTATCATAGTACCAAAATTCCCCTATATCAAAATTCAAATCCTTTAGCACATCTTCTATTTCTTTGAGATTTTGTCTAGTGTTCATAATGAAAGGGCCCATAGTTCTTCGAATATTGAACATATAGAATTAATTAGTAAGAAAATTTGGATCTTCTTAGCATTGAATTTGTGCACGATGAACTCTGTGAAAATGTCTCATGCATAACATACTGTTGATGTAGGGAAGTTGAATCCCTTTTTTGATTTCCAAATATTCAAATAAAAGACTAAGATTACTACCTCATATCCTAACTAAGTTGAATAAGTTCTCTTTTCTAGAGGCAAGACTCTAGGGGGAAGACGTTATTGATGATTTTATAAGTAGTAGACATAAAGGTAGACATGAATTGCTAATGCCTCATTGTTAGACTTCTTCTTCAAGTATTGTTCCATCCAGAGTAATGATTTTATCTACTTATTGAGTCTGATACTCAAGCCTAGCTAGTCAAACTCCCTACATGAGAACAGACATGTATACCACTATGGAATAATATCTAAATTAAAGAGCCAGGTGAAAATGGTTGAAATGGGAAACTAATGTCTTCAACAAGAAATTGAGGAATGTCTAAAAGGGTTGAAATTCATCATTGAATGTAAGAAACCCATATATGCTTTCTTGACATTGGCATTTTCATCCTCACCTAGAAACAAAAAATTTATGGCCAAGATGGGCTATGGGTGCACAAAAACAAAGAAATTTGGAATGTTTACCGAGTTTGGGGGCAATTAAGCATTAGGAGCTACAATTTATTTGAACAAGGCTTTTCTTTCATTAGCTAGAGCAAATTGAAATTGAAAATGAGGGCGGTCTCTATGAATTTCTCGAGGTTAAGGGATTTATGGTAAATAAATGAATTTTCAATCCAATTTTGGGATGACTTACATAATTGTCTCCCCGGTCGATGAAATGTAGCAATTCCTTTCTTTGATGTACCTGGCCAAAATCCATGACAAAAATCGGTGAAGTGGTAGATGGATGGAAATGAGGTAATTTAGCAGCTCAACAACTCAAAATGAGTTATATTTTCTCGGGTAGTTGTTGCTTATAAGTCAAAACGAAGGTTTTCCATGTGTAGAGGATGAAAGGGGTCTCGTTTTCTACCTCGGTGACTACTATTAGTTTTTTGTGGCCGAGGGTTTTAACTCTCGGGTTTTGAGATTAGGCACAAATTTCTTAATTTTAATCATGATAATGAAGACTGCATGGACATACATACTACGAGTTACCTTGTGGGTGGAGGTTGTCATTACATTGTTGGTGAAAAGTAGGTCTATTACTAGTCATCGATTGGGCGAACAACATTTATAGATATGCAAAACAACAAAAATTTAGTAATTTGAATTGGAACAATAGACTTAGAGAGAGAGTGCGGGTAGGAAAAATTAGGAGGTGATTTTTAAAGGACATGTGGCATGTTTGGATTGGATGTGAAGTAAGGGGAGGGGGGGGGGGGGGGGGAATAGCAACGAAATTCACGTTCTCCTACGACGCTCATGACGGTGATCCCATCTTCTAATGTAGACTCCATGCTAGCACAAAAAGTGGTAGATTTATTTACAACCATCTGGAAAGTGCCTAGATGGGTTTGGGAAGGGAGCTCAGCCCCCTTTAATAAATTATGGTCTTAGATTTTTTACGTTCCCTTTTTACCTTTGAATTTATAGGGGGATAACGTTGGCTTAATAATTGCGCTTGTCACCCTACCAATGCATCACTAGGATAAGGTTTCTTAGAATGGACTACAATTTTCCTGGAATATGTACACCCTTTAAACATTCAATGTAAAATGTGTGGGAGTCCCACATCCCATTAATTTTCTCTTGTGTCCTCTTTCTTCTTTTCTTTTCATTTTTAATATTTTTCTATTTTTATAAACCTTCAAATATTCCCTACATACATTGATCAACATCCTATGAAGCATGAATCATAGAAGGAAAGGATGAAGAGGATACAACATCACTAATGCCAAATTATAGTATTCTATGGTGTACAAAGTACAGCAAAATGATGAATACATTGTAGGCACATGGAATAGAGGATGTGCATAATATGATTGGATGTTTGAAAGAGAACATAATAAATGAAATTTGACATGCAAGAATGGATATAATTTATGGGAAGACCAAAGTACCACAATTAGTATTTGTCAAATTCAATGGTTCAGGTAATTATGTTTAATGGACCTATTTTCCAATTGATTGTTTAGGACCTCACATTCACATAATCAGCTAGAAACATAAATACCTAATCACTTAGCATAAACACTTAACTAGGTTACAATATCAACCCTTCAAGGAAAGTAACATTAATAATATATCACATGAAATCTAGATCACGAATACAAATAGATAATGATGTTGTCATATACATAAGTCCCAATTTTAAATATTATAATCCTAAGTTGGTACAAAAAAACATTTTAAGAAAAATGCAATCTTGTTCCCAACATATATGTGGCAACGCTCATTCCAGGAAAATGCGAGAATTATAGCTATTATCTTAGATATAAAATAACATTTTGTTCACAGTATCACATTATGGCTAATGTACATTGTTAGACTCTTTGTATTTCAAAGTATCACCGGGTGACTAATTATTTCTTATAGTTTCAGCTACTGAAAATAATATTCCATGGCTATCATTTATTTTCGGGAAAAATGGGAAATCATGACTAACAAGAGCTTCAAAAAGAATATATGTGCCTTTCTATTACATTATAAGGGAAAAAGGCTGTGATAAGGTGTGATGATGATCAAAATTAATTTCCTCTCACATTCTATTTCATTCACAACTAGTGCCCGACCACCTAGACCTACTACTTATGTTGTATCTTGCCTCGGTATACGGAATATTATTGACACTCACAACCATGTGTTGGAAATATTGTCATTGATGGAAAAGGAACACAAAAACGAAGCACGGAGACTATCGGTAAGGCAAAGGAAGCGATCGGGTAATAATGCAAAAAGAAAAGCATAAAGAGAGGTAGAGAAAGTAGTAGAGACGAGGACCGGCATTAGACCATTATTGAGGCAAAAATGACAAAGAAGCAATTAAGGTAGAAAAAAAACAAAGGCGAGTCGTGAATGTGATCGAGTCGAAGTTGTGCACATTTGGGTCGAGTCGTGAATGCTAAGTGGGTCTAGTTGTAAACATGGGAAAAGTAGTGAATGATTCAAGTATTATATGAACAACTAAGAAACGAATGGGCACAACCAAAAACAAAGTTGGAAAACCACAACAAAAGACTAGGGAGGACCGTTGGATCGAGAATTGATAAATGATGGATATTAATCGCATATCTCATATCACTTAGTATCACATTTATATGTTAAGAAGTCGCGAGGTAATTTTAATTTTTGATACGACAAGTCACAAAAAATGCGAAATGT
Organism: Pinus albicaulis; assembly: GCA_034641835.2. Lineage (NCBI taxonomy): Eukaryota > Viridiplantae > Streptophyta > Pinopsida > Pinales > Pinaceae > Pinus > Pinus albicaulis. The sequence goes on from CM076574.1 coordinate 890,407,040, forward strand.
GGAGTGCGGGTGATGACATGGAAAGATAATGGTATCGACGTGGTAGTGACATGGCAAGATAACATGGTGAGCTTGACGTGGCGGACCCCATACACCACGATTGGTTATGATGCCATGGAAATGGCATGGCACAATGACGTGGAAGCGGGTGCGCATACGCACATCACATATTGCATAGGATAAGTTATTGTTAAATGTCGAGGTTGCAAAGAATGCGATAAAGAGACCCGGATGCGATGAAGTTTCCAAAGGAAAAGCCCAAAGGATTTCAAATCCACATGCGAGAGCCTTTTGCTATTGTTAAGTATCATCGGAGAAGGAGGGTGCAAACGTTAAATCTATGGAACACAAAGTGCGAAGTGTGATGCTAGGTGGGACCCCGTCGAAATGCGTAAATCGTAAATCTTAAAAGATAAGTTACAAAGGTAAATTTTAAAACCGAAGTGCGATGTACGATGTCGGGTGGGATAAGATCTCATTCGTAAATTGCAAACAGAATAGGCGCGAGAGGTAAGTGTGAAAATTGCCGAAGTGTGATGTGTGATACCCAGTGGGACCCGATCGCATAGCACACATCGCGAGTCTTAGAAGATAAGTGCTAAAGAAAATTTAAAAAACAACGAAATGTGAAGTGCGATGTTGCGGTGGATGCGATGTATTCTAGAGAAAAGACCTAAATATTTTCAAGTTTTGGCGGTGCGGTTGTATGTTGTTTTATGAATAAATAGGCTAAACGTTGCGAAGGACTTATGGTAGAATAAGCCTGAACGGGGAGTGACAAAAAGGAGGTCCGGTTGAGCAAAGGATGTTCATGTAGAATTGTTATGGTATACTAGCGAAGTGGAAAAACTGAGTAAACACATCAACACTATCATCGATCAATGAAAGAGTGGTAAGAACTACACCCGATTTAATTACCAAACGCCGGTTACAGAAAAACAGGCTATATGTTAGAGCTATCATTGGTTACCTCTTCGTGACCTTCATGGCCACCTCGAAACATTTTTTTATCTTACGAAGATCCATTGAAGCATTTGGATCCATGAAGAGATGCCAAAGTAATTCTACGGGTGAATTGTTTTTGTCGGAAGATTTACGATCGGAGCCTTGCATGGCCACACTTGTCCATTTTATTCTAAATTGTAATCAATAAAAGGTTTCAAAAAATGGAGTAGGGGAAACCGACTTATTCTTTAGATAAATATTGCATGCCTTCGCCGGTATCGGGGTTGGAAAATTGCATCTTCTTGAAACTTACTGTAGGAAGTATTGGAGCAACTTTAATAGCTGTTTGAAATTTGGGCATCGATAATAAGAGACCGTTCACAAGATTGCTTGAGCTATGTCGATGGTGATGTTTTTCCTCTGTGTTAATGTTTTTCCTACGTATTTTCATGTTGTGCATCAATTTATCTGATTACTTAGAAACATAAAATTTGGATTAAGATTTCTTTGAGAGAGAACCTTAATTTTGTCTGTGTTTTTCATCTTAATCATACTTCTTCCCCGAAGTATAGTTAAGCAATTCTTAACTTCTCTTTAACTATTACATAACTCACTGCTTCTTTCATCTCATATTCTGCCTTACTTGATAATATCCGGTCTTCATAGTTAGCTTGCCCTATGAATTCCCTTGAAATTTTGATGCACAATTCAGCCTTTAATGACTCCATAGGCCAATGGACTAAGTCTCACATCTATATGTTTGTCCAACCACACACAATCGAATCAAAACAAACAACCCTCATAATTTCTATAACTAGCCTAATATCAACATTCAGAATTATCAAGCTAGATCATAAAAACAAAGGCCTCTACGAGTCTAGGAAAGGCTAGTTCATGGCCTCCAAAGTGGTTTTATGTTGTCCTCTATCATTTGTTCTTGCCAATATTATAAATTAGAGGGAGATAACATAATGGAGAATCCAGGGAACACTTAATAGAAAAATATTAGTGTTTTTTCAAAACTCAAAAACCCCATTCAAAATTAGATGATTCAAGTATTTTCCAAGGTTGGTATTTGGTTGTTGATGGTGGAAAACAAATGAGACAAAATAAAGTTGAAATCATCCACAATGAATCCGATTTAGACCGGCTCCATTCGAAGACTCCACTTAGAGAGGAATGACCTGAGACATGACCGATCGGCCTAGAAAAGAAAGTATTCGAAGCCCAAATTGGATTAAAGAAATTGTTCCTCTGTAACTATGTTCTATCCTACGTAAGCCTGATCAAGAGTACACTATTGAGGTTTACATTTATCATTGTGATTGATGAGCCTCGAAAGCTAAGCCTAAATTGCGGACCATGTACATACTTATACATCTGTGCACATCCTAGATACACTTGTGGAAAACCAGTGAAACATGAGCCCCGAGGCTTTATCCCTACTCTGCTAAATTCCCAAATGGATATAGAAGTCTCTGACTATACTTTCTATACCTATAAATGTCCAAGACGAGATACAAGCCTCTAGTTTTCCTCCTATCCTCCATGACCTCCCTACAAATTTTATCAATAATTTACCCAGATTTGATGGATAAAATGCAAAGATCGTTGTAGAAAATCACATTAAAAGTCTTGAGTATTTCCTTTATCTATTTGAGGTGGGAGAAGATGATGTGCATATCATAATGTTTCCTATCATTGCAAGTTAAAGTTAAAAATCGGTTTAAATATCTTCAGTACAAGCATTAGCAATTTCGTAATTCCTCATTTTTTTTCTAGATAGATGGGTGGTCATGGGAAATTTTTTTCTCATCATAGAAGATTATAACCATTTAAAAAAGACAACTGGGGATCTTTGTACAACCATTTTCGGATAGTTTCGATAAGGTATACTATTCGATGCACCTTCACCAAGATAAGACCACCCCCAGATTATCTCTGCGGCACTACCCGAGATGCATTTGACCCGGGAGATGGCAATCCGGTTAAAGAGGGACCACCAGCCTTTGAAGAAATGAAAAATATGGTTGTTGATTTGGAAGAGAACACCTTTCATGAGAGGCAAAGTTAAAGACTATGGAGAAGGATAAAATAGAAATAGAATAATTTATATCCTCGGAGAGATAAAGCTAGATATGTTGAAAAACATAGTAAATGAAATGATGCATATGATTGGGAAAAGGAAGCTGGATGTTGAATCACCTCCTGTTCCATTGGTTCCAAAAAAGACAAACATCAATGTACCCAAGTAGTTTCAACCCATCCTCGACACCTAAATCAAAAAATGATCGTTTCATGTAATATTTCCACATAAGCAGGCTAAAGATGAAGTCCTAAATCAAAAGGAGAGCGGGGAAATCCTCGGCAACAATGTACATGATAGATGACCTTGCATACGAGAGGTAGCCATCTCGAATATGATTATGAGAGAACGCTATAAGGTTGACGTTGAAATTTGGTCAACAACCAACACTATTTTCTTGGGAAGAACAAACTCATTTATCATAATGCAGATGACAATGAAACTCTCCATGTGGAGCAAGGTAAAAGAGGAAAATGAAGGAAGTTGTCAAGTAAGTAAAAAAATTCCTTCCTCTATATATTGCCTCACTCTTAAGAGAGAATTACAAGTAGGTTGCAAATAGGAAGGAGGAGGAATTATCTAAAGGAATCATTCAACAAAGAGATGGATGATAAACACATTTTAGATCCGAAGTCCTCCTTTGAGGAGTCATCTTGAAATCCACAAATCCCGAAGTAGGAGGAGTCAACACATCTTGAGTCTCTACCCTTATGCTTTAATTCATTTCATATTGGCATGAGGAATCTAGATCATATTCTGGTTTATAATCATAGAAGAAATCCCTCACCAATTAGATGAGGAAATCATGGATGATAAAAAAGATTTGTTTTAAATCCGGGGAGCTCTGACCTTGAGTCCTCTTGAATGTTAGGTAGAAGTTGAAATCACATAGTTTGAAATAGATAATGGATTGATCTAGTTTTATTCTCTACCTTTACAATTTAATGCATTTCAGATTATGAAAGGGAATTGGGATCACATTCCGGCTAATAATCATAGAGAAGCATGAAGTCTTAGAAGAACCAACACTACCATCTAAAGCACCCTTGAACCAATAGACGTGTTGGATGGTTTCTTCTTTCAAAGTAAATATACCTATGTTCATAATTCTCTAAAAAGCTTCTATGATATGAATATGATCAGACAGTCTTACCCATTGTCGATTTAGTAGAAGTAGTGGCACAACAATCATCGGGTATCATGCGAACATGTTTAAGTTGATTGAAGACCTGGAGATCACATCTACGGTAATAGGATATGGGCGAGTGGTGAGTCGGAGATACCCAAAAATAAATCAAAGGTATCTCTTGATCTAGTGGATGTCTATATAGAGGAATTGTTAAATGCAAATCCTGCACATATTTTCGACATAGCCGGTTGTTTTTAAAGTGTGCAGAACCATGTAAATCGGATCATGTCAGAAATTTATAGCGAATAATATTATCATTTTTTTGTTGAATATGGTGAGCAAGGGAATAAAATACTTACTCGGGTAATTGCTGTTGGATACACTAGCATTATTGTATTATTTAGAAGGGCATCCATTTCAGCAAATTAGGGTAGGTAGGTGTCAAAATGTCAATATTTTGAGCATTTTTGGATTTAGTTTTAGATTGATTTCTAGGTTTTAAATAAAGTATGCTCTAGACTTTAGTTTTCGGGCGTATTGACCTCAAATTGAAGGTATTTGGCCAAAAATATTGCTTAATTAGGTTGCGAGTTGATCAACCCAATGGATCGAGCCACCGGTGTAGTGTTCTTGACACCTCTTGGAAGAGGAGTTGCCATCCCCGGATGGGCAAAATATTAGACTCTGTAATTCACGGTACCACCGGGTAGTGATTATTGCTTAGATCATTACTAGAAATATGCTCCATGAAAGCTCTCATTTATTTTCAGGAAAAAATGAAAAATCCTCACCTAACAAGAGCTTCAAAAGAATCTATTTTCCTTTCGGTTAATTAGAAAGGGAAAAGGTTGTTCATAAGTTGTGATCTTTGATAAACTTCATCTCTTCCCTCATTCACTTCATTCATCAACTAGTGCCCCTACATAGACCTACTTATGTTGTATCTTGCCTACATTAATACGGAATCTTATTATTTTTATAACCATGTGTTGGAAATATTTTCATTGATGGCAAAGGAACACAAAGCAAGCCACGAGAACTATCACTAAGGGAAAGGAAGCGAGATTTAGGAAATAATGCGGTAAGAAAAATAAAGAGTGAAAGCAACGAGAGAGGCAAGGAGTAGCATTAGATAATTAGCAAAGACAAAGGCAACGGAGAGAAAGCAATTAAGGTAGAAAAAAAGGGCGAGTCATGAATTTGATTGGTTCGTCATGGATGTTTGAGTCAGGTACGTGAACACTAAGCAGGTCAAGTCATGAACGCTGGAAAATTAGTGAAAGAGTCAAACTATACGAACAACCCAAAACGAATGGGCACAGCAAAGAAAAAAAGTCGAGAAAACCACAACAAAGGAGTAAGGAGGATCGTTGAATCTAAGCATTGATCGACGACATATATTCATCGCATATCACATATCTGAGTTTACATTTATATGTTAAGAAATCACAAGTTAAGCTTGTTTAAGTTGTGATGTGATAAGTCACGAGAAAATGTGAAATACGAAGTGCGGGCGATGACGTGGCGGTGACCTCAGTGACTTGGCTTGATGACATGGAAATGCGACATGTTAGTGACTGTGGTGACATGATAAGGTTTAATGATGAAAATGACGCAACGGACCCCATATTGCGCGGTTATTTATGATGATGTGGAAATGACGTGTACAAATGACATGGACACGGCATGCATAGTACACATCGAAGATCGCATAGGATAAGTTAGCATTGTTAAATGTTAAAGGTTGCGAGAAGTGTGATAAGAGGCCTCGATGCGATGTAGTTTCAAAGGGAAAACGAAAATTTAAAATATGCATGTAAATCCTTTGTTGTGTTAAATCTCTCGAGAGGAAAAGGAGATACAACATAAAATCTATAGAACACGAGAGATGCGATAATACCCAATGTATGAGATGGGACCCAATCGTAATCTCAAATCGTAAATCTTAAAATATAAATTTAAAGGTAAATGTTAAAATCAGAGTGTGATGTGCGATATTGATTGGACCCAATGTGATGAAAATAACAAAATTTAAAGGATAGGAACCGGAGGTAAGTGTGAAAATCACGGAAGTGCAATGTGCGATGCCGGAGTGGGACCGATCAGATAGCGCACATCACAAGTCTTAGAAGATAAGTGCTAAAGAAGAGTTAAAAAATAGCGAGATGTGAAGTGCGATGTTGGCATGAATGCGATGTATTTCAAAGAAAAGGCCTAATCATTTTCCAAGTCCGAGCGGATGCATTTTTGTACGTTATTTTGAAGAAATAGGAACAAGCCCTTGTGAGAAAAAACTTATGGTAGAATAAGCCCCGAAAAGGAGTGAAAAAAAAGGAGGTTTGATTTGGGAAAAGGACGCTCATGTGGGCCCATTTATGGTATACTGCGAGAAGTAGAAAGGCGGTAAACACATCAATACCATCATCGTGAGTAGAAGTGTGCAAGCACTACACCGGATTTAGTACAAATGCCATTTTGAAAAGTGGGGCCATATGTAAGAGCCACCATTGGTTACCTCTTTGTGACCATCACAACCACCTCCCGAGCTTATTATTTGATCTTACGAAGAGCCATTGAAGCATTTGGATCCATGAAGGAAATTTGCCCAAAGTAATTCTATAGGCCATGTTTTACGTCGGAGATTTACGTCCCGACCTTGCATGGCCACACTTGTCCATTTTCTACTAAATTGTAATCAATGAAAGGTTTCAGTAAGGTAGGGAAACTAACTTAGTCTTTGGATAAATATTGCATGCCTTAACAATATCGGGGGTTGGAAAATTGGACCACTGTTGAAACTTGCATTGTAAGAATTTTCAGGTCTTGTAACTATTTGAGCAAGGGCATCAATAATAAGAGACCATTAATAGGATTATTGAGCTACATTAATGGTGATTTTTTCCTACGTGTTAATGTTTTTCCTCTGTCTTTTCATCTTGTGCATCAATTTCTCTAATTGCAAATAGAAAATTTAGATTAAGATTTCTTTGAGAGATCACCTTAGTTATGTAAATTGTTTGTTATCTTAATGTTTTCTTGATATAGTTAAAGAATTCTTAACTTCTTCCTTTATCTATTCTTTTGAATTCTTGCTTTCTTTCATCTCATATTCACACTTTAGCAATAAGATCCGAGTCTACATAGTTAGCTTGCCTGTGAATGACCTTGAAAAAGTTGATGCACAATTCAACCTTTCATGACTCCATAGCCAATCAGGTAAGTCTCACAACTCTATCAATCCAAACCACACAATCAATCAAAACAAACAACCCTCATAATTTCTATAACTAGCCTAATATCAGCAGTTATAATTATCAAGATAGATCATAAAAATAGAGAGATCCCTCTTTGATTCTAGGAAGGATAGGTCCAGACTCCAAAGTGGTTTGATGTTATTCGTTGTCATTTGTTCTCGAAAAATCTTACAAATTACAAGGCGATAACATACATATTGTCTCTCTCAATAATCATTTTCCAACCTTTTCACTTCATTGTTCATCTCAAATTAAAATTCCTCCTTTCCTCGAGGGAGTAACATTGTGTTGAACCCTTGGTTAAACTGAGAGGGGGGGTGAATCAGTTTAATGCAGTCTTGTAAAACTTTCTTTTACACTTATTTACATCTTCATTTTGTGATCAACTTAATATTCAATGGAACAACAATTTTAATAAGTGAGCAACAGGTATTAAGAAAATTAGATACACCATGTCAACACATAAACATCATGCACATAGACAACAAATATAAGTGGAAACCCATAAGGGAGAAAACCACATCTTATTATTATTGTGATGTAAAGGCAAGCTCCAACTTCCTCTCACCACTGATTTTTTGTAGGCTCGAACCTACAGGAGGCTACTACCTCAATTCTGCAAGCTACAACTTGCAAGGAAGCTCCAACTCCCATCTATTTTCTGCAGGCTACAACCTACAGGGGGCTCCTACCTCAGCCAGCTACAACTGGACTTCTATCAAGCTACAACTTGACATGGAAGCACCAACTTCCTCACTGTACAATAAAATCATATGTTGATTTACCTGGATATCAACTCTGTTTTTCTCCTTCTTTACTGTTGTCCTTTCAGCCTTCAAATTTGCTTTATATCCTCTCTGGATCTTCACTACTCCTCTCTCTGTTCCTTCTTCTTCTTACACTGTCTCACTCATTTCTTCATTCTCTCAACCCCTTTATGCATATGCTGGTAACATTATTTATAGGGATCACCTCATAACTGTTTTCATTCCACAGGGAATTCGAAATGAACAGGTATGACTCTTTGCCTTCCCCCTTTTCATTTTCTTGTCCAGTCCATTCAGAATAATATAATAGTATGTATACATTTTAGTATTACAGAGGATTTTTTCTTTGCCTTTGGAGACTTGCCTTTGCATCACATACAATAAAAATAATTAATACATTTACATTTATAGTTACATAAAAAATATTTCACTCAGTATTTTCATCTCTTTGCTCATTGTGCAATTGTCTTTTCTGCATTTGTCAGAGTCGTTTCGGTTCCTGCTATTATATTCAACACAGTTCTGCATAACTGTCATTTGGGCTTAACTTGACCCAGCTGTTTGTTTTCAACAGTGCCACTATATTCTTCTTTTCTCGACTCTGCCTCTTTTTCTCGTACCCACAACGTTCAGCCTTCACCGCTCTTCTAAACACTCGGTTCTGCCTTTTTTCTTTGTGTCAGGTCCTTACCCGAGCCTTTCTACCCGTGTTCATACTTTCCTTTTTGTTTTACGTTATAGTCCTCCTTTTGCTCTCCGAAACGATTTACAAAAGAAAATCCACATACTGCCGGATTTGAAATGCTTTAGGCTTCGGCTTTGTTCTTTATCACATCCGCTCTCTTTATCGCACTTCGGCGATTCAAATATCCCATGTGCCTTCGTCCATCTGATCTCCCGATATGCGATGTGCGAAGGGTCCCACTAGGCTGTATTATCGCTTTATCGCACTTCGACGTTTCAAACGTTCTTTGCTATATGGTTGATTTTCTTTCCGATGCGATTTACAAAGGAAATTCACTTACACCTGGACTTGAAATCTCTTTAAATAATGGTTCTGTAGGTTTTAACCCCGGGATGTAAATTATCTGCTAATAATTTAATCTTATAACAGAAAATAAACAATAGCGAGAGCATAAAACATAAAACAGATAAACACGGAGATTTTCCCCTGGATCCCAAATCGGGACGACCAGCTTGATTTTTCATTATATTCCTTTTAGTGTTACAACACATATATATACATGTCGAAGCATACATAAACCCCAATCCATTAACCCTGGATTAGAACATAACCTTAGTTCCCTTGACCGGATCTACAAAAATACCAGGGGCCGAAAACCATCGTACCCCAATACCATGTGCAAAACCATGCACAAAACCATGGACGCAGACTACCCACCAGAAATTAAGGACCAAAAATTTTCACTGGGGCGCTGCCCCGGACCCCGACAAGGGGTCTACTTCCCCCCTTGTGACCCCCCCGTTGCGCCCAGTGCAAAGGGGGAGCTATCGCCCCCCCTCTTACCCCGCCCCGTGCATGCTTAGTTGTGCAAAGAATATAACACATACCCAACATTCTCCCACTTGTTGTTTTGTTTCCACAGGGGGTCACAAGAGAGCTTAGTCATTGGCCCAATTCTTCAACACCCATTGTTTCTCTACACCAGGAGAACTTCTGAGTGCTCACAGAGTTTGTTAATGCATCCGCAACATTCTTCAAAGTGTCCACCTTTACCAGAAACACCCTTTTAGCCTCAACCATATCTCTAACAAAGTGATATTGAACATCAATGTGCTTTGTCTTTGAATGATAAGCAGGGTTCTTAGCCAAGAAAATTGCACTTTCGCTATCACAATCTATCCTTATAGCTTGCTGTACCAACCCCATACTTGAACACAATCTCTGCAACCAAACTGCTTCCTTGCTTGCATGAGTGGTTGCTATGTATTCTGCCTCTGTAGTTGAAAGAGCCACTACAGACTGTCTTTTACTCATCCAACTGACTGCGCCTCCAAATAGGCTAAACACATACCCACTTGCAGATCTTCTTTGGTCCAGATCTCCAGCCCAGTCTGCATCAACAAAACCACGAATGTCCAACATTCTTTCCAATCCTGGTCTTCCCTGGTAGCACAAGCCATAATCACTAGTGCCACGTAAATATTTGAAAACCCGCTTCACTGCTGTCCAATGCTCCTTCCCTGGGTTTGACATAAACCTGCTCAATACTCCCACTGCATGTGCAATGTCTGGTCTAGTACAGACCATTGCATACATCAAGCTACCCACTGCACTTGCATATGGAACACGGGACATATACTCCTCTTCTTCGTGTGTCTTGGGACACTGTTCAGCAGACAGCTTTACACCTACAGGAATAGGAACATTCACTGGTTTACTATCCTGCATATTGAACCTCTGCAATATAGTCTTGACATACTTCCTTTGGTTTAACCAGAGCTTCCTCTTTTCCCGATCTCTCTTAATTTCCATGCCCAAAATATAGTTTGCAGCACCAAGATCCTTCATGTCGAATTTGGAGAACAATTGGGTCTTCAAATCTTGGATAATTTCTTTGTCATTTCCAATCAACAACATATCATCCACATACAAGACCAAATAAATAACACGGTCACCAATTAATTTAAAATAAACACAGTGATCCTCCTTGCTTCTGGTGAAGCCAAGTCCCCGTATATAGGTATCAAATTTCTGATACCACATCCTTGGTGACCGTTTTAACCCATACAGAGACTTCTTCAACCTGCATACCAGTTCTTTCTTACCCTTCACCATAAAGCCTTCAGGTTGCTTCATGTAGATCTCCTCTTCTAGATCCCCGTGAAGAAATGCTGTCTTCACATCCATTTGTTCTATCTCAAAATCAAATGCAGCAGCAACAGATAAAAGTAATCTAATAGAAGTAACTTTGGCAACAGGAGAAAAAATATCACCAAAATCAATTCCCGGCACCTGGGAATAACCTTTCGCTACCAACCGAGCTTTGTATTTATCCACCTTGCCTTCTACATTCATCTTCTTCTTAAACACCCATTTGCTCCCAATGGGCTTCCTTCCAGCCGGCAACTCCACCAGATCCCATGCATCGTTTTTGTGTAAGGATGCCATTTCATCAGCCATGGCCTCCTTCCAGAGTTTTCCATCCTCTGAATCTACTGCCTCCCTGACAGTTCTGGGTTCATCATCAGTTATAGTTAAGGCAAAACCTGAACAGAAAGCAGATGGACTATACCTTTCTGGTTGCCTTCTTTCCCGAATTGATCTTCTCAAAGCTGGAGTTTGTGGCTCTTCATCTTCTGAGTCTTCTTCTGTTGTAGAGTCTGATTCATCCTCCTTTAGCTCAAACTCTATCTTCTCAGGTTCCTTTTGTAGGAATTCATGTTTAAAAACATCTTTCACTTCTCTAAACACCACATCTCGGCTGTACACAACCTTCCTTGTTTCTGGGTTCCAAAGCTTGTAACCCTTTAAACCATCCTTATACCCAATAAAGATGCACCTTTCAGATTTATTATCCAACTTGGTCCTTTTCTCCTTTGGAACATGTACATATGCATCACATCCAAATGCCCTTAGATGTGAAAGAGAGGGTTTCTTACCAGTCCATACCTCATGTGGAGTCTTATCCTCCAACGCTGATGAAGGTGATCTGTTAACTAAGTAACATGTAGTCTCCACTGCCTCTGCCCAGAATTCTTGTCCTAACCCGGTACCACTGAGCATGCTTCTTGCCTTTTCCATCAGTGTTCTATTCATTCTTTCTGCAACTCCATTTTGCCGAGGTGTGTATGGAGTAGTCTTCTGCCGTGCTATACCACACTTCTTACAGAACTCTTCAAATTCCCTCTTGCAGAACTCCCCACCATTATCTGTCCTCAACGCCTTTATCTTCTTCTCTGTCTGGTTTTCCACCAGAGCCTTAAATTTTTTAAATTTGTCAAAGACTTCAGATTTCTTCCTCAAGAAATATATCCATGTATTCCTTGAGAATTCATCTATGAATGAAACATAGTACACAGACTTTCCCAGTGATGGAACTGACACAGGTCCAAACACATCACTATGCACAAGTTCTAATATCTTGTTTGCCCTCTTAGCACCAAAAGGAAAACTCACCCGATTCTGCTTCCCATATACATAATGTTCACAGAAATCGAAATCCAGAGAGAAATTAGACATACCTTCTACCATACCATTTCTATGTAGTATCCGAAGGCCCTTCTCTCCAATATGTCCAAGCCTTTGATGCCATAGCATGGTCTTTTCTCCAGAGACAGCTAGGCTTTTCGCTCCACTTTCAGGAACCACATAACTGTTACACCCATCAATAACAGTGCTACCTTGTAGCTTGTACAGAGTTCCAGTCTGAACTCCCCGCATTAATACCAATGCTCCCCGAACCATCTTGCAGGCATCTTTCTCAAACACTGTTTTTACACCTGCATCATCCATCTTGCTTACAGAAATCAGATTTCTGGCCAATGCAGGAATATGCAGAACACCAGGAAGTGTTCTAATCCTTCCACCTTGCAGCTTCAGCTTGACCTTTCCACATCCGACGATTCTGGCCTTCCTATCATCCCCTAGGAAGACATCACCGTCATATTTTTCATACTCGCAGAACCACTCCCTATGGGGAGTGAAGTGAAAGGATGCACCTGAGTCAATCAACCATGACTCATGATCTACATGTGTATTTGAAGAAGAAGCCAAATACACATACCCACCTTCATCTGAGGTGGTTTTTGCCTTTGCAGAAGGAGCTTCATCAGATCCCTTTCCTTTCTCAGGAGCTTTAGATCTGCATTCCTTTTTGTAGTGCCCTTCCTTTCCGCATTTCCAGCACACCTTTACAAACTTTCCAGGAGATTTAGATCTCCCTCTAGATTTGGATCTCCCACTCAAAACCTTATTCTTGTTTCTGTTCTGGGACCTTCCTCGTACAGATAAGGCATCTCCATTCTGACCCTCCATATTTCTCCGTCTCATTTCCTCCGAGAGCAAGGCTGAGACAATGTCATCAAAATTCAAGGTAGTTGTATTGCTACCTATTGCAATAACCAGACTATCCCACGAGTCTGGTAGAGAACACAACAAACTGATGCACTTATCTTCATCCGAGATTTTAATATCAACAGATGACAGCTGACTTACCACAGTATTGAAGGCGTTCAGATGCTCTGTCACCGAGTCTCCATCCTTCATCCTCAGGTTATACAGCTTTTTCCGTAGGAACAACTTATTCACCAGAGACTTAGATTGGTACAAAGTCCCAAGTTTTTCCCACAAATTCTTCGCCGTAGCTTCCCCAGATACATTCAACAATACTGAATCTGACACACACAACCGTATTGTGCTCTTGGCCTTCCGATCCAGTTTCTTCCAGTCTTCATCTGACATTGCCGTTGGTTTAGTACCTGGATCTACCGTGATCCATTGATCTTTATCCACCAGCAGATCCTCCATCTTGAGCTTCCACAACTCAAAACTCTGACCATTAAATTTCTCGATCTCTATCTTTCCGCCGCTCGCCATCTTCTTTCACCACAAGAATCGATCCCGCAAATCTCCCACTGAACAGGGTCTACCACAGGCCCGAGCAAAAAACCCTCAACAACAAAGGCGTCCCCTTGAAGCCGAAACAGCTCTGATACCAAATGTAGGTTTTAACCCTGAACAGAAATTATCTACACACGAATCTTATAACAGAAAATAAACAATAGCGAGAGCATAAAACATAAAACAGATAAACACGGAGATTTTCCCCTGGATCCCAAATCGGGACGACCAGCTTGATTTTTCATTATATTCCTTTTAGTGTTACAACACATATATATACATGTCGAAGCATACATAAACCCCAATCCATTAACCCTGGATTAGAACATAACCTTAGTTCCCTTGACCGGATCTACAAAAATACCAGGGGCCGAAAACCATCGTACCCCAATACCATGTGCAAAACCATGCACAAAACCATGGACGCAGACTACCCACCAGAAATTAAGGACCAAAAATTTTTTGCCTAGGGCGTTTCCCCGTGACCCCTCCATTGCGCCCAACGCCAGGGGCTATCGCCCCCCCCCCTCTTACCCCTTGCGCGCGTGCTTATTCGTGCAAAGAATATAACACATACCCAACAAAAGTTATGAGCTACATCGCATCCGGCTCCTTTATCGCGATTTGTCCTGAGCTTGCGATGAGCAATATGCGATCGGGTCCCACTTTACTTTGTCGCTACTTCACATTGCAACTAACCTGACTTCTAAGGTTGTGTGATATCTCTCCTGCTCCGATTGTGATGTGCGATCGCATCACATCGCGTCGCCTTGCCACATCGCATCGCATCCTTCGCTCGCATCACATCGTCTCACCATATCGCATCGCTTCGCCATATCGCATCGCATCCACATCGCATCCATCGCCGCATCGCAAATCCACCGTCCGCATCACAACTTTTCTCTTACAATCTTCACCCCTCTCCAATCTTGAGATTTGCGAGTATTTCCGAATCTCAACCACTTTAATAAAACTCCATTGAAATATCATTAAATCTTCGTAAATATTAAAACAACTTCTGGTCCATACCTAGTTTTAACTCCCACACAGATTTTAACGTGAACTCTGTCAGATCTTCCACAGATCTAATCGGATGGTAATCACGTTCAATCAACCCCATAACTTTATCACCCAAAAGCAACTCGAAATGGGTAGTATTGTGCTCGTGACGTGTCGCAATATCATTCGATCATGTTCGAAATGGGAAAAACTGCTCACAACTCAAAGGCTATTTGACAACAGTGTCTGGTTTCCTTCAAAACCACTTAACTTGCAAACTCTATTTAAATTGCGTTTGAAGCCAGATTTCTGCCGGATTTCAGTTTTAACTTCGATTTCTCTGGAACCTTCCTTCTCCATATTTACACAGAGGATAATACACATTCAAATCCTCCTCCACTCCTTTATATATAAGTTAATTCTACACACTTCACAATCTACATAGAAAGACCATAAATTCAGTGAATTCGATGAGATGAACCCTTCGGGAAATTTTCCAAGTATATACAAATAAATAAAATTCTGCAATTTATTAAAACAGAGGCCAAAATCCTCACAATCAATTCTTCTATGGTTTAACCTCTATATTCAATTTCTGTGGTTCTTATCCATCGTTTTCCTTTATAGTAAAAACCCCAAATCGGCAACCGCAACCCACTGATACATTAAACCCTGTGTGACATCTCTACAACAATTCCATCTGAATCTGATCTACTCCCTTGTCTTGGTGCTGCTCCTTTGTGATCCTTTTCCATCAATGACAATATTTCCAACAGTCTCCCCCTTTGGCATTCGTGGAAATACTCCAATGCTTCCTCCAGGACTTCCTCTGCTTGCCTTTTAGAAGACTCTTCTTTTGTTTGCATTTCCTCCCCCTTTGACATCAATGGCAAAGGGTTGCACTTTTCCCAATGTGGTTTCTATCTTTTCATAATACTTTGATCTTAAGGATCTATTCCATGCACTGCTCCATTTCTCTAGCTCTTTTGTGAAAATTTATTGACTGCTCTCCCCTTGGAGTGATGCTTTCTTGTCTTATATTGACTATCACTTGTCTTCTACACTGATCCTGTTTCTTGTATGCAACCTTTATAAAAAAAAAATTTCAATCATATCAGAGAGTAACATCTGCAGACACTACCCCTAGTTTTTCTCTTAAATATTCGAATGGTTCTTTAGCAAGAGGTTTTGTGAATATGTCTGCTATTTGTTCCTTTGTTGGTACGTATTCCAACTTCACCAATTTTTGTGCTACTTGTTCTCTGAGGAAGTGGTACTTTATTGGGATGTGCTTTGTTTTTGAATGAAGTACAAGATTTTTTGATATACTTATTGCACTTGTATTGTCACATTTGATAGAAATAGGTTCATCAATGCTTACCTTCATGTCTTGGAGAGTTTGTTTCATCCACATTACTTGTGTGCAACATGCTGCTGCTGCTATGTATTCTACTTCTGTTGTAGATAGAGAGATAGAAGTTTGCTTCTTGCTTAGCCATGCCACCAGACTTTTTCCCAAATAAAATGCACCTCCACTTGTGCTTTTCCTGTCATCCACATAGCTGGCCCAATCTGCATCTGTGTATGTTGTCAATGTGAAGCTTTTTCCTTTTGGATACCATAGGCCATAATGTGAAGTTCCTTGAAGATATCTAAATATTCTCTTGATTGCAAGTAAATTATTTTGTTTTGGTGCTGCTTGATATCTTGCCACAAGTCCTACTGCCAACATAATGTCTGGTCTAGAAGCTGTTAGGTATAGCAGACTTCCTATCATGGATCTGTAAAGTTTTTGATCTACATCTATTGATCCATCATTAGCACATAGTTTGCATCCAATGATCATGGGAGATGACACAGGCTTGCAGTCTTCCATTTGAAATATTTTCAACATTTCTTTTAAGTATTTTTCTTGCGAAATGAATATTCCTATGTTCTTTTGTTGAATTTGAAGTCTTAAATAGAAGGTGAGCTCTCCAATCATAGACATCTCAAATTCTGATTTCATTTCTTCAGCAAATCCTTTTGCTAACTCATCTTTGTTGCTACCAAACATGATGTCATCTACATACACTACTACAATCAAGAGTTCATTATCATTAGCCTTTATGTACAAATTGCTGTCTACTCCTCCTTTCTTGAACCCTTGTTTTTGCAAGTATTTGTCCAGCCTTGAATACCATGCACGAGGAGCTTGTTTCAAGCCATATAAGGCTTTCTTTAATCTGCACACATAGTCATGTTTATCTGTTAATGAGAATCCTTCAGGTTGTTCCATGTAGAATTCTTCCTCTAGATCTCCATTCATTAAGGCAGACTTCACATCCATTTGATATACCTTGAAATCATGATAGCATGCAAAGGCCAAAAACATTTTGATTGCTTCCATTCTGGCTACAGGGGAAAAGGTTTCATCATAATCAAGACCTTCAATTTGTGAATATCCTTTGCATACAAGTCTGGCTTTATTTCTGATTACCTACCCTTGTTCATTCATCTTATTCTTGAATATCCATTTTGTGCCAATGACATTTTTCCCAGTGGGTCTTGGAATTAATTCCCAGGTATTGTTCTTCTCAATTTGGTCTAGTTCTTCATTCATAGCATTTACCCAGTTTTTGTCTTTGCTGGCTTCTTCGAACTTCTTTGGCTCTATTTGAGATAGCATGGCTAGGTATACTTCTTCTGTCTGTTCAGCAAGCTGTCTTCTTGTCTGGACTCCCACACTCTTGTCCCCAATGATTTGATCTTTTGGATGGTTCTTTTGAGTGTGTCTTGAGGGACCTTCTGAGTTTAATTCAGTATCTTCTATTGTTTTGCTCAGTTCATCATTATCTTGGTTCTCATCTTCATGATCATTTGGAGGATTGCTGCATCTTGTGCTTCTTGTTCCGTTTGGTAGATCTTCATCAAATCTTACATCAATGCTTTCCACAATTTTGTGCAGTCTTTTGTTGTAGCACCTATAACCCTTACTCTTGGATGCATATCCTAAAAATATTCCTTCATCAGCTCTTGCATCAAACTTCCCTAGTTTTTCATCATTATTTTTTATGAAACACTTGCTTCCAAAGACTCTAAAGTGCTTGATTGATGCTGGTTTACCATGCCATAATTCGTAAGGAGTCTTATCACAATTTGGTCTTAGATGAGCTTTGTTGAGAATGTGAACAGGTATGTGTACTGCTTCTGCCCAGTAGGTTTGGGGAAAGTTACTTTCTTGCATCATAACTTTGGAAATCTGTTGTACTGACCTGTTTTGCCTCTCTGCCACTCCATTATGTTGAGGTGCACCTACAATTGTAAACTGTTGTTTTATCCCATGCTCATTGCATAGGTCTGCAAAATCATAGTCTGTGAATTCACCTCCTCTGTCTGATCTGATGCACTTTAGCTTGCATCCTGTTTGATTTTCTGCCAATGCCTTGAATATCTTGAATTTCTCAAGTGCTTCAGATTTATATTTGAGAAATGCTACCCATGTCATTCTGGAAAAATCATCTATTATCAACATGAAATAAGATTCTCTGCTTGGTGCTTTAGTTCTTGAAGGTCCACACAGGTCCATGTGTACAAGCTGAAGTGGCCTACTTGTTGATAGTTCATCTTTGGTCTTGAAAGATGTGCGGGTCTGTTTGCCCAATTGGCAAGATTTACATATGGTATTTGAAGGCTTCTTTATTGCTGGCATATCTCTGACTGCATTCTTCTTGCTCAGACTGATGATGTGGTCAAAGTTTAGGTGTCCCAGTCTTCTATGCCATAACCATGATTCATCAAGTTTGCTTATGTGGCATGCTTCATTCTCTTCTTCCACTATATAGACATTACTTTCTGTTCTAACACCTTTGATCAAAGTCTTTCCTGTGGTTCTTGATCTTACCTCACAATCTTGGGCTCTGAAAAGGACCTCACAATCTTGGGCTCTGAAAAGGACCTCACAGCCTTTATCACACATTTGACTAACACTTAGCAGATTGGCTTTCAACCCATCCACAAATAGAACATCTTGAGCCTTTCCTCTTCCATTATTCAGACTGACTGAGTCTTTTCCTTTGATTTTCCCTGCTTTATCATTGCCGAATGTTACATTTCCAGATTTCTTTTCATCAAAGGTTACAAACTTGCTTCTATCTCCAGTCATATGCTTTGAACATCCACTGTCCAAATACCATTGGCTTTTATGATCTTGGGCTATTAGAGCCCGGTCACACTTATTCAACTTCTTTTTCCACTGCAGGCAGCTATTTGTTTGGCACCTTTTCTGAGAAGATGGACCACATTCTTTGAGAGGACATTTGGAAGACATGTGTCCAATTTTATGGCATACAAAGCATTTGATTATATTTTTAAATGGATTATGCGTACAAGTGAACTCTCCATTGTTCATAAATATTCTTGGGGTTTTGAACATTAGTCTTTGTCCATATGTTCTGCACTCCATGGCTTTATGGCCGAACCCCTTACAACAAAAACAATACCCATGGAAACGATTAGTGTACCTGGTGAAGGGTTGTCCTCTCCATTTGTTTGCTTGAGGTAGTCTTTTCAATTTCTGCATCTTTTGCTGGTTGAAATCGATTATCTTTGTCTGACAGTATGTAGCAATATGTCCCAGCTTGTGGCAGACAAAACAAGTGATATTTCTCATAGGAGGAAAGAATCTATTTTGACATCTTCCGAATTTATTCAATTCATATTCAGGATTGTAAGAGCCTTTTTCAGTTGACTGTTTCTTCATTTCGTTCTTTGTCTCTTGATGTTGCAGTGTGTTTCTGTTTGTTTCATCACACATCAAGCTCTTGCTGGATTCTGCTTCTGTGGTTCCTTTTTGAGCTGTTTCATTATCCTTTACAGCTTTTACGAAAATGATATTCTTGTTATCTTCTACCTTGGACTTACTAGTTTCTCCTTCATATCCTATCCCAGCCTTTATGAGAGGAGACCTTTGAGCGTTTAGAATCTTGTCCAACTGTTCAGTGCTTGTCATTCGAGGAGTGTTCATTGACAATTCCCTTTGGGTGTTTTCTAGTTTCTTTCTCAGCCATACCACTTCTTCTTCCAATTTCTCTTGCTCTTGATGTTTATCTTTAATTTTCTTTAGCATAATGTCTTCCACCTTCTTAGCTTCTTCAAGTTCTACTTTCAATTGAATGAGATCTTCTAAATTTGGTACCTCTTTTACATATTTGTGGAGAATGTCGTTCTATTTTCTGCACTTGAGTTTAAGTCTATCTATTTCCTCCAGGGAACTTCTTAGCTCCCCCTCAAGATCTACCTCACCTTCTTCCTCATCTTCTAGAAGGAATCCTTCAGACTCTTCCTTGGCCATCAACACAAATTCAGAGGTTCCTTCTTCATTTGAGGATTCATCTGAGTTTTCAGATGCACTGCTATCTTGCTGAGCATAAAATGATCTTCTATTGAATCTCTTCCCTTTCTGCCAGTTATTTGTTTTGGTTTTCTCTATCTCTTGAGTCTGATTCTTTGTTTTCTTAAGAGGACACTTAGATGCATAGTGCCCAACTCTTCCACAGTTAAAGCATTTAAATGGAAGTTTACCTTTATACTTGCTTGAGCCTTTATCCAATCTTCTCACAAATTTGGCCTCTTCTTCATCAGAGTAGGAGCATGTATCTTCTTTTTCTTCTTTGCTCTTCTCTGTCTTAAAGGCTGCCTCCCTTACATTTGGCTTCCTCCGTGGAAGTCTCATCTCATAGGCTGTTAAGTTTCCAAGTAATTGGTTCATGGTCAATGTTTCCCAATCAGCTGTTTCTTCTATGGCAGAAACCTTGGGGTTAAAACTGGATGGTAAAGATCTCAATATCTTTTGAACAATTACACATTCTCTAATGGTTTCTCCTAGAGCTTTCATGTTATTCACAATTTCTGCAACCCTTAAGAAGAAGCTAGCAACATCTTCTTCTTCATTCATTTTTATATTTTCAAACTGGGCTCTATAGACTTGCAGCTTGGCAGCCTTCACCTTTTTATCTCCCTCATGGATACTTTCTAATGTATCCCATATTTCTTTGGCAGTCTTGTTGTGCATTACTTTGAAAAATTATGCCTCACACAAACCACTTAAGAGGGCATTCATGGCTTTTTCATTAGCTACAAAATCTAGTTTGGCATCTTTCTCTGAGTTAGACTCCTTTGGGGCATATCCCAATTCCACAGCAGCCCAAACTTCTATTCCTAGAGACATTATGTATGTCCTCATTCTTATTTTCCAGAAGGCATAATTTGTACCAGTGAACAAAGGGGCTTTATTTGTTGAGCATCCTTCTAGACTAGCCATCTTGGGGACCTAGGATCTCCTTCCAGTTGTTAAACTGATACAGAAGGAACCTGCTCTGATACCAATTGTTGAACCCTTGGTTAAACTGAGAGGGGGGGGTGAATCAGTTTAAAGCAGTCATGGTCTTGTAAAACTTTCTTTTACACTTATTTACATCTTCATTTCGTGATCAACTTAATATACAATGGAACAAACAATCTTAATAAGTGAGCAACAGGTATTAAGCAGATTAAATACAGAATATCAACACATAATCATCATGCACATAGACAACAGATATAAGTGGAAACCCATAAGGGAGAAAACCACATCTTATTATTGTTGTGATGCAAATGCAATCTCCAACTCCCTCTCACCACTGATTTTTTGCAGGCTCCAACCTACAGGAGGCTACTACCTCAATTTTGCAAGCTACAATTTGCAAGGAAGCTCCAACTCCCATCTATTTCTGCAGGCTACAACCTACAGGAGGCTCCTACCTCAGCTAGCTACAACTGGACTTCTATCAAGCTACAACTTGATATGTAAGCACCAAATTCCTCACACTACAATGAAAACACATGCTGATTTACCTGGGTATCAGCTCTGTTCTGTTCCTTCATCATTGCTATCCTCCAGCCTTCATATCTGCCTTATATTATCTTTGAAACTTCACATCTTCTCTATCTGCTCCTCCTTCTTCTTACACTATCTAAACTCCTGCAGCTCTCTTACATTCTTCTTCCTCTCTCATCCATTCTGTAGTTCTCTAACTCTTTATGCATATGCTGGTAACATTATTTATAGAGATCACCTCATAACTGTTTGCATTCCACAGGGAATTCAAAATGAATAGGTATGACTCTTTGCCTTCCCCCTTCTCATTTTCTTGTCCAGCCCATTCAGAATAATATAACAATATGTATATATTTTAGTATTACAGAGGATTTTTTCTTTGCCTTTGGAGACTTGCCTTTTCATCACATACAATGAAAATAATTAATACATTTACATTTACAGTTACATTAAAAATATTTCACTTAGTATTTTCATCTCTTTTCTCATTGTGCATTTGTCTTTTCTGTTGATGTCAGAGTCATTTTGGTTCATGCTATTATATTCAATGCAGTTCTACATAATTGTCATTTTCGCTTAACTTGACCCAGATGTTTGTTTTCAACAGTGCCACTATATTCTTCTTTTATCGACTCTGCCTCTTTTTCTCGTGCCCACATCGTTTAGCCTTCACCGCTCTTATAAACACTCGGTTCTGCCTTTTTCTTTGTGTCGGGTCCTTACTTGAGCCTTTCTATCCGCGTTCATACTTTTCTTTTTGTTTTACGTTATAGTCCTACTTTTTCTCTCCGAAACGATTTACAAAAGAAAATCCACATACTGCCGAACTTGAAATGCTTTAGGCTTCGGCTTTGTTCTTTATCACGTCTGCTCTCTTTATCGCACTTCAGTGATTCAAATATCCCATGTGCCTTCATCCATCTGATCTCTCAATATGCGATGTACGAAGGGTCCCACTAGGCTATATTATTGCTTTATCACACTTCGGTGTTTCAAACATTCTTTGCTCTATGGGTCCTTTTCTTTCCGATGCGATTTACAAAGGAAAATCACTTACACCCGGACTTGAAATCTCTTTAAATAATGGTTCTGAGCTGCATCGCATTCGGCTTCTTTATCGTGCTTTGTCCTAAGCTTGCGATGAGCAATATGCGATCGGGTCCCACTTGACTTTGTCGCTACTTCGCATTGCAACTAACATGAATTCTAAGGTTGTGTGATATCTCTCCTACTCCGATTGTGATGTGCAATCGCATCACATCGCATCCATCGCTCGCATCGTGTCACCTTGCCACATCGCATAAAATCCATCGCTTGCATCACATCACCTCTCCATATTGCATCGCATCCATCGCTCACATCACATTGCCACTGTCCATCACATGGCAACTTTTCTCTTATGATCTTCACCCCTCTAATCTTGCGATTTACGATATGTGGGCCAAGTCCACGTCATCTCCATGTCATCGTGCCACGTCACCTTGCCATGTCATAGCCACATCACTGCCACATCATCTTGATTTATTTGCGATTTGTGGGGCCAGGTCCACATCAGCTGCCATGTCACTTGCCATGTCACTTGCCACGTCATCCCCACGTCATCATATCACACTTCGAATTTTCTGTGACCATTGTGTTTGTGGGATTTTTCTCTTGCCCCGATTGCGATATGGGATTACATCACATCTCATTCATCACACTTGCTTTTGATTTATGATCTGATTAATTAATTTAATAAAAATGCACCATGGAAGCTAAAGGTCCCTTTTTCCTTTCAAAACATTATAATCCACTTTTATAATATTCGGAAGAAAAATCCCCTTTTTAACCTTTGGAACAATATAGCTCACTTTAACCAAATGTTTTAAACTATTTCGGAATGAATATCAAAACCTTTGGAAATGTTTAATTTACTTTTAAACAAAGGTTAAAATCCCCTCGGTAGTGTATTTTCGAACTTCAACCACTTTAATAAAACTCCATTGAAATATCATTAAACCTTCGGAAATATTAAAAACGTCGGGTCCATACCTTGTTTTAAATCCCACACAGCTTTTAACGCGAACTTCGTCAGATCTTCCACAGATCTAATCGGATAGCAATCGTGTTCAATCAACCCCAGAAATTTATCACCAAAAAGCAACGCGAAATGGGTGGTATTGTGCTCGTGACGTGTCGCAATATCATTTGATCGCATTCGAAATGGGAAAAGCCACTCACAACTCAAAGGTTGTGCGACAACAGTGTCCGATTTCCTTCAAAACCACTTAACCTGCAAAGTCTGTTTAAATTGCGTTTGAAGCCGGATTTCAACCATATTTCAGTTTTAACTTTGATTTCTCTGGAACCTTCCTTCTCCATATTTACATAGAGGCTAATACACATTCAAATCCTCCTCCACTCCTTTACATAGAAGTTAATTCTACACACTTCACAATCTACAAAGAAGGACCATAAATTCAATGAATTCGAAGAGATGAACCCTTCAGAAATTTGCCAAGTATATACAGATAAAAAAAATTATGCAATTTATTAAAACAGAGGCCAAAATCCTCACAATCAATTCTTCTATCGTTTAACCTCTATATTCAATTTTTATGGTTCTTATCCATTGTTTTCCATTACAGTAAAAACACCAAATGGGTAGCCACAACCCACTGATTATCCACAACCCACCGATACATTAAACCCTTTTTTCGTAGACATCTTCGCAACAAAAATATCCGAATCCGACCGCTCCCTTGTCTTCGTGTCATTCCTTTGTGCTCCTTTGCCATCAATGACAATATTTCCAACACATAGGGCCTTAATTTGTCTTACAGTATTATTTCTCTCTGGATTTTATAAGGGAAACAACAACATATCAATGTTTTCACATATTAATATTAGTTATCACACTTGTACAACTACATTTTGAAACATAATGCAATCACCTAGGATGCAAATTTTTATTGGTTTGTCTTCCAATGTGATCCAAGCCTCTTAGCAATTCCTTCTGCAACAATTACAACAATTAATTAATCGAAAAAATTGTATAAAATAAAATTCACTCATGCTTCATAATAGTTTGATAAAATAATTAGTGTTATAACGAATATATGAGGAAGTGAGGCACTTGGCTAGACATTTTTATGTTACATAATGATCAAGAGAGAAGGGTTGTACTTACATAAACTTTATATAAAACCACTATATATGTAGCTGCAATGATGAAATACTCATTGATGTAATAGTGGATGCATTCATAGGAGGTGGACCACTTTGTTGGACAACTCGCTTCGAGGCAATGGTAGGGGATGGGGAGGATGTAGTTGTAGAAATTTTGGCTGCAACAACCATAAATGTACTTACAATAGATGCAATACTAGTTGCTACAATAGAAAACATGATGATATGAAGGATACAAAAATGGAATGGTGTAGGGTGGGTGGATGTGGGAATGGTGAAAGGGTGTAAAGGAGATTTTACTTTTCATTGGAGGTGAAGAAAAACCCATATGATGTATAACAAAGGCAGCCACCCTAGGTGAGAAAATGAGAATGCTAAGGGATGTGAGGGGTGGATGTGGTGGGTTGGGGTGGGGAGGGCTTCTAATGCTCATAATTTACATGTAATGTGCACTAAATGGGATGGGTTAAGTATGGAATTGGGTTGGTATAAACAGAGATGAGAATTTGAATAATGTCACCTACATAAGCATTTGTAACATGTATGATTAGCGAAAAAAATTCAAATTGACCTAGATTAGGATAGCGAATCTCATGTTAAAAGTACATATGGTCTAACATGTGTATCCTGGGTGAAGGTGTTCTACTAATCCAAGGTGGATTTGCAAGCTAAAAATATTTAGTATAGACCCTTAAAAATGCAAAAAAATAATATTAATCTATCCAAACTTGGGTATTTGAAAACCAATGAATTTTTAACTCCTCCTAGGTTATCATTAAAGTATATGAGAATAAATCCATTTAAATACCTTTTTGTGAGGCGCCATAATAATAAATTCCACAAATATGGTTATATTAAGGTTGGGAGAATTAACATATTCCCACTTCAATGGAAGTGTATCCTCTTATAACATCTAGAAATGCCAAACAAAAAATGTTAGAATGAAATAATTGAAAGGTACATTTATTTAATATTTGTCAATAATTTATGAAATACATATAAAATTATTTAGAGTCACTAAATATCATAGTAACCTGATAAATAAATTTCTAATGGATAGGATCCTCCTTTAAGCCATGGTAATTACACCTACACTGAGATTAAAAAATGTAGTTTTTCTCAACTCGAACTAGAAACAATAGCCTACCTACGTGGATTCAATGACCTATAACCATTGTTGGTTAAATAATCTACACTTGGATGTCTAAGGAACTCCTCCAATGGATCTCATTTGGAGACTGCCACAAACAAACTTTGTTGCAGTAAAAAATGTGTGAGATGTATGTTTTCTCAATGCTAGTGTCAACAAGGTGATCGAAGTGTTGAGGTGTCTATGGATGTGATGAGTGGATAATTAGGGGATATATCTAGTACTAGGTAGCCCTCTCAATAGTTGGCCAATCTTGTATGCAATAAATACCAACCTAAAAATATTAAAAATGGATACCAATTATGAACTCATGCCACAATTTATGAAGAAACTATAATGGCACCTCCATATTATTACACAGAGTTTATAAAAAAGAATAGACAAATTTTCATTCAATTCTCTATGTGTTGATTTAATTTTCATTGATCTATTCCTCATATCAATGTTTCAATTTGATATTAGGTCAATAAAAAACCCCACAACCATCCATTTGGTGATAATAAAATATTTAACTTTCTCTTTAATGATATCCATGGAGTAAATTTTTCATTTTTTCCATATATCCAATGATATTTGTTAATTGACCATGGCCATGATTAATGGAGATGATAATGGTGACAATAAAATCTTTAACCTTCTATTTGATGATATCGATGAAGTAAAAATGTCATTTTGGCCCTATATACAATGATGTTTGTAAATTGACCATGGTCATGATTAATGGAGGTGATAATGTCATCAAGAAATGTGGATAATGAAAAACTTGATGCTTCACTTATGATCCTAAGCTATTATTAATTGAGTTATCTTTTTTAATATATGTTTTTGTATTAATATTTTCCCACGAGTTAATTTTTTCTATTTTTTGTAAAGTTTAATTGTTAATTTAGTTTTGGGTTTTCATCCATATTGATATATATATATATATATATATATATATATATATATATATATATATATATATATATATATATATATATATATATATATATATATATATATATATATATATATATATATATATAATTTATTTTTAACACCAAAAAATTAGAATAGAAATAAACATGACTTATCCATGATGAGGGAAGCACTAAAGCAAGCCTTTATAATGGAAACCTCGATGGGGAGTGCATGCACATTTAGTTTGTGTTGGAAAGCTTTCGTTGGATGGGATAATCATCGTGGGGAAAGAATGAAACTCTGCAGGAACCTTTTTAATTTCTTTTGTATGAATAGAGAAACCCACATAAATAATTTTAAGGTGCACGTAGATTTATATAATGTATGTACACAACTAGAAATAACATGTGCATAGCATTTGGTGACATCATTAACTCCACATGAAGGTTTGGCACTCACACTTTAGAATGCATTTCTATTCCAAAAGAATCACCTGTGTATTTCTCTTTAGAAATACACCAGTGTCCCTTATCCCCTACCCTTTCTGCATATACATTGATAAGCTAGAGGAGTGTCTGGAATCTACAGGGCGCAAGGGCACCGAGCTTGCTAGTGTTCTCATTACTCTTCTCCTCTATGTCGATGATATCGTTCTTCTTGAAAAAATCCATGATGACCTTGACAAACAGCTCTGGATTCTTCACGACTACTACTCCAAGATGGGTATGATAGTTAATACTGAGAAGACTAAAGTCATGATCATTAAATCCAAAAATATCACCCATGGTAATTTCGTGTATAATAACCAGTGCTTAGGGCATATTTATTCTTATAATTATTTGGGCATTGACTTCCCTCATCATCTCAACTAGAATTATAGCATCAAGAAAAGGATTATTGGGGTCTGGAAAGCTTATTATGAGCTTGAAAACAATTGTAAGTCAGGTGATATTTACATTTGGAATAAAAATAGGTTCCTCTTTGAGAATCTTTTCACCCCTATTGTCTTATACAAATGTGAATTTTGGGGATGTTGTATATCCACAGAGTCATGGAGGAAGATTGAGATGATTCAAAAGCAATTCATAACATACAACCTTAAGATCAATGGAAATACTCCCTATCCTATCCTCTTGATTGAATCTAATTTGTCCCCCATTGAAAGTATGTGTTTAGATATATGATGTATAAGAAGAAGCTTGACAACATGGAATAAAAAAGGCTCCCTAAAATTCCTTCAACCTGTAGTCAAAACCCTCACCTTCGCCTCAAGTTGGGGTGGAATAAGGATGCCCAGTCCTGGCTCAACCATTGGGAAATTAAGGAGGAACTCAGTATGGGAAGCAAAGATAATATCAAAAATACTATTACCTCCAAGTATAAGGACAAGTTGTAGGAGAATCAGGAGCTGGAGGGTAAAATGAAGCTAAGATACTATACAGAAGTGATCAACCCCACCTTTGATAATCATAATTATCTCTCAGTGTTGTCCAACAATAAGAAAAAAACAAACATTTCTAAGACAAAAACTGATTCCCATGAGCTTCAAAGTGAGACTGGGTGATGGTCTATTCGCAAGGCCCCTTGGAACGATAGAATTTGTCAGATTTTTTATTCCAAGAAGGTGGAAGATGAAAAACACTTCCTTTTAGATTGCCCGACTCTTACTCACATTCGCTCTCAATTCCCTACCATTTACCACACTTCCAATTTTCTTGAACTATTATGCCAGCCCACCTATAGCAATCTTGGAGCACTTATTTCCCTTCTCTTTGACCATAAAAACAAGATTTTGAAGAATCAAACTTAGTTTTTTTCTCCCTTCTTAAGGTTCGATAGACTGCATTGGTCTTAACAAACTGTAACCATCATCATCATCATCATCAATAATAAAAGCAATAATAAAAAAATCCTTTTATTACTTAAACACTATTAATTAATTATATACTATTTAAATATAGCAAATTTTTTTTTTTTTACTAAAATCAACATTTTTATAAATAATATTTTCTCAATCAACATCATACCAATAACATTTAACAATAAAAATTAAATTTTTAGTCTGTTTTACATATACCTAATTTTGTTTACTTTATTAGAGATTTAAAACATAATTTTGTATGAATATATAAAATTGATGAAATTAAATAGTAATTAAGAATACCAAAATATGTTTCATAACAAAATGTCATAGAGAGTAATGTCTGTACATGTTAAATGTGAGACAAAAGACTATATAGGGTTATTAAGAATTGGGAAAGATTCATGAGTTTCAACTTGATTTTTTCCTATTTTTGACCATTATGTTTGATTAATAAAGACACTGGAGTATTTAGGAAATGGTTCTCATGTACCAGCTTGAAACACTAAAGTAAAGCTTGAAACACTAAAGTAATTAGGAAAAGTTCTACTTTTCTGCCAACATGGAACATTAATAAAATTCTATCCAATATTTCTTTTAGATAACACAAAGTAAGCCACAAATCCCTTTTGTGGACAACATAATTCCACTATCCAATAGAATTTAGTTAGTTTCTCTAGCTTGAACATGGATTCGCAATGAAGTCAAACATGTCAACAACTTCCTCCTCATTAAAACTCTAGACATTTTAACATCTTCTTCTAAAACATACACACAACTACATAGGTAAGCACACTCGTTCAAAATAAGAAAAGTTAGAAAAGATGACAAGAGATTCCGGAGAAAATATACACAAATTTTGATTTAAAATCGAGAGCTTTACAATTATGAGGTTTTTCCAGTATGGAATGGCCTTTGCAATTATCTGGAATGCCATGTCCCTGGCCCTGTAAAGGGGTTATAACTACATAACAGTGTTCTACATGTGAAGCTAAAAAGTAACCAACATTCTTATAATTTGAATATTCATTTTCCTCGTGCCATGCCACCCTCGTTTAAGTGTCTTTCAATTATCTGGTTCCATAGCACATGGTTTTTTATTTTTTCCAATTCATCTGTACTAATACTATTATAAAAAAATTATTATACAAATGCATTTAGATATAGTTTTGAAATTTAATAAATACACTAAAATGAAAATAATATCATTATCACAAATTTGAGTAATTATTTTTGATAATTTTAAAGTATTTGCTATTAAATAATTTTTTTGTTTTTCTAAGTATAATTATAATTATTAGTCTCTAATTTTTTATTTTAATTAATATACCTTTATTTAATTCTAAGTTTGTCGATAATCTTACGTAACAGTGACAAATTTGTTACTAATTTTATCTGTTTTATTTATGGAGAAATATCCATTATCGTTTATCTCAAATCTATAGAGAATTTGTATTCGTGTCACAGGAAGAATGATTTGTTTACAACAAATGGAATCGATGATGCAAGGTTACGGTTCCATCGATAGCCGTCTCCCAAACATGAGAGAAAAAAATGCCCTGCAATCTATCTCGGTGCTCTGCTCCGTAAATAAGTCATTTAACAACCAGCCATACATATCGCCCACCATACAATCCCATCTTGTAATGTTACATAAGTAAGAAGATAGACATTGATGGAACTATAAATTTACTTAAAACTACTATAAATTTACTTATCGTATAGTTAATATAAGTTGATAGATGTTTTTTTTTTTCTGCTATTTGGCATTTAGTAATTTGGCATAACAAATTCATAATGGTATTAAATATTAAAAAATATTATAATGGTATTAAATATTAAATTTACATTGAAAAGATTAATCCATCCACCTTCAATAAAGAAATACTTATAAATTTAAAGAACTCTGCTACATAGCCTGGTGACAATCATTACCATTCATGTGAAATAATAAAACCCATATTTATAATTCTATAATACATGGAGTATATTAGCGAAACTGCCTGGCCAACCTGTTGTACAGAGCCCAGACTAAGCAAGAGTACTGGCTATCCAGCTGCCATGTTCGGTATGATATAGGGAAAGAATTAGTCAACACCTAAAACATCTAGAAATAATATAGGCCGTTCGACAGTTCGCGGGGAGCGCATATCGGAAGTTCGAGAGTCACTAAACCGTTCTATTTAATGACTTGGGATGCTCTCCTTTCCGCATTGCGGTCCACAGAATTATTTGATTCCTTCATTTCTGAGATTTCTGTCATGGAGAGGCAGGCTGAAGCAAATAACAGGTATAAGCTGAAATCGAAATTGCATGCAGCCAGGAAGGAAATGAATGGAAAGAATGATGCTTTTTCTCCAGAAATTATGAGATCAGAAAACTCAGAAGCCGAGAAAATAGTAAAGATAGAGAAGCTGCAGCCTTCTGCAAAGAAAGACATAAACTCACATATTTTTCGAGTGCCTCTGCATTTTCCGAGATATGGAAAGGCCGACTACGAAACAATGGGCGAGTGCGAATTGGACAGATTGCTGCGCGAATATGGTTTACCTGTTAAGGGCGATCTCCAGCAGAAGCGTCGTTTTGCAATGGGAGCTTTTCTCTGGCCTCACGAGATGCAACTCTGAATTCAACAACAATTTTCTTTACATGGAATTCGTCGTCATTTTACCTTTTCGGAACTGCAAGCCGCAGCTCCTTTCTTTTTATTTATCTGTTTTGGCCCGAATCCCAGGGGAGGTAAATCGAATAAGCTGAGAATTGAATTTCAGTGGGTTAATCCGACTAACCCACCGGCTAACAGGGAACCATTTAAGCAGTTTGAATGTTTAAGTTTACATATTAATAATATTTTGAATGAGCGCCATCAAAATCTGGTCCGTGGTTCAATACAAGTTTACACTTATTAAATATTAGAGCTTAGTAGTCTTTAACAATACTGTGCAAGAAAGCGAGATATCTGAGAAGATTTATGCACTACATATTTTTAAAATAGCTTACCAAAAGAGAAAATAAACATGATGGAAAAATTGCAAACATCAACTTGTCTTCCCACAGATTTACAGCTTCACACCTGCACGATATGTTGGTTAAATAAAAATTATTATTATTTTATTCAATTATATGAACATAAAATTGGTGTATGAGATTTTATTTGTGGAATAAAGAGTTTATCTCAATCCAGTAATTTGACTGCTAAATTTACCTACCTCGTTTACATACATAGTTTACCCACGAGTTGAACTAAATACATAATCTTGCCCATTAATATATAATCTTACCCATTAAACCAACTCAAAGAAGAAATTCATACTATTTGAAAACACAATGAAGGAGAAGATTTATCCATTGCAAATTTTCAAAATCACTGACAATTAAATGAGAAAGACACGCGTAGAGTTAGAGGCAAAACAACTATGAATTTGTCGAACGACCCGATATTGTTTTCCCTATAAACCACTTACCATCAATTGAAAACTGACACACGTAAAATGTATAGGGCAAGCATTATCGGGTGGTTCGACACATTTGCAGCCTCAAAACCGCATGGAACTGTGACATTTGGAGCGGTGGAAAACAATCATTATTTTCACAATTCCACGCAGTTTTTGGTTGAAAAGGATGAACAAGCTGCCAATTGGTTAAGGTTCACTGGAATCGAATAATTCCGTATATTAATATTACAGTATACTTGAAGCTCCGAGTGATGTCTTTCACAACGAACTAATGAGTTATAAATTGCGTAAATGCAATAAAAAACGATCATAAAATGGTGGCATATACAACTCTGAGACTACCGGTCCATCTAAGGTGACCTTGGAGATAACGTTGTTGAATTTGGAATTCTATCAGCAAATGCAGATTTTGGTGTAATCACAAATATAATGATAATTAGGGTGTTGGATTAGACATCTATTGAAGATGAAGCTGCTAAGCTTATATGCTATTTCTTAGTAGCGAAGAGGTTAATTGTTAAAGAGGACAATTTATTGTTTATTCTTGTTCGTCAAAGTTGATTTATCATTTTTATTTAAAACAATTTAGATAACATAATAATTTATAGAGGGTAAATTTTCATTTTAAATTCACTATTTAAGAACAAACATCCTATTATAATGATTCACACCCCATAAAATTTTACCGTGGAAGATTTATTGTCAAGATATTTTAGTGCAAACAAGACTAAAACATTTAATAATTAAAACAAATTTTAAATCTCACAAAGAACAAATACTTTTTTAATAAAAAAATTGACTTGGAAAAATCAATTTCGCTTCCAATCCTCCAATAAATTCAAATACATTTTTTTTTTCCTTAATCATATAATTGAAACTTGATACTATAACGTTTTACAACAAAATATATTAACAATGATTAACTTATTATTAGAGATATAAATATAATTATGATTAAAAACCCACAAAAATAAAAGGCATTCCTTATTGCCTTCATGACACGTTGGTTGAACGGAGACTCTGACACGAAACTAGGTGCATGTCTTCGCAACTCAAAGGCCTGCGATGACATAGTAACATCCACTCAATGGTGTCTTAAATGCAAAGTGTATTAGTCAAACATGAAGGATCAACTCTGCACCGTAGGGAGACATAAATGTGCTGCATAGTTTGTGAGCTAAAAACTACTACCACCATTATTGCTGACTACTATTCATAACAATTACTAGCTATGAATTCTGTGAAGTGACAGCTCTATACTCAGCAAACGTGGCCACTAGCATTTGCTGTAGTTCAGGTTTGAGGTGTCTGGCTCGTGTGTATTGTAGGTTTTCTTTGATGATCTAGAAATATTCAAAAGAGAGCTAGATTGCGTATAGGGCATGGAGGGATTCAATTATAATGGTATCTCATTGCTAGATTAAGGTGAACTAAGCAAGCACAATTCATGTCCTGCCATCTCAAAGTAAATCGTTTGTTGGAGTGTGTTAATGACCGCAATTTGTAGTTGATGCAAAATCTAGTCCGGCTTCAATGTAAAAAGAAAATGCGACTCTATATATTAATGATCAACGATGTGAGCAGTAAATCACATAAGTTTCACCTCGCAACACAAGCATCTCCCACATGGCATGGACATGTAAGGAAAAACAAGCCAATCTATATTGCACAGTTCGACTCGATTCCCAATCCATCTAATGGATGCCATAGGCATAACATTGGGACAATCTCTAAATCACGGCCAGTTCCAACCTCCAGGTCCCATTCCCTCTTGGCTGGCGTTCAAATTCTTAATTCAGAGCCCATGTTTCATATATCGTCTCTTCATTGTTACAGATTTCAATTTCATAAATTTAACCGCATAAGTGTGTAAATTGTGTGAAAATCATTTTCCTTGTTCTTTTCAGCTTCTCATATTTGTGTATGTTCTAGACATGGTATCGGAGCATACCAAATTTTTCAACATCCTATTAGAGCGAGTTTAATCTCTCAGTGAAAGAAAATGTTTTCTTCAGTAGTGAGAAAGTTTTTTGTTTATATAGTAAAAATGGCAGCAACAAGCACAAGCTTGAATAATCCGCAAATACCACAGTTTAATGGGAATAATTATGACTATTGAGCTATTACAATGAAAGCCCTGTTCTCCTCACAAGATATTTGAGAGCTGGTGGAAAATGGATTCCAAGAAATTTCAAAGAGATGATTTGTTCGTGAAAGTATTCAAAGTATTTTCCCAAGGGTTGCAGCAGCAACAAAGTCCAAACAAGTGTGGGATACCCTCCAGATAGCCTACCAAGGCGTGGAAAAGGTGAAGACGACAAAACTACAAATGCTGAGAAGATATTTTGAAACATTATGTATGAAAGACTCCGAGAATATAGATTCATTCTTTACACATGTGATTGGGTTCGTTACCCAAATCACGTCTCATGGTGAGACACTTGAAGAAAGGAGAATATTTGAGAAAGTTTTAAGAAGTCTGCCATCAAAGTTTGATGTGATAGTTGTGGCCATAGAAGAGACAAAAGATCTCTCACAGTTTTCAGTGGATGAGCTTCATGCATCACTGACATCTCATGAGCACAGACTGAACAGGGCAACAAACTCCTCATTGGTGCATGCATTCAAGACAAGTGTATTTTGGTCAAGGTGGAAGTCGAGGAATATCAAACTACTGAGAAAGAGGAAGAAGCCCACACAGAGGTGTAATAAGCAACCCTCCAAGCACAAGTGGAAGGGGCGAAACTCAAAATCCAATTTAAGGCTCAAGCTAGAATCAAGCAAAAGGTCAAAGGTATGATAGATCTCAAGTTCAGTGTCATTATTATATAAAGTATGTTCATTATTCAAATGAATGTAGAAAGAAGCTATATGACATGGGTAGCAAACCTAGTGTAAATTTCACAAAGGAAAATAAGAACCATGGTAGCTTGTTTTTAGCTTGTAATGTAGCACAAGAAAAACAAGGAGATATATGGTTCTTAGATTCAGGATGTAGCAACCATATGACTGGAAACATAAAAATATTTTTCAATATAGATGAAAGTGTAAAATATAAAGTGACATTAGGGACTGATTACAAGGTCTCTGTCATGGGAAAAGGAAGAGTAGACATATTAAAAAAGAAGGGAGAGAAGAAGTTAATTCCAGATGTTTATTATGTCCCTAGCTTGAAACATAACCTCCTAAGCATTGGAAAACTCATACAAAAGGGCTACAATGTATTTTTTAAATATGATGTGTGCACAATCATGGATAAGCCTCCAAGTAGATAGCTCATTATAAAATTTCATATGACGAACAAAGATATGAAGGTCAAAGAAGGTGTTATAGGAGCTGTCACACAAGACAAATTTCAAGAAGAAGTCAAAGATGATAATTGGTTATGGCATTTGAGATTTGGTCATCTCAATTTCGGAGGTTTGAATCTGCTGCATATAAAATGCATGATGAAGCGATTGCCACTCATAGAAAAACCAGACAGCCTATGTGAACGCTGCATCTTAGGAAAACAACACAGAGAATCATTTCCAACGGGAAATTCAATAAGGGCAAAAGCACCTTTGGATATTTTCCACTCAGATTTATGTGGACCAGTGAAAACACCATCATTTGGTGGCAGCCACTATATTTTGAGATTCATAGATTACTACACAAGGAAGGCATGGCTCTATTTTCCAAAACAGAAAAGTGAAGTGTTTGACCAATTCTGCCACTACAAAGCTCTTGTTGATAAGAAAAGTGGACACTACATAAAAGTGTTGAGGAATGATATAGGTGGTGAATATATATCAAAAGACTTCCTACGTGTTTGCAGGGAGGATGGAATTCATAAGAATTTTACAACAAGGTATACACCTCAGCATAATGGTGTTGCAAAAAGAAAGAATAGGACCATCATGGAAATGGCAAGGAGTATGATGAAGGAAAAACATTTTCCAAATAATTATTGCGCTTAAGCTGTCTCCCGTGTAGCGTATATCATGAATAGATGTTCAACCAAAAGTGTCATGAATAGAGTTCCAGAAGAAGCATGGAGTGGAAGAAAGTAATTTTTCACTCACATGAGAGTGTTTGGAGGTGTGACATATCCACATGTCCCAGATGAGTTGAGGAAGAAGTTGGACAACAAGGGGGAGAAATATATACTTCTTGGATACAGTGATGAATCTAAGGCATAAGCTCTACAATCCATTAACCGAGAAGGTGATAATCAGTAGAGATGTTCAGTTCATAGAAGAGGAAGCATGGGATGGAAGTTTAGAGAAGACAATAAATGTGAAGACATGTATGTCACACGAAGACAAAGAAGAATTGACTGCAGTAAGTAATTCTTCAATGGTATTAAGTGTGGTCACCCCGCCAAACCCACATTCTCACCACAAGAATTTTTAAAATGCATCATTCAATTAATGCCCCAAATAAATCTTCGATCTGCATTCTAAAAATTCAATAATGATGCAAGTAAACTATTTTCATCTCAAATCTTTGATTTGAGATTTGTTCATAAAATTCTTATGGTTTATGAAAACCATACAAAACCCAGATTCAATCCTTCTATAAGCAGAAGCTTAATTTCTATTGAGGCTATGGTTAAAAACCATATTAAACCCACTTATGAAATTGTTTAATTTCACAACTTTTGAAAGTAATTTCAATTTTAAACTTTCACTCTTACTTCATGGGATTCAAATCACTAATTGGCCTTCATAATTAAACCCATAATGGTCCATTATATGAAATGGATATTATATCCCATAATACAACCCTTCGGTCAAATAGTTGGCCCACCATCAATGAACATTAGAGGTATTTACTCATGATACAACAACTCATACAATTCAGTGGACATTCACAGTTAACATTTTTAACATAACTCTCGTGGCATTAAATTAAAACACAAACTCTACCATTAAAATAACGCTTGGGCCCACGCAACTTAACTTGTTCTTCCATCCAACGATGGACATTCATTGCAATCGAACTTCAGTGATTCGACGAATATCGTGTTATGAAAATGCATGAGAATTAATCTTCAAAATTCACGCGATAAAAATGGTTTTAACCTTACCATTTTTTCCACATGTCCATCAAGGAGTGATATCATACCCAAAAAGTAAAATCGCTACTGCCGAAAAGCCACGCGATACCACCGGTTAAAAATCACTTCATCAAGCTCACCATACATTGGCTCACTCGCTTTCGTTTAGCACATGATTCTCGTTCTCATTGGATTAACTCCTATTGAACCAGTAGATTATGTCTTCCGATTGGCATGTCGTTCATTTAAAATTAACCAGTAATCCTACGCATTCAATCAAGATTCCTTCCTTGACTTCTAGAAGCCAAGTACACTACCAGAAGTTCTTCTCCTTCTAAATTTAATTCTTCGAATGAATTGAAATAACAATGCCCTTGCTGTACTTCCACTTAAATAATTGTTTTGATTTCATTATAGGACTTCGCAATCCTATGTCTGCCAGTATTCCGACATCTCAAGGATCGTTGTGCCGTGACTATCCTCGCACATTTCCTTCCGCAACTAGGCTGTCATCTTGTAACTTATGGATTCAACAAAATCTTCATCGATGTTTGGCATTGGCTTCTCAACCTTAATCACCGTGGCCATTCTTCGACGCCGCATTATATAATGTCATTCTTCATGCAATTCTCCAATGTTGTTCCATTGGGTTATGCCATCTTCTCGTTGCTCGATGTTTCAAACGGCTAATTCTCAACTATAATTCCACTTTTCTACTAAAATGCTGTCTTGTGATATTACTTAATTGATAACTATATCCGTAAATTTCAATTTGAATTCTATTCAAACACCTCTTTGCACCATCGATCCTTACAAAGATCGATGGTCGTAAATCTTGTCTTTCTATTTCTCGTAAATACGTGATAATACATTATCTCAACTTCAAAACACAATAATTAACATCGGCTTCTTCCTTATATGAAGAGCATTATCACAATCACATGCGTAATGTCATCTCAAACCCAAATTACAGAATTTAAACATATAATCACTCAATCAATCACGCATATAATTCTAAAAAGATACTTTCATATAAACAAATGAAATTTCTTACAGAAATCTTTGTTTCTGGCCTGATTTTCAAATCATTGGCCCTGTTTTACAATTTCTCGGAGGCTTGACAAACAAAACTCTGTTTGTCCTCTTCTAATTCCTGTCTCCTACCTCTCTCTAATCTATCTACCTTTTAGGCTTATTACATTTATACAAATTATGATGAACCAATTTAGGTTCAAATCCCTTCAATGACTCAACAAAATCCTCAAAATCTGCAAACTCCTAAAATCTAGATTCTATCCCTAAAATCTTGAAACTGAATCTAACTTAGGATTTACAATCAATTCCTAAATATCTCAAATCTAAACTATCTGATTTCCCTCATGTTCTCCAATCATCCAGGAACATTACAAAATCCTCACATTAATTAAAATCTCATTTAATCACTCAAAACCCATTAATAATTACATAAAAATCAATATTCTCTAAAAAACACAAGACCCCCTATGTTTAATAAAATACAAGGTATTTTTCAAATCTAATGCCTCTGCATCAAATGGTGGCTCCTTCTCCACCCACACAAGCTCAACAAAGCACACCGCAAGCAAGTAATAGGACAACATTGCGAAATCAAGTAAGCGCTTCTCCAAGCACACCACAAAGCTCCACAACTCCATCTACTTCAAGCTCAACATCGAGCTCATATTCAGCAAGTATAAGAAGACCACAATTCAGAAATTTAAGTGAAATTTATGAGCAAGAAGAAGTTGATAATAGTGTTGGTCAAAATTCTTTATTTTCATTATTTTTTCATGTAGATGACCCAATATATTTTTAAGATGCAGTGAAAGAAGAGAAATGGGTTGAAGCAATGAATAAAGAAATAGGATCAATAGAAAGGAATGACACATGGGAGTTAGTGGACCTTCCACAAGGAAAATAATTTATTGGAGTGAAATGGGTCTATAAGACCAAGAGAAACATTGAAGGCAAGATAGAAAGGCATAAAGCAAGGCTAGATGTAAAAGGCTACAAGAAGCAACAACATGGAAGAGACTCTGAGGAAACCTTTACACTAGTCTCAAGGATGGAGACCATGCATGCAGTGTTGTCAATAGCAGCACAAAAAAAATGCAAAGTGTATCAAATGGACGTGAAGTCAACATTATTGAATGGAGTGTTGAAAGAGGAGGTGTATGGTTGAACAACCTCTTGGATATGAGGTAGAAGGCCAAGAACACAAGGTGTGAAAATTACGGAAAGCTCTTTATGGGCTAAAGAAAGCACCGTATGCATGGTACAACATGATAGATGCTTACCTAATGGACAATGGGTTCGACAAATGTGATGGTGAACCTACTCTCTACATCAAAGAAAATAACAGTAAGATTCTTATTGTTTTTTTATATGTAGATGATTTGATTTTTACAGGCAGTGATGATTCTCTCATCGCCGATGTTAAAGCAGTCATGAAAAGTGAGTTTGAAATGAATGACTTGGGGTTGTTAAGATATTTTTTGGGGATAGAAGTGAAGCAAACAGAAAATGGAATTTTAATCTCTCAAGAAAAATATGTTGCAAAATTTTTAGAGAGGTTTAATATGCAGAACAACAAGTCATCTCCAACTCCAACTGTCATGGGGTTGAAGTTGAGCAAGGAATATCACAGCAGCAATGTCAATCTGACATTATACAGAAGTATGGTGGGAAGCTTAATGTATTTGATTGCAACTAGGCCTGATATAATGTATGTAGTTAGTTTGGTGTCAAGGTTAATGGACACACCCAAGGAGACACATTGGCAAGCAACCAAAATAATTTTAAACTATGTCAATGGGACGAAGGAGTATGGTGTTCTATACTCTACAATTGATGAATTTAGGCTGATTGGTTCTATTGACAGTGATTAGGCTAGAAGTGTTGATGACAGAAAGAGCACATCAAGATATGTTTTTCATTTGGGTTCGGGATCCAATTCATGAGCTTCCAAGAAGCAACCAATAGTTTCATTGTCAACAACAGAAGATGAGTATGTTGTCGCAACAATAGTAACATGTCAAGAAGTTTGGATGAAAAGTATGTTGCGGGATTTATGTCATGAACAAGACAAAGAAACCATTGTTTTATGTGATAATAGTTCAGCAATTGCACTATCAAAGAAATGTGTTTTCCACAAGAGGAAAAAGCACATTGATGCTAAATATCATTTCATAAGAGAATTAGTTAACAATGGTGAAATTGTGTTACAACATTGCTGGTGAGAGGAAAAATTTGCAGACATCTTCAGAAAGCCATTGGCATAGAAAAATTTGGTTTATCTCAGAGAATTTTTGGGAATGGTCAATGGCGCTAGTTGTGATTAAGGGGAGTGTCGGAAATAACTCCCAACCAACGCCATGATTAAACTAGCAGTAGCCATACTTGCAATTAAATTTTTTTGTAGAGAAGGACAAAGCCCATATCCGCAAGCTTACTTATCACACACAATTCTTCTGTAATGTTCATAAAATAGAGTCTGGCCATTAATCTATGTTTAAAATCCTTCCCGACGTACACCTACCTCTTTCCCTCACTCCGCACTTCGCAAACCCTTACCCTTTACTTCTTAATGCATTGTTGCAATCCTATTACTCCATCAATGCGATATCAGTGGGACCCATGAACATTAACGCATTTCAAAACCTGCAAACAAACATTTGTTTTCTGCCTTATTCCTTACCTTTTGCCTCTTCGAATTTCCCACGTTTTAGTGCGTTGCACTTCGCGTTTTGCACAACTTCGCTCTTACATTTTTTCTCCGCTCCAAACCTTGCGATCATGTGATGCGATATTGTCATCACACATTGCAATCGAAAGTATCTATGTTCTTCCATTAAGATTTCCACGGTTAAAAGTTCCACCGTGAGAAATTTTAAATTCCACGACGTGCGATTTGCGATAAGTATCGCCATCGCACATCGCATTGTGCAAGCTCAAATGAATAGTGCCCAGTTAAGTTTTGACATCGTCGAAGTATGATATGCGATGAGGGCATGAATGAGATGTGGTTTCAAAGCTAAAACCCAAAGGATTTCAAGTTCAGCGTACAACATTCTGTTTGTTGTTTAATGAAGAAAGCCAAAACACAATAGAAGGACGTTTTGTTGTTACCTGTCTGATATAACATTCAATTAGCATTAAATTTTTCAGTCTCTGCCATTTTTTATTTATAATATGTTTTTCATATAATGTAATAGATTTGAAGACGAAAAAAATCGAAGATTAAGACTCATTTCAATATCTCTGTGTGTGTGGCTCTGTAAATATTTTGAGCAACTTTGATGTCATTGTTTTAGTTTAATTTCCAAATTCTATGTAAAAATTTTATTGAGGAAAAATAATATCCCTTATTCGTTGAGCTTCTAGTATTCGTGGATTCTCCAACATAGTATCGGAGCATCCCATATTTTCCAACAGTCTGGCCTCCTTTTCTTTCTTCTGGTAATTCCCATTACTTCTCCTATTCCCTCTATGGTTTATTTCTATTGGAAATAAAATATAGGTACTGCTAGTGATCCATTCTCAATGAAAAAGTGGATTTCATTAGCATCCCTCTGTCAAAAATTTCTTATCCCAGATTTAATTGCTTAGTACATAATTTGATTTTTCTCAAAAACGATGGACCACTATGTTTTCCTAGAACCATGCCTCTCCTAGTAACGACTCAAATCAACCCTCAAATGATTATCATTTTCCTTAAAAAGTACAATCAGAATAGCAAGATAGCCAGGAAACCTACCTTCAGCATTATCCACAATATACTCTTTTGAGTTAGAGTTAAACTTCGCTTCCGCTTTTCACATTGGAAATCACTATCAAGACTCTTCTAAGCCGTCATGCAATAAACATTGGAGATCATAATCAAAACTCCTTTAAGCCATTGCACGATAAGAAGAAACTTGAGAAAGGAAATTCAACATTGAAAGCAACAAAAAAACCTAGGAGTAAGTATTGATTTGTCATGTCTATGTTAGTAAATGCAGCCTCTTGCAGTTATTTTTTTAATGAGCACTCTCACACATTTTATTTTATATTTTTTATCTAGTTCTATGTTATTTAGTTATTAACTCCCAGGAAAAAAATTATTTCACCTTTGAATCTTCTTTGAATGACACGAAGGATTTTCTTGTACTCTTTAGCTGTAAGCTTCCTATTAGAGGACCCGACCCATATAATACTAGGTGCAGTTTAATCATCTTAGAATGTGAAACCACAACACTTTTCTAGTTTGCAATGTGACCAACCTAGCTATAAAAAGCTTGGAGTATCCCTACTCTTCTTTATTCCACAAGTATTTTCCTAACCAACCTA
This sequence comes from Pinus albicaulis, assembly GCA_034641835.2. NCBI lineage: Eukaryota > Viridiplantae > Streptophyta > Pinopsida > Pinales > Pinaceae > Pinus > Pinus albicaulis. The sequence continues at coordinate 890,449,581 of CM076574.1, forward strand.
ACATCCAATATATAGTTAAGAAGTTTAAAGTGAAAATGGCTCATCCATTGTATAGTTACAAATTTCAAAGTACACTAGCCCTCCATAAGTTAAATAAACCAATACAACAGTCCCCTAAAAAAACCATTCCAATACACTATTATATTAAGACCCCAACTCATGCCCACACCTAGTCCACCGAAATAGAGTTTTGCACTCTATAACCAGTATTTTGTATGATGCTTTCAACGAGCTCCAACCAAACTACAACCTATACCATGCCTCACCAAGTGGAACAATCATTCTATATCCCTCTTAATATAGTTTTCCCAACTCTTCTACTATGCTACTTGTGTCTTCTATATTGTGGTCTCCCCATTGCTTTCCTCTTATCCAATTGTGCAACACCTTTTTATATCTACAATACTATTATCTTTGAATGTTTATATCTCTTGGTTGGGGATGGGTTGACCTTTCCCCCCTCATGGTTTCCAATTTGAAAACCCAATTTTTTTGAGAGATTTGCGTAGCTGACATATTTCCTAATGTGATTGTTCCCATCTCTCTATGGTATGTTTTAAGTTGACCTCTGCCACAAACTCTTTCCCATATTTCCATCTGCTCATATCTTTCTATCCAAACCAACAAAATGGAATTTCCATTTTCATGAAACTATATCAAAAAAAAATGTGATGGGTGTATTGTATCATGGAACCATGCACACCATTCCCATATTTGGCTAATGAGGGGACCTAGTGCATGATGTGCCCAGTAAAGTAGGTGAGTTGTCTTGTATCATTGCAGACATTTAGGTGCAATTTTGTGCTTGGTAATAGAGGCATTACATCCTATTCCACACCTAATTCATTTCAAACCTCAAAAATCATGGTGTGGGTGGTTCATTGTATTTCTCTTAGAACTCATGAATATTATGTAAGTATCTGCATAGTTACTTCTTAGACTCCCAATCATCCTCCTCTTTGGATGCATACTTCCAATGGATAAAATATTCATGCCATTAGTTTTTGATAATACCATAGATCCTATGTTCTTGAGATCTTCTCAACCTCTAACTCAAATAAATTATCAATAATCACGGGGTCATGTGATTGAAAAATTATACGTGGTTGATCTATGTTTAATGAGCATGGATTATGCTTACTAATATGAAATATTAGGTGAATAAATTTTTTGAAAAACAATAGCAAAATATTTTATGTGAAATATCCTAACCTATCAAGTACTCTAAATGGGCATTCAAACCTCTCAACAAGTGATGGATCCTTCCTATTCAATGACATGAACTATTCCCTCCTTACCCTAACGAAGAACATGTCTCTCACATCAAGCACTCATTCAATCTTCTCACACCTACCCACTTCTTTACCCTTACCATTTCACCAGTTAAATTCACATGAGGTAACTTCAAATGATCCTACTAAGCCATCATGAATCCTAAGGATGGGTACTCTTCCCATAACAACCTTACATATTCAAGTGTTGCATCGTGGGTTGCTACATGTTTTTCAACTACTATATCTTGTCACAAAATTGTTATCAACGTTGTGCCTTAGAATTATAAGAAACCAACAATTATAACCCACTTCATGGGGGGGACCACCTTTTAAAAAGAATACAATGTATATAAGAAAATATTTATTGATCCTAAGATTACTTCTCCTTAATCTATATGTGCATTTGTGTGTATATGAAACAAAGGACACAATATAATAAAATGGTACAATGAAATGTTTGGCCTACATAATAATGAGAACAATATAAATGTAATCACTCAACATCTAAGGCTTAATCATTACATTGTGACTCCCTAGATATGGGGCTTATGTAGGGCTTAACATACCCATTCCCTTTAAACAAGTATTGTCCTCAACACTTCAATATATACAAGAGTTGTTTCATGAATAGTTCATATTCCCATGTCAACTATTCCACTGGTAGGTTCTTCCATTTCATAAGGTACCTAGTAATTGCTTGATTTCTCACTTAACCCTTTTTTAATATAGAGCTTTTATAGTGTGATTTTTCCTTCTTCATTAATCTCAAGTAAAATAGTTTGTACTAGGATCTTATTTCCAATTAACTTCTTTAAGAAAGAAACATGGAGGACCAGATGTACACAGGAAGATGAAGGTAACTCCAATTTATAAGTCATGCTTCCAATTGCTTGAAAGAACTTATAGGGGGGCATATTATTTTGGTGCTAATTTATTGTTTTATTTTGTTTCTTGAGGTATATATATTTATTTGGGTTTAGTTTGAAAAATAACCAATCTACGACATAAATTCCCTTTCAGGGCCAGTTTTGATTCACAAGTTGTTTCATTGTATTTTGTGTTATAACCAAGTTTTCCTTCAATAGCGCGAGAACCTCTTATTGGTGCCATATGTTCTCCTTTATTGCATGAGCATTTATATTCCCTTTCGCGGGTGACATCATGGATATAGGATGATATCCAAAAATTTCCATAATGGTGACCATTTTGAAGAAGTATGGAAGGATGTGGTCTACCACCATTTTTCCAAGGGAAAATAGATGATCCATTGTGATAGATTATTAGATGAAAATAAATATAGATAATATTTTAAATATTTTTTCACAATATTTATTTTCTGATCATATTGAGGATCATAATATGAGTTTCAATCCAACTGATTACCCAAAAACTAAAAAATGTAGTCCAAACTTTTCCAATGAAAATTTGATCTCTATCAGTTACAGTAATACCTCATTTCTTGCATAGATTTGGGATTGTTTCTATGAATTATATTTCAAATATAATTTATTTAAAATGATAAGAAAGTGAGAAAAAAGTTGTGTAATTTTACATTCAGTATAACACTACCACAATGATGAAGTTTCCTTCAATTTTGGTAAACATGTAATAAAATCCATTGAAATGTGTTCTCAATAGTGGCTTAGTATGGCTAATGGTTGTAGAATCCATCAGTTCCTAATTTTCACTCTGTTATTCTTATGGCATACCATACATTTATCCATAACATATTCTTTAAGAGCTTCCCAAAAAATCATTTCTTGATCCTATGGTATGTCATCAAGAACCCTAAATGTCCTCCCACAACAGAAGTATGTAATTCCAAAAGAAGTTTCCATTTTAGTTTATAATTTCTACATATGTCTAAGGAATATTTATACCATTTAAAATAATTTTTCCACATTTGTTTCTAATGCATTAGGGTCCTCCTCTAGTTCTTGAATGATCATGTTTACCATCCCATCTGGTTTCCATTCTAACAGTGTTTCTTCTGTCAAATTAGATTGCAAAATGGAAATAATCAATACTAGACCCTTAGAGTCTTCCTCTTTCCTTGAGATTACATATACCACATTATTATTTTTCCCTTCTTGTTGATAATTTCAAAGTCATAACCCAATATTTTTGTAACTTTTTTTTTATTCTTCTAAAGGTAGTCTATATTACTAGAAGCACATCAAATTGTCATGATTTTTTTATGTTGAGGTGTTTCTTGATTAGGTATGGATTCCATTTGTGAATAAAATGTATTATGGAAATAATTCCTTTTTCACCAATAGGTTTGACTATGTTCATTCCTCTACGTGAGATATTTTCAAATTTAATATTCCTTTCTTCTTGCATTGAAACTACATCAATTCTAGGGCCTGCAGCATCACACTCCACAATCAAGCTTTTTGTGAAGTTAGGAGTCACTAATATGGGAGTTTCCCACATATCCTATTTAAAATTTTCAAAAACTTTTTTTTTTCTTTAGTCTCAGAAAATACTTCCCTATTCAACAATTTTATCATAGCTACCTATATTTAACCATATTTTTTAATGAAATTCGAGTATTATCTTGTCAATCCTGAGAATCCTCTAGATTTATTCAAGGTATTTGGGATTAACCACTCCATAATAGCTTTGATTTTGTTATTATAAACTTTGATGCCTTTGCGGGAAAGAATATGGACCAAATATTCTACCTCTTGAACACCAAAAGATAGCATGGAAGGGCTTGCATATAGTTATTACTCTTCAAATTGTGTTAACACCATGCTAATATGTTGTACATGCTCTTCTCAAATGGGATTGTATTGTTACCTAATTATTATTTGAAATCTCGAATGGAGATCTGAGTTAGTAAAGAATATTCCTCCATGAAATTTTTCTAATAATTCATCAATTATGGGAACATAATATTTATATTTTATTGTCCTTTTGTTTACCTATCTCTAGTCTAGACATATATTTGATGAATTATTATATTCTGTAATTGCGAGAACGGTTGCAGATAAATCTCTTTATCTAGGTTGAATGATGCCAACCTCCAATATTTTTTGAGACATATGCATAGTATCACTCTTGATGTGGAAATGTATACCTATAAAGAATAATGATTGGTGGTACACTTTGAAGTTTAAAATGAATATTGTGGTCATCACCTCGAGTAGATGGAATACCTTTAGGCATATTTCCAAATACCTTGGAATATTTGTTGACAACCTTTTGGGTATCCACTATAGTACAAGATATGGATGTTTGAAAATATAATTAACATATTTGTCAAATCTCACCACGGTGTATCCATTTTAGCAATCCTATAGTGCTATTAGAGCTGATCAATTTACATGGTTTTATTTGGATACTTATAACCACAATTTCATTTGGTTTTGTGTAAAATATTATGATTTTTTTTTTTTAAATAAGGACCACTTTTCTCAATGGTTGTAGCTATTGGATGCCTAATACAACATTGCCACCAACCATTTCATTTGTAATTTTCATATTATATAATAAATAATCCCACATATTTGGCTTAATATTGTGGTAATTCCATCAATTATTTATGGAACCTCCATATGAAATCATTACTTGAAATTATGGTGAAGGACATATGAAGAAATTAAAAATTATTTTAAATTTTTAATTGATGATGTTATGGCTACTACATAGAGAAATTAATATTTTTACTTTTTATCTTTTGATATATCCTTCTATCTTAAGGGTTTTTGGAGTATTGATGTCTACCAGTTGATGAGACAATATCGTTGGAGTAGTGTCTTCTTGCTCTAGATATTGCAATAGCTAAGCTTCTTGATATTGTTTATATTCATGGTCTATATGGAATAACTTCCTCATACAAAGTTTAAGGCCCTTATTATTCCCAACATAATAGCTGAAATATTGTCACATTTCTCTTCTATAATTTTTTTGTTGAGGTTTAAAACATGTTATTTTTGGAGAGGAATATTATTTTATCTACAATTATTAATGATCGATTTTGTAGTAGACATATTTTTACTTTCAACCTTCCTCACTAGACTAAAAGCATGCCTTATATATTTAGATTCAAATATATGCAACTCATGTTGTATTCTTTCATCTAATGTTCGAGTAAATAGGTATAACCAATTATCCTCTAAGATGTTCTTCACCCCAAGGCTCAACTTTTAGAAATCTTGAATATTCTCTGTAACTAGACCTTTTTCTAGTTGAAAAAAGAATACAGTTCTCTTAATTTACCAATAATTTTTTAAAAATTATTTTGTAAAAGTGGAAAAAGATACAATAGAACCCTTTTTCCTTTCACAAATTCGTTGAAACCAAACATGTTGATCACATTTTTAAAAAATGGATACAATATTTACCTTGTGTACAGATACCACTTCTTGTAGAAGAGAGCATTTCTCAATATGTAATTTCCATGTTTTAGGATCGCTAGCATCAAAATGTCTCATATCGATATTCTGAATGTAGTAGTTCCTTGGTGTGTAATTGAAAATATGTTGATGTAGACCTTGGATTGAAAATTCATGATTATGTTTCAATGTTTCAATGTTTGCGCTATGAATATTTGATAAAATATTGTCCACATGAGATTGAGTCTCATTATTATGCCTCCTCTTATATTCATGAATTCATTGGATCTCCATATCCATTTTTGGGGAATCCTTTAATAGAATTGTTTGTAATTTTTTATCCATTCCTTGATGCATTTTTGTATATACTCCTCAAAAATTTGAATTAATTCCTTATATTTATTCATCTTATATTCAATTTCATCCATCACTTGATAAACCCACCTTTTTAAACGCAATAAAATTCATTTAATTAACTCTATTCCCCTAATTTGGAGACCTTGAATTGTAAGTATACACTTCCTTCATTAGTCCCCTAACGAGCCTCTATGAGGATTAATTTGTGAAGTATATTTATTTGGAGAAATAATAATAATACTCCTATGTATCATAGCTTGTAGTAAAAATATTGCAACTTCTAAAAAATAATTCTCACTTGTAAGTAATATACATTTAAAACACTATTTTGGAGAGTATTTGAATGGTTAATATTTTTCTTTACACACAAACATACAAGTATGTTCATGTTTGTGTGTGTGTGTGTGTGTGTTTGTGCATGTGTGAGAGAGAGAGATATTTGAGTCCTTTTGAATATAAAATTTTGGCCTCTATTATTTTGATATGTCTTCTCTACAATTCAATGAGTATGGAGAGAATTTGATGTGGAAAGTGAAATTTATAGTAACTTTCATAAAACTTGTTGATTTTTAGCCTCTTACCGAGAAAAACCTTTTATGATGTGGAACTTTTTGAGGTTTTCAAATGTAATTCTAAATTTTTTATATGAGGAACTTTATTATGTATCATTACATATTTGAAAATTTTAGAGTCTAAAATGAATTAAACAAAATATTAGTGAAAATTTCATGATTAGTCATATGAAATGGATTTTAGAAATATATTTTGATCATAAATGGTATGAATGATAAAATTTGGAGTTTTTTTTATATTAAATTTCAATTCACGGTAGGTTATTAATTTATATGACAAAACTCATAAAATGAATAGACAAGCCTTTGTAAATTTTAACAATTAAGTCCCATAAAAAGAATAACTTATCCACTTCCAATTTTATTTATTATTATTATTATTATACTACATTGGCTCCCTTTCACATTCAAAAATATATGAGCATGGATATGTTACATTGGCTTTGATTGAAATAGAAATAGAAATAGAAAGAGAGAAATAAATTGTGACTACAAGTTTAAATTTTAATTTCCAACTAATATGTGTGGAAGTTTGGTCCCCACAAGTTTGGCTATCCAATCTTGAGCAAGGATATATAAACCTTAGAACTGTTCCAAACACTATTTCTTCAATTGAAAAAAAAAATCCAAAGATATATATTCATCGGAAAATACAATGTAGCTATGTAAAGAATACACGAGTAGAAATAAGGGGTATCGACTTGGATCTCCGAATGAAAATATAATATGGTTGGCGACATAAAAGGATATTTTGGCACTACAAGTCCAAATATTTCCAGAGAAAAAGACAATGACGCGATGCGAGACTTTCCCGATTCGTGAATAGAAATTAACGTTATGGCACTCCAAGTATTTGGAGATTGCCATAGGAAAACATAATAAAGTGTGGCGATGTAAGTCTAAGGATATCCTTTGAAAAAGACAAGATATTTTAGATCCAAGACATTGGATATTTTCATAGATTTGGCACCATTTACAAGCCTTCACCTGATCATTCACATCACAAAACAATTTAGGCTAGTAGAATCCATCCTTGAAAATATTATGAGATGTTACATTCCAGTTGTAGTGTCATCCACAAACAAAACCATGAAATTCATCTATTACTTTCGGGATTTCTCCTTCACCGAAAAAAAGTAGTAGGAATCCCACACGGTCCTTCCAATACAACTATCCATTAGAAATGAATTTTTTTGTGTGCTTGTAGCCTCAAATCTCTATATATTTCTCTGTAAATTTTAGTTAGGAATTCCAAAAACAATAAATAATTGACAATGTATTTGTACCACTTAGAAACCAAATACGTCATTCCAATTTTCCGAGCTTATCCTTTTGTATTTTCTTTTTTTTCTTGCTTCTCTAGTTCTAAATTTTTAGCCAAAAAAATTATACCTAATGCCTAGAATTTCTCTTCGGAAAAAATATTATCCAATCACTACCCTTTTACCAATTTGGTGGGCTTAGAATCCATGCCATATTCAGTAATCTTAGCTATCCATTTACCTATCTTGCCTTCATTGTCTCCCTGCATGAGGATGTGTTTTACAGATGTTGTGGGAACATAAGAAATTATCTTAGAATAAAAATTTTAAATACTAAAATCCTTCAAGGCTTTGACCAAAGAATATTACAAAATATAATATTTCAGTTCTACATCTCTCAATACTTGGCTAGAAAATGAAACTGGTTTCTCCTTCTCTTCTTGATTCTTCTATAGTAAAACAATTGCAACAACGTGAGGAGATGCATAAGAAAAGATAATAATTTTTTTTGATAATCAGGGCTAGCCAATATTGGTACCTACCCAAAGGAATGTTTTATTCTAGAAAAGGATTCTCTTTCTTCTGTAGTCAATTTTGCCTCTCTGTATTTCATCAACATATTTGTAATTTCCCTCATGATTTAAAAATAATTGGGTACAAAACTTCTCAAGGAATTTATCCTACAAAAGTAAATTTGGATATCCTTTTGATATGTGGAAAAGGGATACTACTAATTAATTCCACCCTTTCGGGGTCATCCTCAGTCCTTCCCTTGAGACTATATGCCCCACCAATTTTCCTTCTCTGAGGGAAATTAGATACTTCTTTGAGCTCAATGGAAACCCACATCTCCTGCATTTTTCAAATGTATGTTGTAGGTGCTGCAAGTGTTCCTAATCATATTTTGAGAATATTGTTATGTCATCTAAGTAAATGACTAGAAATTTATCATTTTATCCAACAAAAGCTATATCCATTACCCTCTGAAAAGTGGCACCAACATTCATGAGGCCAAAAGGAATTCCCGAATACATGAATCTTCCCCAAGCTATGGTGAAAGCATTCATTTTCTGATCAGTAGGATGCACAACAATATGGTTATACCCAGATAACCCATCAATCATGAATAACATTGATGGCCCTACCACCTTTCGTAAAATATAATCCATCTTGGGAGAAGGATAGTCATCCTTTAGAAAATCCCTGTTTAGGTTTATGAAGTCCATACTCAATATGATCTCTCCATTTTTATTCTTGATAGGTACCATATTAGCCACCCAATATGAGTAACTCAAAGGAATAATTATCTTAGGTTGAACCATTTTATTCACTTCTTTCTCTATCAGGGGAAGAATAAGGGGATTAATTTTCCTAAGGTTTTGTTTTGACGTTTGATTCCTGATTCCAAAGGAACTTTATGTTGAATGATACTAGTATCACATGTTCTCAAATCATCATAATACTAGGAAAAAATATCATCATATCTTTCAATAACTCAACATAACTCTTTCTGTATTTTTTTGGGATATGTTGGTCAGCTTAACTAGTTTGTGTTGTTGTTTTATGCTAATGTTGGAATTTTTTGTATCATCTTCGTGCTCCTTCTTCACTATTTTGATTGCCACAGATTAGCATTAAATAATATTTCTAATGGAACCAACCCATTTGGTATTATGTTTCCTTTCAACTGCAAATTTTTTCACCCACTCAAAGACTCTTCCCAGGGCACATGATACTCAACTCCAATTTCATCTGTATCTTCATATCCTTGGTCAATTACATAATTTGAAAATTCCCTAATCACCTCCATAACCCATTTAATATGATCTTCATCCTCAAATGGTTTCTTGTATTACACATTGTTTGGTACTGAAGGTCCATGCTTGATTTCATATATGAGTAGGGGATTTTGTGGTGGCTTAAAAGTGTTGGCTCATGTTGCTAAAGAAACAACCATATTTTTTTGTTCTCTAGATGGGAGTTAAATATTAAATTCCGTAAATAAATTCTCAATTAGATCCCACACACCATTGTTGTGGGATTTCAACCTGCGATGCTTGTTTTGTTATTGATTCCTAATTTGTTTTATATCTAGTTAAAAAATTGTTAAACCCTCAATTTGTTTTCGGAGATATCAACAACATACCTGCTCCATTTCCCTCCTTAGAGTAGTCCCCACAAAAATATAGCTTTCAAATAGAGCCATGATTCATTTCTTACTTACTCATCGAAGTGGGAATTTCCACCTTATTATCCTCCAAAATTTGATCATATATTTCCAATAGAAAACATTAAATATTTTTGTCCTGGCTATATACTAGAGAATTATTGGAACTATCTTGTCTGATGGTAGTTTTTACAAATTTGGATTGTCTATAAAATCTACATTGTTCTCCACAAAACACTGGAATACTAGCATATGTGAGGTTTAATTTGATGGACCCTCCAAGCTTCATTCCCCATTATATGGAAATAAGCATGAAAAATATTTCAGGAATGCATGCAACCACAATATCCATTACCGTGACACTCTTCATAGGGATTTGAGCCAATTTAATCACTAGGCCCTTAATCATCCCAAGGATTTTTTCCTTTTTTATAATCAAAGGAATATAAGTCTTTGTATTGCTTTATTATTTGTAGGCCCAACTACTCCATGAAAGACAAGGGAATGAGATTATAGGAAGACCATGAATGAAGCATAGAATTATTCAACAACAAATCATGAATCACCAATGTAACTTATAATGGAGGGGTGGAAGGGTCTTCCTCATCTACAACTAGGCAAAACATGAACAGATGCCTCTCTTCCTACAAATTTAAAATGTCTTGTGTTGAGTTAAAATGACACATATCCATGAAATCATAAATTTTTCTTGTATAGGAATGTTGCTTCAACAATTGGGCCAAAGGAAAAAATATCTTCATTTTCTCCAATTCATTTTGTAAACTAAAGGCAGAGGTAATATTATCCATTTTTACTTGATCGTTTGTCTCTATATTTTCTTTATGTAATAGATTGGGATGCATAGATCATTTTGAATTATTTTCATATTCAGGCTTAAAATTTATGGTGTGTTTGGTCTCTCTTTTGGCGATTGGACCATGTTTAACAAGATTCTTGCCCTTATCGTTTTTCTTGGGTGTGGCATATTGAAGATGAAATTCACCTTTTTATTATGACCGAGATATTTTTCTAGACCTTAAGTCACACCTCCGTTGCATCTTATCTTTCTCGAAATATGTAAATTTTTTGAAATAAGAAGATATTTATTCTTCATCTAAAGGAGCCTCTTGATCATCCTCCTCTCCACCCTTTGTTTCTACTTCACGCTCCTCTTCTGACAGAGTTGTGTATTTATTTTCCTGGAATTTAAGTCCATCATCAATGCCTTCATCATGCTCATCTTCTATATACAAGGGAGGTTGTACTTGGTCCTCTTGGTCCATTATTTATCTTTGTGTAAGTTACAAAGGGTGTATCCTATATTGGGTATTGAATTTTCTATTAGCAACTTCTTTCATTTGTCTAGGAGGGTTTTTGTTCTCCAATTCTAGCTTCACTATTTTGTTTGATAGGTTTCTGATAAGATTTTTCATCTCATCTAAATGTTGCTCCTAGATGCCTTTTCCTTTACTAGAGAAATTGGCTTCCTCTTTCCCCTTACTCATATATGTATGTTCTACTTTTCCTTTCAAATTTCCTATTGATGTGAGATTTTCCTATACTTCCAAACCATAAGTGTGGATTTGGTCAAGGGTGGGGGATTTCCTTTCTCTTAGAGTAAGCCAAAATAAAATTCAGAGGTTCTAGTGAATATCACCTTGGTTTATGCCTTTGGGGTTTTAATCTCAACATGAAGACTGTTATACAATTTGTTAAACATTTTTTATAAAATCGGTGACATCCTCATTTTTTCTTTTCATAATTACATTAAACTTAGTAAGAAAGCATCCATCTTTTTTCTTCTAACCCCATTTCTACATAAATATGTTTTCTAAATGCTTTGAAGTGTTGATTGAGCTGTTAAGAAAGGTATTGAACCATTTTCTAATCTCCCTATATAAATAATAAACAAATAGCCTCAACACCACATCTATATTCTCAACTTGTGCTCAACGTTCAAGTTTTCTACAAACACACAAACTATTTCAATATGTTTATGAGTTGTGATATCATCTTCTCCAATGAATCAAGTTAGAATTTTGAGATAGTATTGAGGCATTGCATTCATAGGCTGCTGTAGATTCAAAGGGGCGTATCTGTTAAGAAAAAATCTAGGTACAACCATATTTTCTAAAGGATGTTGAAGAAGGTTTACATTAGGACTTTAGTGAAGAATGGAGTGGACAAAGACTACTAAGATTGGGTGTGAAATAGTTATGGAAGCTTGAGATGTACTAGGAATGAGAATATCTTTAATTTATTAAACGTCAAGTAAGGTATGAAATGTTAAAGAATCAAAACTTACAGAGACTTCTTCCTACTTAGGTTATGAAAAGTAAAATAAAGGTGGAAGAAATAATTCCTCTCAAAATTCCAGAACCCTAGATGAGGTTTCAGGAGAATTTACTTCAACTTTCTGAGAACTAGAAGTTGAATCTCTTCAGGATAAAATAACTAGATTTTGGGTGTTAGGGGTTATTTCTTTCTATATTATCTTGAAGATAATCCTTTCTGGGTCATGGATGGGATGCATTTTATGATGGGAAGTATCTAAACAATTATGAGGCAATCTAAAATATGGGATTACAATCTAAAAATTATCCTAGGTGAGATATCTAAACCTACACTTCCTTTGGTCACTATACAAAGGAATGCACAAAAATAATACGAAAATAAACATATTCTGATTCGTTCCTCGACAACAGTGCCAGAAGATGTTGTGGTTCCTAGACACAACCTTTGGGTTGAGGAGAAGTCAATGGTTAGGGCATATTATTATGCCTTAGGTATTTATTCACTATTATCAAGGATTATGTATTAATTTAAGGATTTTCGCCCAATTACCCTACTTAGAGGTCGATTCGATTGGTCAGTACATCACTCCACAGGGTTAATGTTAATATCTACTAGCCTATCCATAAAGTGTGTAGTTTCATTGACTGTTGTAGTATAGATGAAGGAGGAAATTAAAGGAAGGAAATCGAGTGCAGAAGGATGAACACAGAATCTTATAAACCATACTTCAATATAAATACGAATTAGTGTGAATAAATGAAACAAATAAATCATGGAACGCATTTAAGGCTTCTAATTCAATATATCACATGTATCATTTGTTATTACATAACTGACGAAAATCAACAACTTAACATTCAAATGAGTAGCTACAATTACACAATTTATAAAGATGAAAGACACTTATAAAATGGTAAATAGAGGTAGAAACACATTATACACATCTTAATTCTTGGAATCACCATAAAAATTCTTCATTAATCCGGAAAAATGACATAAATCCAGAATTTGCAAAATCTTTGCAGAAAAATTATAGTTTTTGTGAAATAAATTCAAACCCTTACTAATGATTATTTATTCCTTTTTATAGGGATAATAAAAACAAGAAAATATACAAAGATATCTTGAAAATAAATTATTGTCTAAAATACTCACTTGTTCGAGCATGTAGCTAGTTTGGTTTTCCCAATGATTACATAACACACTTGATTGCTTTCTTGAAAACAAATATTTAAAAAAATGAAAAATGACATGGACATGTCATGATTTCCTAAGTCAAAATATCTTCACTTCTGACTCCTTTGATCTCTTAAGGTGGACCTAGGCTCGACTATCTAGACATGCAACAGATTGAAAAATAGGTCACATTTCTGCTATAACATTAGATTTGGTGTAGGGGTGTGAATGAACCATTGTAGTACACCCTAAAATTTGTAATATTAGTCCAATTATGCTTGGAAACAAAAAATGTTTTCACCTTTTATAGTAGTTGAAAATGACTTTGCAACTAATTAACTATAGTTCTGCCCTTGAGAATGGTATTCATTTCATGTGAATAATCCAATTTTATTTTAACCTAAACCAAAATTTTCTCATACTGCTTCCATGGAATCAAGTTACCTTGAAAGTCCCAACAACTAGTCAATTTTTCTCTAGTTCTCTAATCAGAATTTGAATTAAATGTCGCTACCAACATTTCCAAATCATTTACACATTCCTTGTGTCTATCCCTTTTTGTTTTTTTCTAAATCATTTTGGCAATCTCAATAATTACCCATCTCCTATCGATGATATGAATTGCTCTCAGTTCATCAACTGATTTTTTATTAAGGCAACTGATGAATTTTTCTGCAGTCCTAACATATTTAGCATCTTCATTATTAGAAGATATGATGGGAAACTTGGTGTTATTGACTACAATTCTATGTTCTTCCACTAATTTCATATGCTCGCACATCTTCTTCACATCAGAAATAATATCATCCCATATTATTTTCATAGCATCATATGAGGGAAATATTACCTTTTAATTTATTCTTCAACTCTTTAATTTCATCATGTGAAACATGTAATTTATTGTTGGTTTGTTCCACACTTCCCCTAGTGGTATGTTGACGGGAAAATGTGTCCGGCCAACAGTAGGGGATCTCCCCGGTAGAAAGTCCCAATTAGACCTTGAACCGTTTGGAATAGGGATCTCGTCCGGGGTGTGGGTCCGGCTACCGCTTAAGTCACCTTCCCCTTCGGTCTCAAAAGAACCTGATTGAACCTGCGGACACACACTTATTCACATGATACAAAATACATGATTGATGCATTAAACACGTATATAGCACTATGCGTAGCAAGACAATAAATAAAGCATATACGTCGAAGGAGGTGTCGTTAGCAACACATCTTTGGGGTTATGCTTGTGAGGTATTCTGACCACAAAAGAAATAGTTCTTTATGGCGAGTTGCCCCTTTACTTCCTGAAAGATAAAACGAAATGCTTATAAACAAGGTCATTAACATCCATTAAAAAAGCAATGAAAAACTGAACATCATTAACACAAGCACAGATAGCCATGATGCATAAATGATGCCATTAAGAGTGCAGCTTCATTAATCAAAAGATATTTAAAACTGTATAAGAAATACGCATAGTGTTCGCACAACAAAACACATCATATCCATAGGGAGTTTTAACAGGTATCTGTATTCATATGCACAAGAGTCTTATCTTTTAATACAATGCTCTATATCTCTTGAGTCTCCAAAAGAAAATTCCTTTACATTTTCCCCGGAGGGAGTTTTATAGAACAAAAACTTGCCCTTTGGGCTTCCTGGCTTTTCACCTGCCTGTCTATTGCGCTGCCTTGCGACCTGGGAGGAGACTGCGACATGCGACCTAGCTGGTGGGTGCGACCTGCGACCTGCCTCTAACTGTTGTCAATGACTTACTGCCACCGGGCTATGAGGATGAACGCGCAATTGTGAGGTCAGGGGCGTCAATTTGCTGCTCTTTGAGGAAATCTTGCCAGGTCTGATACTCTGCTGCTATGGGGGAACAAGAGGGACCTCCTCTTTCAACCGATGCATGCATTCCAAAGAATTTGGGATTAGAGTTTCCCTTTTTTGAGAGATCTGGTTGGACAGAGAGGCAAGCTTGGTATAAATCTGTACTGGCGTGACAAGAAACTGACCTAGATTTTCTTGTGATGCTGTGAGCTCAGGGGCAGCATCAGCTTGCTTGATGGGCCACAGAAATGACTGGATTTCTTGATCTACTTGTTCCCAGGTCCTCCCTTCATCCAATGCCTCCAGCGAAGGAATGTGGTGAAGGGTGTGCATCGAGTCGATGCCGCTGATCAGGTGGTCGTATGAAGACATTACTTTGTCCAAATCCTTGGATAGCTTGTCCTTGGACTGCATTTTCATACGGATTTGGACTTTGGCATCTTGTGTATGAATCCAATCCTTCTTAGGCAAATGCTCAGGAGCCTGTGGGTATCGCACTGTCCAATCCATCATCCTGTCTAAGGCAGCTGAGGCCTCCTTAAGCTGCTCATGCTTCTGCTTCGTTTCTTCTCGTGCTCTTACCAATGGGGCGACTGTTTGTTTTATGGTGAACATTTCCCCATACACCTACCTCATGGTCACCTCTAATACATCGCACTCCTTTAGAATGGCAAGTGGAACTTCATTGACCGGGGGAGTCTTGTTTCGGAGTTGTTGAACCTCTTCTTTCAACGCCGACCTCTCCTATTCCGCCTTCTTCTCCCGCTACTCTGTTGCTTGTAGTCTATTTTGTAGAGAAACTATTTCTCTACTCATTCTAGTTACATTTTCTTCCGTGGCCACAGCGAAAGCTGTGCCTGCCGATGCTATCATCACGGGATTAGTCCTAGTATCAAGGACTATGTCTTTTCCAATTCCAACTGTGGATGCGGCGGAAGGACTTTTTGCCAGGGACCTTCTCTTCTCTTGCCGGATTTTGAAGGAGAATTGATCGAATGTGAGCCTGGTGAGGTCGAATACCTCCTCCTCCTGCCCCTGAGGGGAATTAACATCAGAGAGCGTGGTTCCTGTACCGCCTAGAGGTACTTCGAGGGGAGACACCTCGATGTCTTCTATCATTTCATCCTCCTCTTCTTTTTTCTTCTTTTCCTCCTTTTCCTTTCGTTGGCGCTCGGCTTCCGCCTTCTCATGCTCTTCCTTCCACCTGCGCTCCGGTTCTGCCACTGCTTCGATTTCGGCTTTCCTCTTCCGCTCGACAGTAGCAGCTTGGTCTGTTTTCTTTTGGCGTTATACTTTTGCTTTGTCTAGCTCTTTCTTGAGTGCCTGTTCTGCTGCGGCCTACGCCTATTTTTCCTCCTTTTCCTTCCTGGCCTCCTTAGCCTGCTTCTTCTTCTGTTCTGCCCTTAGGCTCTTCTTGCTCTTTTCCTCGTCCTCTTTTATTTTCTATCCCTGATATCGACACGGGCTTTTGCTTTCTCTACTTCTTTCTATTGGAGAGAGAGGTAACGGAGCCTGTTGGTCCCAGAGGTGGCAAAACTACTTCCCTTCCATAGAACTCCCACAGCCAAACCTCCCAACTCAAGATAGGCAATGGTTTCTGAGTTTGTTGAAACTCAACTTCCGCCATCCTTATATAAAAAACAGTCCTTAAATTGGGTGGCGCGATTACTGCTCTGTGACAGAGCGCCAGTTGGCGCGACCTCTTTGCAGGATTTTCCCCATTGGCGCGAGTGCTGAACTGTCTGCCCGCGCCAATGCAAAAGGAGATGTTTTTCATGATTTTTGCAAGGAGATGTCTTAAGGGCAATTAAAGCTCATGCTTAGAGGAATGCATTGATGATGTTTTCAAGGCATGACAATGTTCACAGGTCACAAAATGGGTCCTCCATTGTGCGAGATGGGGAATGGTAGGGACGGTGACAAATTACTGTGTAACAGATGCCCCCTAAAGTATGAGGCCCGAGAGAGAGAGGGGTGAAATGCTTTACGAGAACATGTTCAATCGAAGGCTCGCCGTCGGAAAACCTGCGCAGAAAGATACAACTGATATCTCAAGTACATGATGTATAAGTGGTATGGACGCACCCATCCGAAACAGAGTATACTATAATCCGCATCCAGGGTATGGGCGTAGCCATCCAACTAAGATCAAACAAATAGACTCAGGTATGGTCGCAGCCATCCAATCAATGAGTCATGTACATAATGATAATAATCCACAATCGCAGCCTGGATTACAACAGACACAATCCAAGGTCTTGCGCTCCATCTCGACCCAACAAAGTACAAGTTCAAGCATGTGAATATGTGAGCTGAAGTCGAACATGCAAGAACATCGTCTGATTACCAGCCAATGATGAAAGCTGTTAACAGACGCGAGAGAAACCACCAATAATGAAAATGGTCCTCAAGGTACTACAGGTACAATCTACGGCATGCGAATAAATGAGTTGACGTCGAACACCCGCAGAATCATTCGATCGGAAGTCAATGATGTAAACTTCACGTCGAATGCGACGAACCTGCCATTGAGGCATGCAGGCTCCAAGGTACCATCAGGAGTCTCTAGACCAACTTCCCGGATAATGAGTTGAAGTCGACAGGAAGTGACCTTGATCGAAGGTGGGCCATAATGATTCCCACATCATCGACACGAGACAGAGGAACATGATGTTTTGTTGTGAATCAAGATCGTATGAGAATCAGAGGAAGGTTGATGTAAGCAGAGGCCAACTTCTCTTGAACATATTGGCGGCACGATAGTGGATTTGGCAGTATTTGACATCAATAGATCAGAGGTCATGGTGACAAGGCAATGAGCAGAGGAGAGGTCAAAAGGGATTATCCAAACCCACGGAGGCAAAGTGAAGAAACGAGATGAGATGTCCCCAACCCGACACGAATGCAGACAAGTGCCATGTTCAAGAGCGACATACTGCCGACGACAACGATGATGGTTCCATTTTTCCCCCACCATTTCTGGCGAGTACCCCAATTATTTTTAATAACAAGCTTGAAGGGGATAGCATATGCTTGTGATATAAGTCCGCCCTTCGGGGGAATCCATCCTGGTGCATTTAACGAGTCCCAGGAAGGAGAAACTCGGAGAACGTCATTTCAACTAGATCCAATGTCATCAGGGTTTAACGAGTCTGACAAAGGAAGAACTCGGCGTCTTTTCATGTTTAGAGAGTTTGAAAAGACACCGGAAAAGAAAACTCCACAGGTCCCTTTTCGTCAATAGTTCCCCAGATCCGAAAAGGTAGAAAAAAATATCCGGGAAAACCTCCTAGTCACAATAGGCTAGGGTATTCCTTTTTCGTAATCAATCCATCCCGGCCCGAAAAAGGGTTAAACTTATACCGGGTGAATGTCGATTCGTGTCCATTTTAACGAGATCGAAATGACAAGGGCCTCGGTGATCTTTTCATATTTAGAGAGTCAGAAAAGAGCTGAAAGATGACTCCAGAGTGACTTTTTCGTGTATTTACCGAGTCCGAAAAAGTATAAAATACAACTCGTTTCCATCGTTTAAGTCGCAAAAACCTGCTGCTGCACATACCAAGCAAGCGTAAAATCCATTTTCGACATAACATATGCAAATATTTGATAAAAATAACTTTTAAAACTTATTTAACGTCGAAAAAGTTATAAATATGTCAAATTGGTAAAAATAAAATTACTTTTACTATTTACCTTGGTAAAAAGCAACAGTGGTCCATTTGGAGCAGAAACTTCTGACGGTGATTGCGACAAATCCAGTTGACCATTCAGCTTCTCGTCTGTCACAGGTAAGAGGCGCTCCTTTGCTCTACATTTTCATTCATTTTTTGATAATTTTCCCTTGAAAATCAGTTCTGTGTGGCCACTGTTAAAATTTTAGGGCTGCGCCCATTGGCGCGGGTATCGGGCATGGACCTGCGCCAATGAGCTCTTTTTTATAAAGGGCTCGCGCCACGTGGCGCGACTGTTCGAGAAACAGCCGCGCCAGCGGCCGAACCTAAAAATCCACCCAAAATTTCGACATTTAGACCAAATTGCATGGAATTTGAAGCTCATCAAAGATCTAACTAAGGGTTTTTGACCATATGAATGCAGGTAATCACTCAAAATGGAAATTGAATGGAAAGAACGAGAGCACGGAGAAGAGGATGAACAAGCCATGCAAAGTCAAGCTTGCATGAATGCACTTAGAAACTGTGGATTGAAAAAGTTCTTCCTCACACCATGTTTACGAGCTCAGCCCGAGCTCCTCCAGTATTTAATCAGTATCTGGGATGAACATGAACAGGTGTTCAGGTTACGAGACCAGGTATTAGAGCTGGAGGTTTCCGATGTTTATTTTATCACTGGATTGTCCCGCAGAGGTCCGATCCCTGTATTGACTGGAAGCAGACCATCTGGGGAAAAGATGGAAGAAGTGATGGCACGAGTGTGCCGAGGAGCACAAACGGGATCAGGCAGTAAGAAAGTGGATATCCACACTATCCCTGATCTGGCGTTGAGAGTTGTTCTGCATACCATCACGCGGGCTACAGGGTCGCAGGCACCGCACGAGGCCACAAAGGCCCAACTCCTGCTAGCCTCAGAATGCATGGGTCCCTTACTGTATAACTGGGCAACAACAGTAACGATCAACATGAAAAGGCAGCTCACAAAGTGCAAACAGGGGAAACTGAAACAGTTCGGATATGGTTCCATCTTGGTATCGTTCATTCTGGAACGCTTACCAATCTTCCAGGGCCAAGGGGCCGCAGTGGCAGATCCGATACCACGAGAGCCAAGAATGGCTCGCTGGGCAGCATTGATGCCCAGATCTGGGGGTGGCCAACAGATGTCCTAGAGGCCGGAGTTCTTTAGGTGGCTACGGTGCCAGCTGATCGTCGTGGAAGACTGGCCCTATGCAGGAACTGACTTTACAGGGGACCCAGATCTCCCACTACCAGAAGGAGACAACTGGGACGAGGAGTTGGGTAAGACCTCATATTTTGATTTTATGTTTTATGTTTTTTTTTTGTTAATACACATTCGTCTTAACACAATCATATATGCATGCAGATCTAGGACCTGAGAGACCAGCTGGGATGTCTCCATTCTCCCGGAGGACACAACTTGCCCCTGAGATTCAGGGAGAAGGCACCGGAGGAGAGGAGCTGATCTAGAACCTCGAGGGGATTGCCCACGGGATTCCAGACTATGCCCGGCTAGCAGACGTACCGATGGCATACCAGCGCCACACGGTGGGAGTTCCGAGTCGGATCCACCGAATCCTGAGGCGCTTAGTGCGTGCAGTCACGTGCTATCATGAGCACCATGCGGATTAGTCCTTAGGATTTATACCACACCTATTTTTTGAGAGACATAGCGTCTCCGGATGTACTAAGACGATTATGCATATTTTGACTTTTGTGATGCACACTGTGCAAACATTTCGACACACATATATATATATACATATGACTATTTTGGATGGATCTTTCTTTACATGTGATGATGTTTTCTATATGTCATGCAAATGTCTAATACAGATGTAATCTAATGTATCAGTTACATAACAAACGACCCAAAGCGAAATGTATTCACACAATGTATCTAATCACACATTTCATTTTTACGCAAGCTTAAAAGCACACATGAACACACACATATGCAAACTATGCTTGAAATGAGGAAGACGGGCCTGCCCCCCAGCATGATGTCTCAATTCGAGGTGCATGCCCCCCAAGCTTCAGTCCATTGAAAATGGAGTGAAGGTTCAAAACAAAAAGTCGAATTGAACATGCTTGTGTTTCATTATTTTAACGAGGTTGACACATTTAAAAGAACTATCCTCAAACAACTTGTTTCATGTTTTAAGGAGCTTGACACAAATGAAGGAACTATGCTCCGAGATCCTGGTTTCATTTTTTAAAGAGCTTGACCCAGGGAGGAAACCGTGCTCTAACCGACTTACATCAAAATGAATAAGAAGGCTGTGCTTCCAAGAGTTCCACTCCTGATGGAAGGGAAACATCCCGGAAGTCAGGACCCAATGCCCCCAGCACATTATGCACAACGGCATCATCACTGAGCACAGGCACGGGGTAAGTAGCCACATAGTTGACCTGCGGTGGAGCAGATACAACGGGTGGATAGAAACCAGGAGGGGGTGATGGCGGACCAGATGCCATATTAGGACCAAAGAACGAAAGATGATCAATGGTCACGATCCGTCCCTCATGTGGAAAGCACATTACGCGAAAGAGGGAGGAGACAAGTGCTCCCATGGCATAGGTGTAATCGCGCCCCAGGAGCAGATTGAAATCCAAAGGGCCTGGAACGACCATCACGTCCATATGGACGGTTTTACCTCCCAAAGTAACAGGTAACCTTGGAAGGATCCCCAACGGTTGACTCATTCTTCTATTGAATGTCAACAGATTCTGCGTAACAGGCGCAAGCGGTGGCGAACCGAAAGCTTGCCAGGTAGTTGAAGACAGAATACTAACAGACGCACCTTCGTCTATAATGGTACTGGGTACAACCAGACCAAGAGCCTGTACTATGATCTCGAAAGGCACATAAGACGGAAGGCGAAATCCTGCAAATCGATTCCAATCAAAGGAAGCGACCAAACTACTCGGAGGGGCTACCATCGAAATGCGAAGGTCTTCCCCTGATGTTACGGAAGCAGAAGCCTCCTCCATGACCTCCATCTCGAAGGCGGGAGGAATATCCTCCGCAGCCTCCATCATGGGAGGCGGAGGAGGAGCTTCTTGAAGCACAGGGACAGGAGAATCTTTCTCCAAGTCTGACGAATCTGAAGAAACCAGAAGGACATGAGGAGAGTGAGATCCACTCTCAACAGAAAAGACCTGGTGCACCGTAGACGGGGCCAGTTCAACTGATCCTACGACCAATGGTTAGTCGGGAACAGATTCTTGAATTTGAATTTCCAAGGGAGTGGGATCGACCAAAGATGACTCTTGACCAATCGTAGGATCAGCTGGCAGAGGACTCAAAGAAAGCCGATTATAACCAGGTGGAAGGCGTGGTGTAGAACCGGTTGGGTTGTCCAAAACTCATTTGGCTTCATCCATATAAGGACAAAGGTGAATGGCATGGTGCCCTTCACACAACTTACAGGGATTGGTGATCTTACCCTGCTTCTTAGAGGCCTTATCAATACCAGTTGAAGACGTGCCCCCAACCTGGCTCCCAGAAGTCAAAGGCAACGGCGGACGGCCGTTGGACCATGCTTCGAGCACCTTGGGGATGCCAGGGCAGTCTCGAAGAAGATGGTCTCCCGTGCACAACATGCAAGGGAACTTGACTTGCCGTGGAGGGTTGGAAGGTTTATCAAGAGGAGATATTTCATAAATAGTGGCTGCACTTTTAGCCTCTCACTTATCGGACTTCTTCTTCTTGGTCTTCTTCTTCTTCTTCTTAACCACCTGGTTACTCGAATCCATGCCTTCACCAGGCAAAGTAGAAGATGAGGACGCAGAGACAGGCGAAGAAGGGGAGAGGTCCACCTTGGAATCAACATGATGTTGTTCCGGCGGAGTAACTGATTGAATAGTAGTAGAGACATTCGGGACTACAGAGGTTGAGAACAACCAAACAGGCAACCCAACAGTTAACCCAGGAAGGGACAACGTCACCATGTAAGGAGCACCAACATTTCCAAAAGGAGGAAAATGACCAGGATTCCCTTCTGAGGGGATTCCTTGGTTGGTAAACTCTGAAAAAGTTGCCATCAAACTCAAAACCACACACAGGCTGAAAACGAGTTAAGACACACGATCAAACGGTCAACAAGCAATGTCTAAACGGGTGTGTAATCGTGGGAGATTGATTTTACGACATTGGAA